>CM053030.1:455704106-456294106 GCA_028564925.1 Lithobates sylvaticus
TTAGGGGGTTGAAAAAACTACTGAAAGGGTGTTGCGCAGTCTGCCCGGGTCATCAGCATATCCTCGTAATCATGGATTATGCTACCGTTACCCTGAAGCATAATTGAGAGAGTTGGGGAGGTCAACTACAAGGTTTATCAACCAGGAAAAAGGAAGCCCGAACAGGTTTACCATATAAACCTGTTAAAACCCTGGAAGGATAGAATGGCGTTAACTGCGAGGCCTCTCCCAGTAACACCTACGGGTACTGAGTCCCCTCTCATCCCTGAGGTCACGATCCCTACTGCTCATTACTAAGGGTCCAACAGCCTGTACCTCAATAACTAATGAAATGAATTAACTTATGTAACAAGTGAGGATTTACTGTGCTGCAGTGGCTTCGAAAGAAAACAATAAAAATAAAATGCTTAAAACTGCAGGTCAACAGCTAAATACATTGTTGAAATACTTATACTAATGTATTATTTATTACTACATGTATATATATATATATATATATATATATATATATATATAGCTCTGAGAATTTAAACAGCACTTTACATATTGTACATTCACATCAGTCCCTGCCCTCAAAGAGCTTACAATCTAAGGTCCCTACCTCACATTCATACATTCACATACTAGGGCCAATATTGACAGGAGACAATTAACTTACCAGCATGGCTTTGGAGTGTGGGAGGTACCTGGAGTAAACCCATGCAGACAAAGGGAGAACATGCACACTCTATGTATATAGTATCCTGACGGTGATATACCCTATACTACCAAAAGTATTGAGGCACCTACCTTTAAATGCATATGAACTTTAATGACATCCCAATCTTAGTCCGTAGGGTTCACTATTGAGTTGGCCCACCCTGTGCAGCTTCAACTCTTCTGGGAAGGCTGTCCACAAGGTTTAGGAGTGTGTCTGGGAATGTTTGACCACTGATGAGAAGGCCTGGCTCGCAGTCTCCGCTCAAATTCATCCCAAGGGTGTTCTACCAGATTGAGGTCAGGACTCTATGCAGGCAAGTCAAGTTCCCCCACCCCAAACTCGCTCATCCATGTCTTTATGGACCTTGCTTTGTGCACTGGTGAGCAGTCATGTTGGAACAGGAAGGGGCCATCCCTAAACTGCTCCCACAAAGTTGGGGAAATAAAATTGTCCAAAATGTCTTGGTATGCAGATACATTAAGAGTTCCCTTCACTGGAACTAAGGGGCCAAGCCCAACCCCTGAAAAACAACCCCACATCATAATCCCCCCTCCATCAAATGATTAAGAACCAATGCACAGTGTTCTTAAAGACATGGATGAGGGAGTTTGGGTGGAGGAACTTGACTGGCCTGCACCCTGACCTCAACCCTATAGTACACCTTTGGGATGGACTAGAGTGGAGTCTGCGAACCAGGCCTTTTTTCTCCACATCAGCATCTGACCTCACAAATGCGCTTCTGGAAGAATGGTCAAACATTCCCATAGACACACTCCTAAACCTTGTGGACAGCCTTCCCAGAAGAGATGAAGCTGTTAAAGCTGCAAAGGGTGGACCAACTCAATATTGAACACTATGGACCAAGACTGGGATGCCATTAAAGTTCATGTGCCTGTAAAGGCAGGCGCCCCAATACTTTTGGTAATATAGTGTGTGTTTACTGTTTCATCTATACAGGATTTTTAACTCTGGTGAGCCATTTCTGGGATGTACACACCAGTAGGCCCATCCTGCTATTTTTCTGGTTTTACATTGCTGCTTCCTTGGTCAGGACACAAGACAGAATTTATTGTCTAATTAGGAGGCTGGAGGCAGTGAGGTGACAATATGTTTAACCATGAAGATGTATTGACAAATTCTATAAAATCAGGTGGAGCAGCACTAAAACTAAATGTACAATAAATAATTAGTAATTAATACAAAACATCCAAAAATGTGCAAAAAATGCAAATTCTATGTAAATTGCAACCATGCCACGAAAAATATGCATAGAAACACAATATCATAAATGTGCAAAAAAAATTCATAAAATGCTTGAAATATGCTGTGCAACAAACTCCTAACTAGTGCAAAAAATGAAATGTAACCATTCAATATATATAAAGTACAACAAATTCCAACACATTCTCATATGATACTCAAAGAGGGAAAACAAACCAGGGGAGATATCATAATGCACATAAAATATTGCTCTCACTGTAATGGGGCCCCTCCAGCACCCGAAAGACCAGCCTATTATATATAGCAAGAGCCACTGCTCCACAAAGCCTTGGAGCTAGTGTGTGTTCCAAGTAGCTGAAATGACAAAACAACCAGGAATGCCCTCCTCTACGCATTTCATCAAATTTGGACATCATCAGGAAGCGCTCTGGCTGCCACAATCTCTACTTCTATATGGCAATTGCCAATTAACCCTATGATTGCCACATGGGTTCCAATGGGCTGATTATTGCAATGTTTAAAATACATATATTATCTGCTATTTTAATCTTCACAGGCATAAGTAATACCTAAACCAGTTGACATAATGAGTGATAAAAAACGTTTCTACACAAAAAAATAAAAGCAAAAGCTTTATTACGATAAAGCAACATCCTGTTTAAAATCCATACTGCATGCTAAATGATACTAAATGTAATATAAATATTAAAACTACATGTGAAATAATATTGAATAAAACTAATGAAGTTACAATTTAGGAAAAATATACTTATTGGGGGAATTGATTTAAAAATGAAGGAATACAGTTTAGATGCCTTATATATTTAAAACCCTATGTAATACTTAAATGGGTCATAGGGCTAAATATTTAAAACTTGCTCTAGCATGTTGGAACACACGTTATGTCGCATAGGGGGTCAATAAGATCTGGTGAGTGAGCATTCTGCAAGCATAATGTGTTGACCAAGAGAGGTGGTGAAGAAGTGGCACAGTTTTACATCAGCTCACATAGGCTTTGTTGCACTTTCTTTATATTGAATGTTCACATTCATTTTGCACTTGTTAGGAGTTTATTGCACAGAATAAAGCTGAATGTCAAGCAAACAGATATATACCAGATAAAATGAGTATGAGAGTTGTTTTGCCTGCCAACGTTTTTTTTTTTTTTCTGTGTATCCAATCCTGAGCTTTTCACAGCCTTGGCACACAGCACTGCCCTGTCTGGCATGGCAGGAGACCTGACTTTTTTCTGCTGCTGTTAAAGAGTAACTCCACATTTGTTGAGAAAAAAAGAATCCCCTCTGGGTAATTATTGTACATTGTAAGGATTTTTATCAAACTTTGTTGCAGAGTCCTACCAGTTTCTGTTCTGAAAGAATTTGTTAGATCATGTCTTGTGCAGGACTGATTCTGAATGGGAGTGACTTTTTCATTTTTGATCAGCTGATGCACATGCATGGCTCTAATGAGGAAAGCTACATGGTCTGAATTTCTTTAGAAGTGATTAACACTTTAGGAGTATTGCACCAAAACTGATTTTTTTTTGTTTTAGAGGATGCCTAAAATCTGACTTAGAAAAAAGTGTCACGTGGTTCCAAGGGTATATGTAACTAACCACAGTAAGGGTAGCTCCTACTACTCATCCAACCAACAATGAGACAAAATAGAAGGATTGCTCCGAGCCCTGTAAAAGTCAATAGAGCCACAAGCCCAGGAATAGATAAAATGAAAATTCCCTTTAATGTAAAGTTAAAAAGCATGACATACAGGGGTGCCCAGACTGATACATCAACTGGGCTTGTGAATCTATTGACTTCCATAGGGCTGGCAGCGCTCCTTTATTTGTTGTTTTTTTCTAAAATCTGACTTGCATCTTGGTGCAGATTTCTGGAAAAAACTGTGAGCCAATCACATGAGCAGGAAATGATAACTCTTGAGGCGTTCCGTACACCAACTGTGTAGGGAACACCTCCAGGTAGCCATATTGCATTGGATTTTACAGAAGATTATCGCACAACAGATTGAAAGAAAAAGGTAATTTTAACCACTAGCTGACCGCCCACTGTCAAATGACGGCGGGACGGTTCAGCTACTGTGGCGGGACGCCGTCATATGACGTCGTCTCCAATTTGGCCACTGGGGGGCGCGCGCGCCCCGCTGGAGGCGCGCGCGCGCGCCCGCCGCGTAGCTGGGGCCTCGGTGCGCGTGCCCGGCGGTCGCGATGACCGCCAGGCACCCGCGATTGCCCGGTAATCGAGCAGGACGTGGATCGGTGTGTGTAAACACACAGATCCACGTCCTGTCAGAGGAGAGGAGACCGATGGTGTGTCCCTTGTACATAGGGACACCGATCGGTCTCCTCCCCAGTCAGTCCCCTCCCCCCACAGTAAGAATCACCAAGATAGGGTACATATTAACCCCTGCAGCGCCCCCTAGCGTTAACCCCTTCCCTGCCAGTCACATTTATACAGTAATCAATGCATTTTTATAGCACGGATCGCTGTATAAATGTGAATGGTCCCAAAAATGAGTCAAAAGTGTCCGAAGTGTCCGCCGCAATGTCGCAGTCACGATAAAAATCGCAAATCGCCGCCATTACTAGTAAAAAAAAAAATAATAATAAAAATGCTATAAATCTATCCCCTATTTTGTAGACGCTATAACTTTTGCGCAAACCAATCAATATACGCTTATTGCGATTTTTTTTACCAAAAATATGTAGAAGAATACGTATTGGCCTAAACTGAGGAAAAAATTTGTTTAAAAAAAAAAAAAAAAATTGGATATTTATTATAATAAATAGTAAAAAATATTATGTTTTTTCAAACTTGTCCCTCTTCTTTTGTTTATAGCGCAAGAAATAAAAACCGCAGAGGTGATCAAATACCACCAAAATAAAGCTCTATCTGTGGGGAAAAAATGATAAAAAATTTTATTTGGGTACAGCGTTGCATGACCGCGCATTTGTCATTCAAAATGCGACAGCGCTGAAAGCTGAAAAATGGCTTGGTCAGGAAGGAGGTGTTCGTGGCTGGTAGGCAAGTAGTTAATAACAATAAATTACAATATGGCTTTGCAATTGTATATGCTATATCATTTATTTAATTTGCAATATTTTTAAGTGGAGTTAACCCTTAAGTAACACTTACAGATCTTGTCCCTCTGCCAGTCTGTGACTGCACATTGAAAGGAGAAGCTCGTCTATCTGTCATGCTCCTCCTATCAGCATGTACCTTGTTAGCGCATGAGCACTGAAACAAAATTGACAGGCTCCTTGTGCTGCTTCCTTCTCTTACAATCTGGGCTCTGTTGTACAGGGGGCAGCAAGAGACTGATGCCAAAATCAGGTTCAGGTATTTGCATTGCTTTGTTACAAAATACATTTAATGATGAATTAATGAATACATAGCACTATTAACTTGTGTATTTTATATCATCCTGGAGTTTAACCACTTCCGGACCGCCCACCGTCGTTATACATCGGCTGTTTGAAGAAGAATATCGTTGTTATGGCAGCAGCTAGCTGCCATAACCCCGGTATCCTCTGCTTCAGTGAGCGGTCCAGTTTTAAGATAAAAGTGGTCTCTGCGGCGGATTCACTGCGAGATCACTTTAATCGGCGGTGGGAAAGGGGCCCCCCCTATCGGATCCTTCCTGTGGCCTGACATGGAGACGAGGGGAAGATGGCCCCCACCCGTCTCCATATCATTGCAGGGCGGAAGCGACGTCAAAACGTCACTTCCGCCCATAGCTCTTAAAGGGCCATTTTTTTTTTTCATTTTTTAAATAACACATTTTTTTTTTTTATTGCATTTTAGTGTAAATATGAGATCTGAGGTCTTTTTGACCCCAGATCTCATATTTAAAATGTCCTGTCATGCTTTTTTTCTATTAAAATGGATGTTTACATTCCTTGTAATAGGAATAAAAGTGACACCATTTTTTTTTTAAACAGTCTAAAAATAAAAAATAAATGTTAAAATAAAAAAGAATAATAAAATACATTTTTAAACGCGCCCTGTCCAAATGAGCTGGCGTGCAGAAGCAAACGTATACGTGAGCAGCGCCTGCATATGAAAACGGTGTTCAAAGCAAACCACACTGCCACGATCAGTAGAGCGAGAACAATAATTCTAGCCCTAGACCTCCTCTGTAACTTAAAACATGCAACCTGTAGAATTTTTTAAATGTCGCCTATGGAGATTTTTAAGGGAAAAAGTTTGTCGCCATTCCACGAGCGAGTGCAATTTTGAAGCGTGACATGTTGGGTATCAATTTATGCGGCGTAACATTATCTTTCACAATATAAAAAAAATTGTGCTAAGTTTACTATTCTTTTATTTTTTATTTAAAAAAGTGTATTTTTTCCAATAAAAGTGCACTTGTAAGACCGCTGCACAAATACAGTGTGACAGAAAGCATTACAATGACCGCCATTTTATTCTCTAGGGTGTTAGAAAAAAAATTATAATGTTTGGGGGTTCTAAGTAATTTTCTAGCAAAAAAAAAAATGTTTTTAACTTGTAAACAAATCATAGAATGGGGCCTAAGTGGTTAAACTTAAAGAGGAACTCCACTTTTGTTGAGAAAAAAACATTCCCCTCTGAGTGATCTATGTACAGTGCAAGGATTTTAACAAACTTTGTTCTAGAAACCTACCTTTTGTTAACCTAAAGAAGTAGCGGCTTGTCTGTGTCCATGTGAAAGGGAGTGACTTTTTAATTATCAATCAGCTGCTGCACATGCAAGGTTCTTATGAGGAAAGTGGAAAGGTCTGCATTCCTTTAGACATGATTAACCCTTTGGAAGTATCTCACTAAAACTGAAAATTTTTGTTGCAGAGAATGTGAGGATGCCCAGAATGTTCAAATTGGAGGAAGTTACATCATTATGGAACAATGCGCCAATAACATCAATAGCATTCACTTATCCCTACTCTTTCCTCATATGAGGGGTACTGTCACACCTATTACTAAAATCTTAAAACTGTATCAAACCAAATAAACATACAATAATATATTACAGCTTACCAATTCTGGTGAATGCATTTTTTTCTCTTATTTTCACCTGGTGATCTAGCCAGTAAGTCAGTTATTTTTCAAGCTGTCCAACAAAAGTCGCCGTTAGATGGTTGAGACAAACCATTTACCACTAACAGGGGTGCTTACAAAGATCAGCTTTTAATAATTTATGTATATCCTTTATCTCAAAAGGAACATAATACTGTTTACAGAAATACTGTTTCTGTAACTGCCTAAAAATTGTTATCTGGAGTTCGGCTTTACTTTGATGTAAATGTAAATCTGCTAGTCCATCTAACACTACCCTTCCCCCAGATTGACAATGCTGTTGTCCAAGGGTGTCTCCATTTCTCCTCCATCCAGAGTGGAGACACCCTAATGCCGTGTACACACAGTCGGATTTTCCAATGGGTAATGTTCGATGGGAGCTTCTTGTCGGAAATTCTGACCGTGTGTAGGCTCCATCGGACATTTTCCGTCGGAATTTCCGACAACCAAAATTTGAGATCTGGATCTCTAATTTTCCGACAACAAAATCCGTTGTCGTAAATTCTGATCGTGTGTACACAATTCCGACACACAAAGTTCTACGCATGCTTGGAATCAAGCAGAAGAGCCGCACTGGCTATTCAACTTAATTTTTCTCGGCTCCTCATACGCATTGTATGTCACCGTGTTCTTGGCGATCGGAATTTCCAACAAGATTTGTGTGACCATGGGTATGCAAGACAAGTTTGAGCCAACATCCGTCGGAAAAAAAACATGGATTTTGTTGTTGGAATGTGCGATCGTGTGTATGCGTAAGACAGGAACTGTTATGCCGCATACACACGGCTGGTTTTGCCGACGGACTAAACTCCGTCGGCATTTCTGACGGAAAGATTTAGAACATGTTCTATATCTAAGTCCGTCGGAAATGCCGGCAGAAAAAGTCCGATGGGGCATACACACGGTCGGAATGTCCGATGAAAAGCTCCCATCTGACTTTTTCTGCCGGAAAGTCCGGCCGTGTGTACGCGGCATTACTGGTTGGATCACCAGGTGAAAATAAAAGGGAAAAAAGAAAACAAATTCAGCCATCACATTTAAGGATTGGTTAGCTGCAATATGTATATCATTTTTGATTTTAGCTTTAATACCCCTTTAATAATGCAACAGCTGATAAAGGTCTGGCACTCAGACCAGTGTTGGCTTTCTCGCTATGTCTTATTTTAGTTTTATAGACAAAGACCCCTGGTATTATTACTGTGTTCTGAAGTCAGCAGTTTTAATTTTACACTTGTCCCCACTGCCTCCTTCCTTATCTAGGCCATTGTCACTTATCATTCACTAAACTGCAACGCTTAGTTCTATAAGCTGTGTCCTCACATCTTGCCATTCTTAATTCTAAATAAAGTCATATTTTGAGCTGGCTGTGTAATTTAATATTCTCTTAGAAGATAATTATCTGCTCCTTTATTCACACTGACCTTCAGTAGTGTATGAAAGTACTGTGTGCACTGAATGTGTAAAGTCATCAATAATCCCAGTACACTGAATTAAACGTGATCTAGATAATGCTGTGTCTTTATCAGCAAGAGCCATGAATTATTTAAAGTCACCTTTAGAATAGATAATTTCTATTGTTATATTTGGCATTAGGTAGCCCAGGGACAAATATTAGCCTCAAGGTGCTCACTAGTGGGAACAAGAGGCAAGCTACTTTGCACTGAGTGGTTATATTAACCCTTTGCCTTCGAAGGGCTGGTGCCTCCATGTAAAAAGGTACAGGAAACTCGCTTTACAGCAGAAGATGATTGGCACAGAAGGCCTGTTTTACAATATGCATGGCCTATTTTTCTTATCTCTTATATATATGTGAAAGTGAACATGTGTCAAAGGACAAACAATACCTCCCAGATCAGTTATATTCATTGCAATATAGTTAGAAAACTGTAATAATGATTTTTACTTGTTTATGTTCTGTAAATATGGTGATACGTATGGTAAAAGTACTAGTAGGACCACTAGAGGATCACTTTATTTTATAGAGTAGAAGTAGAAACATTGGGAGTATAGAATACCTGTAGGTTCACTGGTTTATAAATACATGTTGGATCAATGGAGTACAACTTTGTGAAAAATACCAGTTTGGTAAATGGGGTGAAAAGTTAAATCAGTGTAGTAAAAAGTACATGTCGGATCAAAGGAGTACAGGGTAAAAGTAGGATCATTGGAGAACAGAGTAGAAGTAGGAACATTGCAGTATAGAATACATTTAGGATCACTGGAGTATAAAATATGTGACAGGCAATAAATAATTCTATGCATATGTATTGAATGATATTTTTTGTTTTAGACAACTACTATGTAATTTTCATGCGTCATGATGAAGCTACTTATATCAAAACGCGTTGACTCATGAAGATCCACATTTTATTTCTGTTATATCGATATTGTATGTATTACTAGTTGCTTTCTATCATGTGTAGTGAGCTCGGCCTATGAGCAAACCAATACACATTTGTTTTTAATATATATATATATATATATATATATGCATTCTTGCATTTATGTATGATACTTTAAATTAATTGTACAATAAAAACAGAATTTTTTTATATTGTTGTGAACTCCTTGTCTGGCCAATATAGTCCAATACTTTTTTTATTTTGTTGTATAACTTGGCAGAAGAGTTGGAGTTGGATAGCAGTTGCCGTAGGTAACCATGAACTGGTGGGGAAGTGAATAGCAGCCAGTCATGAAGCACTGTACTTGGCAAAGGTGACAGGTCCTCCAGTAGTGAGGGGGTAGGCAATCTGGCTTCCTCCTTAGCAGTCGGTTCCCCCAAAGTAATCGGGACTGAAACCGTAGTACGGAGACCCCATGTACCCTGGGACACTGAGGCATAGAGTACATGTAGGGTCACTGGGGCATAGAGTACATGTAGGATCACTGGGGCGTAGAGTACATGTAGGATCACTGGGGCGTAGAGTACATGTAGGATCACTGGGGCGTAGAGTACATGTAGGGTCACTGGGGCGTAGAGTACATGTAGGGTCACTGGGGCATAGAGTACATGTAGGATCACTGGGGCGTAGAGTACATGTAGGATCACTGGGGCGTAGAGTACATGTAGGATCACTGGGGCGTAGAGTACATGTAGGGTCACTGGGGCATAGAGTACATGTAGGATCACTGGGGCGTAGAGTACATGTAGGGTCACTGGGGCATAGAGTACATGTAGGGTCACTGGGGCGTAGAGTACATGTAGGATCACTGGAGTGTAGAGTACATGTAGGATCACTGGGGCGTAGAGTACATGTAGGATCACTGGGGCATAGAGTACATGTAGGGTCACTGGGGCATAGAGTACATGTAGGGTCACTGGGGCATAGAGTACATGTAGGGTCACTGGGGCATAGAGTACATGTAGGGTCACTGGGGCATAGAGTACACATATGGTCACTGGGGTACAGGGCACATATAGGGTTGCTGAAGTACAGAGAACAAGTATTATTCTTAGAGTACAGTGTACAATATACTGTAAAGTGTGTTTTTACTGAAATTTACTGTGGCAATATAAACTGACCTTTGCTTGGTATCTCATTACACTCCAAATAGTGCTAGTTATCCAACTTCAAAACTTTCCCAGAGTCTGGTGTTGTCTATTGAAGATGTAGGCTTCCTTTCATCATGCAAGTTTGAATGTTAAGCAAGTGCTTGTTATTTTAAAGTATTACACTTGAGATAGTCATTAGGTCCTAAATGTTAGAATATACAATGATCACATCTTCAGATTAGAGTTTATAAAAGCGCTGCTCCTTGGCCCAAAGGGATGGATTTTACTCAATACAACCTCACATCAAGCAAATGGCCTGAAAATATAACGCGGGTTACACTCTTTAAAGCAGAATGATCTCAGTATTAGCGAACACGTGAACATTTGTGTATTGACTTTTTCTTATGTACATTATGTACACTTCAATTATTCTTTGGACTTAAAAGCATAATAAACACTAGAAATGCAAACCCTTTATATTGGAACTGTGCATAAAATGCATGTACAATATACCACAACATCATGGAAGACGGCAGGGCTGATTATTGTTATGCTTTGTATTATTAGAACCATTACTAAAGAAATAACATCATCAACAGGAAAAATAAAATATTATATTAAAAAATTCTGCAGCCCTGTATTTTATTACAGCCCATAATCTGAGATAAACAAAAAAGTATCTGGATGAATGAGCACAGAGAGAAGAGCAGACATTGTTAGTCTGGGGTGTGGAGAGTGTTAGATGTACTAGCAGATTTAAATAGACTAACAAATTTAAGCCAAACTCCAGATGGCACTTAATAATCAGTTGCAACAAACATCTATGTTTTTCCTATCAGAATAAAGATTTTACATGAATAAATAAAAGCTGATCATTGTAAGCACCCCTGCCTGTGTTGAATGGTTTGTGTCATCTCTGGAAACTGATACATCTGGAAGACAGCTTCTTTTGAAAAGCAACAGATTTACTGGCTGGATCACCAGATGAAAATAGAAAAAAGAAAGCCTAAAAAGAAAACCAATGCAGCCATCACATTTAGGAATTGGTAAGGTGTAAAAAATAAAAGTTTGCTTTTGGGTTTAACAATGCTTTAACTGCTTCCTGACTGCCTCCCGCAGATATACTGTGGCAGAAGGGCACGTACAGGCAGAATCACGTACCTGTGAGTTGCCCTTTAAGAGGTGGCTTGCGGGCCTGTGCGTGCGCCCGCCTGGAGCTTCGTGAGCGGGATCGCAGGTCCCGCGGACTCGATGTCCGCGGGGATACCCGCAATCGTCTCACGGAGAGGAAGAACGCGGAGATGCTAATGTAAACAAACATTTCCCCGTTCTGCCTAGTGACACTGTCACTGATCACAGCTCCCTGTAATCGAGAGCGGTGATCAGTGTCGTGTCACACACATCCCCTCCCTCCACAGTTAGACTCAGTCCCTAGGACATACTTAACCCCTACAGCGCCACCTGGTGGTTAACACTCTCACTGCCAGTCACATTTACACAGTAATCAATGCATTTTTAATAGCACTGATCGCTGTATAAATGTGAATGGTTCCAAAATCGCACCAAAAGTGTGCGATCTGTCCGCCATAATGTCGCAGTCACGATAAAAATCGCTGATCGCAGCCATTACTACTAAAAAAAAAAATTATTAATAAAAATGCCATAAAACTATCCCCTATTTTGTAAACGCTACAAATTTTGCGCAAACCAATCAGTAACGCTTATTGCGATTTTTTTTACCAAAAATATGTAGAAGAATACGTCTCGGCATAAACTGAGGGAAAAATAAATTTTTTATATATTTTTGGGGATATTTATTATAGCAAAAAGTAAAAAATAATGTTTTTTTCAAAATCGTCGCTATTTTTTTGTTTATAGCGCAAAAAAATGAAAACCGCAGAGGTGATCAAATACCACCAAAAGAAAGCTCTATTTGTGGGAAAAAAAGGTTGTCAATTTTGTTTGGGAGCCACGTCGCACGATCGCGCAATTGTCAGTTAAAGCGACGCAGTGCCGAATCGCAAAAAGTGCTCTGGTCTTTGGCCAGCCAAATGGTCCGGGGCTTAAGAGGTTAAAAGATCCTTGTGACTCCCCCAACATCTTGTACCTTCTTTCTATATTCACAAAATGGGCACCGCCCCATGTGACCTCACCAATCGGTGCATTCTGAGTCGGTAATGTCACATGGAGCGGTGCTACCAGGTGATATCGCCAGATGGCCCCTTACCTATTTAAGAACTGTCAGATGGCGGAGTAGTTTTTTTCTTTTTTTGGGTCAGTGGCGCAGAATCGTGATTGATGATAGATCTATATTGAGGGACATTGTTTTTTTATTTTTAATAAAGGAATTGTCAAAGACTGCAAATGTTTTTATTTCTTTTTGAGACTTTTTTTTGGTGAATGAGTAGGGGTAAAATGTACCCCATACTCATTCATATAGGAAGGGATGGGATCTGGGGGACTTCCAGATTCCAATAAGCCTCCTGCCTGCAGATCCCCACAACCACAGCCCCAGGTTGTGGGGAAGAGGCCCTTGTCCCCATCAACAGAGCCCCGCTACCCCAAAGCACCCCCCCATGTGGCCTGGTATGGCCCCCCTTTCCTGACCTGCTGGGCTGCATACTCGAATAATGATCTGGTATATATTTTTTTAAACAAATTGGCGTGAGGTTCCCGTTAAAATCCATACCAGACCCAAAGGGCCTGGTATGGATTGGGGGGGACCCATATGCCGTTTTTTTTTTCATATTTTTCTTTAGCAATTTTTTTTTCATTCATCTGTCAGTGGGGAAGCCCATTGACAGCTGATGACTCATCCATTGTTAAGGACGCAGCTGCCGGCTTCCCAATCCTCTCCTTAACCACTTGCGGACCGCCACACGCCGATATACAACCTTATTTTGAAGAGGAATATTGTTGTTATAGCAGCAACTATCCTCTTCTTTGGCCGGCGGTCCACTTTCAGATAAAAGGTCACTCGCTGCAAGGTCACTTTTATCGGCGGCGGGAGAGTCCCCCCACTCCCGCCGCGCTCCAGTGCCCTCCGCCACTTACCGGACCCGCCGGCAGCGGCGGAGGCAATCGGATGCTTGTCCTTCCTTGGCATGGAGATGAGTGAAGCGAAGATGGCCCCCACCCATCTCCATACCATTGCAGGGCGGAAGCTCTTAAAGGGATTATTTTTTTTTTTTAAATGACAATTTTTTTTTTTTTTAGCATTTTTGTGTAAATATGAGATCTGAGGTCTTTTTGACCCCAGACCTCATATTTAAGAGGTCCTGTCATGCTTTTTTCTATTACAAGGGATGTTTACATTCCTTGTAATAGGAATAAAAGTGACATTTTTTTTTTTTTTAAAAGAACAGTGTAAAAATAAAAAATAAAAGGTAAAATAAATCCGGAAAAAAATGTTTTAAACGCGTCCCGTCCCACTGAGCATGCGTGCAGAAGCGAACGCATACGTGAGTAGCGCCTGCTTATGAAAACAGTGTTCAAATCACACTTGTGAGGTATCGCCGCGATAGAGCGAGAGCAATAATTCTAGCCCTAGACCTCCTCTCTAACTCAAAACATGCAACCTGTAGAATTTTTTAAACGTGGCCTATGGAGATTTTTAAGGGTAAAAGTTTGTCGCCATTCCACGAGCGGGCGCAATTTTAATGCGTGACATGTTGGGTATCAATTTACTCAGCGTAGCATTATCTTTCACAATATAAAAAAAATTGGGCTAACTTTACTGTTGTCTAATTTTTTTATTCAAAAAAGTGTATTTTTTCCAAAAAAACTGTGCTTTTAAGACGGCTGCTCAAATACGATGTGACAGAAAGTATTGCAACAACCGCCATTTTATTCTCTAGGATATTAGAAAAAAAAGTATAATGTTTGGGGGTTCTAAGTAATTTTCTAGCAAAAAAAAACAGTTTAACAACAAATCTCAAAAAGAGGCTCAGTCCTTAAGTAGTTAACAACCAGCTATTCACTATGCCCTGACTGGGCAAAGCTTTGCCCAAACAGGGCATAGATGGCACTGTGCAGTGTGCAGTGCATTGTTGGGCGCTCAGCGGGCAAACATCCGCCGAGCCCCCCTGCAAATTCATGTGTTCGTCGAACGGGCAAACAGGCGATGTTCGGGCCAAACTTTTCTTTGCCCTGAACCATTCACCCAACTCTACACATTAGTTGTGGTCATGTACTACACTTCCCATAGTCCATAGTCCCTAATGTATCTCAGGAATGAGCAAGAGAGGGTATCTACATTCCTATATACAGTGGGACCATGGAAAACAAACATAGCCATCTTCTAACAGGAAGTCAGATCACAGCAGCAAAAAAGAAAAATAAATTTGGAGATTTGAAGAAAGCTGAGGGCAATAGAAGTTACTTCCTGAGTTATGAATACATACTACATTTAATGTCACTTTAAGGTTGTAGATAGGTCCCCTTGACATGCATTGGGTTCTAGTATCCTACTTACCCTGCCTTGTGTATGATCCAGCTCTGCATGGGACTAATAGACATGAGGTTGTCATCTTAATCTGGATCACGTGACTCTCAATTTAAATCAATGAGTATCTTTAGTAATCCAAGGCAAAGCGGACTATCCTCTCCTGACACTGACAGACAGAAAATGTTGCATACATTCTGATAGATAGCTGGCGGTGTGTGGTATTGAGTCTGTTAATTCATTAAGTTGGCTTCTGTGTGCAGAAAAGCATGACTAGAAAACATGGGCAACATACTGTAGCTATACTTCAAAATAATCTTTCTTTGAAACATCTTAAGAGATACTTTATAATGGAAGCATATGGCACATCGCTAGTGCAATCAATTTTGATTAGGATACTGAAGATATAAAAGTCATATAGTGTAATACATCTCTATATACACATATGTTAGGATCAAAAATATAAATGAGTGTTTCCTGTGGTCTTAATTTATCAATTAGGAGAAACACTCACCACAACAGAAACTCCTGCTTTGAATAATTTATACCCACCACTGCCTATGTGTAAGACTTTGTCTTGTTGTTGTCTGTGCCAAATCTCCTAGGACATTTAACTCCAAAAACAAAAATTTTATATTTTGCAGCTTACTAGTCTTTAATGTGGTGGCTGCAATAGTTTTCCTTTTTTTATGCTAAGAACATTTTAAGCAAGTAAGGAAAACTCCTTTTTGATCTTGCTAGAAAGTCTGTATCGCTTCCTGAGGGTTAAAGGAGAAGTACGACCAAAGCTTGTTTGGCTGTACTTCTCCTGTGGATCACAGGAGTGCAGTTCATTTTGCACTCCTGTGACCCTTTTTCAGCAGAAAAGCGGGCTGAAGTCCACTGTTGTCTGGCGTCACACAGCTGGTCCATGCTGGGGAAAGGTAGCAACCATATGGTCGGGATCCACCCACATGCCTGGACCAGCACCCAGCTCAGCCTCTCAGTGAGCTGCTGAGAGCCTGCACCAGGCGTTCCCACCTCCTCTACAACTTCAATTCTTTTTAATATATATATATAATTGTAAATGTGCAGTTTTCCTTAAAATAATGCTTGGTGGTCATACAGTAATTAAGATCCATGTTCAGGCACTTCCTGTTATGGGATGACAATGTTCTGTCCTTGTCTTCCATTTGCTTTCCTATGTTTTCATCCTGTCACGTGTGCTTCCAATGGAGGTTCAAGTGTCCATTTTCACACATTACACAGCCATGATCCACTATCAGGAGACCCAGGAAATGACTGCAAATATGCTTCTGGAGATCACAGCACTGAGATGCAACCAAAAAAATGGAAAAAGGTGAAAATAAGTCTAGAGCCCTGCTCCTAATGAGCAGACGCTATTATTTTTGTAAATTTAAGTTTGTCTGTAGCTGCAGTTTGGCTCAGACAAACTGGGGTTCGTTATCCCGATCTCATGGCCCTCCTAGCCTAAGGTGTGTGTTGCCTTACTCTATGTCTCGGGGCTGGCTGGCTCGAGGCTTCGCAACTGAAGGGTAGGCCCAGAAGTATTGGGTCCTACCAATCCAGGGGTGGTCCTGTGTTGTCTTGCCTGCAGGGAGAAGCCAAGCGACTGGAGGATCCAGGGAGGACTGAGCAACAAGGCTGGTATCTTTGGAAGAGCCTGGAGATTCAGTTGGAGGACGCATCCCGGGTTACCTACCACACAGTACCGCCAGACTGGCTGAATAAACTGGTACTGTGTGACAGTTCTTTAACTTTGCAACAAGTAGTTTGTACCTTCCTGTGGCAGAGGATTGCACAACGATTCCGCTAAATTGACAAGTCTGTGGCAGAGACATTGACCGAGCATCTCATCGACTGCTAGGTCAGTGAGAGAGGCCTATCCGGTGGTTGCTAGATCCAGCCTGTGGAAGCTGTTTGTCCTCTGGATCAAGGAAATACCTCTAACCTGCAATTACAAGGTACCTGAATTCCCCTTAACCCTCTATCCCTCTATTGCAAAATTCGTGTTCTTTCAAATAAATCTTTGGAAAAAGGACTAAGTGTCGGAGCAAATGTTCTTTAATCAACTTTACAACGGGACCCCATCGACGGACACATTGAACAGGTGAGGTGAGGTGACGGTAAGCCCAACAAAAATCAGCAGCTCCTTCGGGGATCAGTGCTACATAAGTATTTTGTTTACCATGGTAATTTTTTTATGATACACTGTACTTGAGCAAACTGAATGTCGTTCAGTTGAATTTTACACCTACTCTAGAGACCTAGGACACTTTAATAAATTTGTTCCATTGTTTCAGAGTGTTGTCATTTATACCAAGTTCTACATGTAAGGATTTTACAAAGTTATATAGATGAAATCACCCTCTCTTAGTCTTTTTTTGCCCAAGAGGAACCCCCAAAAAAGTTCAGGTCCCTAAAATCAGTTCATAGAGGTTAATAGCAAAATGTTTCTTACATTCGTGGTCAGTAGAAAGAATGCAATGGTGGTGGTGAGAATGCCACCCTCTTACAGACAGCTAAAAAGATCATTGGTATAATGCTGCTGGCTTTGCCAACTTGGCTTTGGCCCTGGAAGTAAACAGACATCATCAAATGGGAGGCTAACTCAAGGAACCCCTAGCAACCTCTAGATCAGGGGTGTCAAACTCAATTTCATTGTGGGCCGCATCAGCATGATGATTGTCCTCAAAAGGGCCAGTTGTATCTGTAAGATTAGATGTCCAGCGCATCCCCTCCCCTTACATTACAAGAGCCACCCCACCATCAGAAGTTGAGTCCCCTACTCTCCCTAACATCCCAGTGCACCCCCGTTCCTTATGCTGCTGCTAGGAAGAAGCTGGTGCAGAATGTAGGGGTCTGGAGGAGGACCAGAGGAGGGCTGGAGCTCTCCTGCAGCTGCAGGAGAGGTGCAAGGGCCACATGAAATGGCTGGAGGGCCGGATTCGGCCCGCAAGCCTTGCGTTTGACACCTGTGCTCTAGAGGTACCATAGGGTTGAGAATGGCTGCACTAAATAGACAGTTTAATATTTGTCTGGATTAGTTTGTTTTGTATAAAATTTGTATCTGTTTCACATTAAACATTTTAAAAATAAACTGATATACTGTATGTAGGGAAAGAAACACGTTGTATATTGTATACATTATGTAACAATAGAATAACAGACCTAAAAGGGACAAGATACAGAAAAAAAAAATGACACCTAACCTGCTGTGGGTGAGATATAGTTTGCAGCTGTTTTCTTTGTGGAAATATAACTAACAAACTTGCTGAAGACTAAAAGACTCAAGGAGCACAAGGAGCCTTAGTGGTAAAGTGCTTCATCTTTTTTTTTTTTTTTTGCAAACTTTGAAAAACACACCACTAAGTTTAACACCGGAGGCCAGTTTAGTTCTCTCTCTCCACCATTGCATATGCCATGTAGGTAGTACGTTTTCTGTTTGTTGGCTCCTTTTTGCCTTAAGGTTTTCACTTGAGTTTTCATGAGTATATATTTTTATATATCCCTCCCCCCAAAAAAGTACAGAAGAGAAATAATAAAAAGTACATGCATCCTTTGAGATCCACAGGTTATAGTCACACCGTTAAGAAAAAATATGAAAATGTTTTACTGGTACAGAAAAGTCAATATCTTTTACAGCTATCTATTTGGACATTATGTAAACCATTTTTCTCCAAACTGGTCTTACAAACCAACGGATAACACACATTTTATTCCAAAAATGTGTTTAAAGTGTTCCATGCCATGCCTTCTTGTCTAAGAGCATCTTTGTGTAGAAGCTGTTGTAAGCTTTTTAATGCTCCCTGTCTAATAACAGAGCCTCTAGTAATCCATGGACAGCAGTTGTGAAAACTTTCTGCGGAAGTCAACTGTACCTTCAGAGGATCTGGAGAGCCTGTGTCAGGACCCAGGTCTGCAACTGCAACCTCTTTCATGTTTAGCAATGTCTCTTCTTGCTGAGCCACCTGAGATGCTGAACAGCTCTCTGATTGTTTGGATTTTCTTGTCTTGTCTCTTGTTTTTAGTGAACCTTGAACTCTTTGTTCCTCCCATGAACTTCCTGATTTAAGCCATGTGTCTGCACTTCCTGTTTGCCTGATTATTGTGCTCTCTACAGCCAATATCTCACTCTTATCACTGCTACCGACCACTCGTTACTGACCTTTGGCTTGTTCCTGGATTACAGTTCTGCCTAATCCACACCTGCGACCATGTGTTCACAACCATTGGCTTGTTTACTGACTACGATTCTGCTTGATCCCTGTCTGCTATATCTGCTACTGGACCCAGGCTTGCTAACCTGTTGGCGGGGTGATCCTGAGGAGCACAACCTGGTACTAACATGCAGCAAAACCCATCTCCACCATCTGGAGCTCTTGTGAATGCTGGGTATTGTTTAGGCTCTGTAGCTTGGGTGAGCTTGTGTCATTGGCCAGGGTGACCTGCTGCTGCTATTATCCAGCTGGCATGACCTGCTGACACTCTCTCTACTGCTATAGATACTGGTCTCCGAGCCTGACCCCAGACCATGACAGCCTATGTACTGTTCAAGTATGCTGGGATACTTTTTAATGAACGTAATGGACATACTTTGTATGATGAACATACTTTGTTAAAGTATAGGTTATCTAAATTACAGTAAATGTGATATTAAATAGATCACACCCTTAGGCCAGGTTTCTGTTGGAATTTTGAGGGGGGCAGAAGTGTTTGTCATTGTGTTCAATTAAAATCCTCAGCTATTACTTCCCTAGAGACCTGACTGTCTAGTAACCACATGCAAATATAAATAGACCCTTGCGAATGCACTTTTAGTACACTAACACTTATTCAGCTCCAATGCCCATCCTAGTGGTGGCTCGTCCATTAGGGGGAACACAGGCGCCGCCCCCTCTATCTACCTATATTAACCACCTATATGGTTAAGGAGAATCTAGACCCAACAATCAAGATGTTCAGGGCCTTTCACACATGCGGACCGTACATTAGATCAGTTCAGTCACGTTTTTTTATCATCAGTTGTTGTCAGTAAACATCAGTTTTCATCCATTTTCATTTCCGTTTTACATTCGTTGTCATCCGTTTTTCATCCGTTTATGTCTGTTTTTCATCCGGTTTTTATCCGTTTACGTCCGTTTTTTTATCCGTTTACGTCTGTTTTTTTATCCGTTTTTTTTTTTTTTTTTTTTAAAAGCAGTTTTTCATGAATTATGGGAATTTTCCCATGATTCCTTGTTTTTGGGCCATAGGTTGTTTGTAATGTATGCATATAAAACTACATAATTTGATGAAAAACGGATGTCAGCGGATCGGATGTGAACGGATCGTCCGCTAACGTCCGTTTTTCATCCGTTCCGTTTTTTTTTACGGAAGACAAAATAGGGTTTTCTTCCATCCAGAAAACCGGAGCTTAACGGAGACAGATGTTAACGGCCTTTTAGCGGATGATCATCCGCTAACGTCCGCTATCCCATAGAGAAGCATTGATGTCCGCTTTGATCCGTAAACGGATGTATGAAAAAACGGACGAACGGTCTGCACGTGTGAAAGGGGCCTAAGTGCAATAAAAATGCAGACAAACTGCTCCGAGCCTACTTGGCTGCTTTTTTATAACAACTAGGTGTTGGTCCAGAGTTATGACAGACTGGGCAAATGTGAAGGTTCTTCGTTTTCTCTCTCAGGAATAAGAAAAGCCCTTTAAAAAAGGGTAATGCAATTTAATTTTATTGATTATATTCAAAGGGCTACATCCCACTAACCACTACTAAGTATTTAACCCTTTTCATTTGAGGGCACCTCTGACTACAGAAACCTGATTTGTTTCTATAGGTGACAGCCCTAGTCACGACATCACAATGTTTTGCATTTTACAATGCCTTGTTATTACCACAAACGCACACCGTGACATAGTTGGAAATGCACAATGTTTGTCAAAGGATGTGACGAATTTAGGTTGGTCGTGCCCCAAGACTGTTCATTTATTGTACATGTATCTACAGAGAAAATGTTTGCCGCGCCTGCAGTCACACAACTAGTACATCAGTGATTACAAAAGGCACAGATGGGACTGGGACAGTTTTTCATTGCCTGTTCCATATGATAGAACTCAACACATCTGGTATGCTAGCAAACGCATCATTCCACTAATTTGTTTGTCAGTATCTATTGAGGGGACTATCTGTCATGCTGTCACGTTTTGGTTGCCCTGAAATGTTTGAAGAAACATTACGACTACTAGCCACCAGGGAATTTTCAGAAAAGCTACCAGCTGTTCAAAGGAATGGAAGTGGTAGCTTTTCGTCACATGCTGACATGTCGGGGCAATCAGATCTCTGATTTCTCTGTAGTAAAAAAATCAAGGCACTTTTCAGATCCCAATTTATTATAAAATGTTAGTCTTTTTTTTTTACATATGACGAATGAGCCTGTATTAATAACCCAAACCTTTTGTTAACCCCTTCGCACCTAAGGGTATGTTTTGCCCAAATTTGCAACTTTGACATATGTTAGTAAAGGAAAAATAGTAAAACAAATTATTAAAAAAAAAAAAAATGTAGCTGTATATTTTTTGTTACTAATATAACCTACCACCAAATAATAACTTAAAATAAATTCTCCTGCTCTGGACGATCGTAGTGATACCAAATATGTGTATGTTAGTACAGGCCAAAAAACAATAGTGCACATTTTGCTTTTTTTTTTTATCCTACCTACTGTAAAACACAATGGCACTGACAATTTAAAAATGTTTAGAAAATAAAATAATCCTACCCCAAATATACTGCCCATGACCTTTGACCCTGACGTTGATCTTTGACACTTACTTGACCCAAACACTAACCCTGGCACTGACCTAGATCGAACCTTTTTTTAATTATTAATATTATTATTATTTTTTATTTACTTTTTTCACATTTGTTTTTTCTCTCTCTGCAAGGAGAGAGAGAGAGATACAATGTATGTTTCCTCTCCATTCACAGATATGAAACACAGGGGTGAGCTTCACAGTGACTGATCACTGTGGTAGCCATCACAGCGATCAGGTGACCCGGAAATGGGTCAAAAATATTTTTTAATGAAGACACTTCTTATTTTGACTTCTGTGATAGCAATTTCTTCACGTTAGAGAGATTTCCTCTCACTTCCTGTTCTGTCGCTCAAACAGGAAATAAAGGAGAGTGTTCTTAATAGGACATAGCATAAAAAAGGAGATTGCCTGCTCTGCCCTGCCCTGTCCCTGCCCTGTCCAAAAAAAAAAAAAAATGTCTTGGCTTTAAATACACTTATTATAAATTATCTTATCAGTGTCTAATCAATATTTTGAAAAATATGTTTAAGTATTTAAAGATGAAGTAAACCCTGATGGGTTTACTTCCTCTTTGTTTCCCTGCAAAGGTAAAGCACAATGCATAATGGACTACTATGCATCGCATAGTAGTCCATTATGTGTCACTTACCTGTCACTTACCTGTACAGAGCCTCCATCTACTTGGTGGGTCTCGCTGCTCCGGCGCTGTCATTCGACGGAGCCGCGACGATGTCACTCCCGTGCATGTGCACGGGAGCCGTCACTCTCGGCATATCGCCGTTAACAGCGGCGCGCACAGTGCGCCTGCGCGCCACTGTCTGCGGCTCATGTGCCGTAGACAGCGGCGCCTGTCTTTTGGCAAATATCTCCTAAACCTTGTAGGTTTAGGAGATATTTCTTGGACCTACAGGTAAGCCTTAATCTAGGCTTACCTGTAGGTCAAAGTGGTTTGTAAGGTTTAAGGTGTGCAAGTTATAATTATATAGCTGCAAGCAGGTTTAGTGCTTTGTTTGTGATCAGAAGGGCAACACAGTTAGGCAGGCCATACACTGTGCAAATTCATTTCCTGCAATTTCCTGCGGGTTGCAGGAAAGAAATTTGCTTGATTATCCCATCAACACAGACAGTGCTAATAGGGAAATCCCTCCTGCTGGGCAATTGTCTGCTTCCACTGTCTTCGATGTCTTCTCCCAGCAGGGATGGCTTCAGCCGCCCCCCCCACGGGAGAAGACAGTGATAAGCTATAGCAGCCTCTAGTGATAACTACAAGGTAAACTGGCAGTCTGGTTGTATTCAAGTAGATCAACTTGGCACATTCAGCCTGCCCATTAACGGTTCAAACCGCGTATATCTAGCCTTATGTACTCTGTTTATTATTTGTTTGACAAGAAGATAACTTTATTCTGACTCATAGACAATATTGGGCAGATTAAGGGTCAAATGCCCCTTTGTACACATCAACAAGCAATATTCCATTGAACACGTTTCTGGAGCAGGCTAAAAAGAAGGTGGCTGTTACAGCAATTGGCAGCTAGAAGCTGGTAACATCACAGATTATTATACATATTGCCAGCAAACCTGGGATCTTCAAATAAAGTCAAAACGTTTCGGTCAAAGTGACCACATCACAGTGGAACAATGCAATGTCAGGAGATGCTAGTCTTCATCAAGTCTTAACATGGGTCCTTTTGTGTATTCTGTTGTGATTTCATTAACACTGACTGCAAAAGCCCTGAAGAAGGGGGAGGCTTTTTCTTTTAAACGCGTTGGCTATATCTGATGCTCTTAACCATTAAATGTTTCAAAAGGTCCTTTAAGTGAGCTGAACTTTTGTACCAGGTGCTCCTCCATACACATTCAAGGATCAACATCTACAAGAATCCAGGTGGGTGATTTCAACGCCAGCACTTATTGTATTGGGTTGACTGATTTCTTGAAATGCTCACTTTTCTACATCCTTTATGTTTGTTTTTTTTAAATCTGAATATGAACTCCTGTACATTTTGGTGTCCTATACTGTCTTCTCAATGTTTTATTCTTCTGTAAATAATCCAGTAGTCCATGTAATGTCAAATGAGGGTCAGGGCCGAGAGATAGAAAAGTAATTTCTTTCTTATCAGACACAGTAACTGTTCTAATCTCGGCGATCAATATGCATCATATGTGGCCTTGGTCTCTGGCACAGATGCTCGATAGGATTTGATATACATGTTTGTAATGCTCCATGAGCCTATATTTTGGTGTCAGGTAAAAGACATTCTGTCAGGGTCAGCTAAACAAAGCCTCATAGAAAATGTTACTTCTTGTCTAGTGCTGTTTGCCTTAATGTAAACGTGATGTGACAGACATTTTGCAAAGCTTTTTTTCTCCCTGCAGGGACTTTATTTTTGCAACAAGACTCAATAGATTTTTATTTGAACTTATTTCTGAAAATATGAAGATAAAAGGCATAAAGTAACAGGTGTGGTAGCCATAATACTTTACTTTTTTTTCTTTATTAAACCGGGGGGGGGGGGGGCAAAATAAATAAATGACATATACAGTATGCAGCAATCTGTCACAGGCATTAACCCAGCAGTTTTAGTTTTTCTGAGTACCCCCAAAGTTTTGTTAACTAGATAGATCCAGTATTTTTCATTGCTTTTTCGCTTCCTGTAAAAAGCCTCATACACACGATCAGACCTTGGACCAACTTTCCCGTGGATTTTTGTCCAAAGGGCATTGGCCCCAAGTTGGTATTGCATACACACGATCAGACTTTTTAGGCAACAAACATGAACGTAGTGACGTTTCAACGTACTGACGACACTTCAAAAGAGGACGTTTGAATACTCCAGCGCCACCTTTGGTCAACTTCTATATTGTTGTCTGATCTTTTGCATTGGTTCTGAGCATGCGTGTTTGTACTTTGTACAAAAGTCCGTTGGTTTTGTGTACACGGTCCGACTTTGGTCCATCGGACTTTTGTTGGCAGAAAGTTGGTCCATTCGCACAGCCAACAAAAGTCCGATGAAACCTGGAAAAAGTTGGTCCGATGGAGCGTACACACGGTCGGATGTTGGTCCAAAACAGCTAATTTGCATGTTGGTTGTCAAAAAGTCTGATCGTGTGTATGGGCCTATAGGGTGACAATGGAAATTGTTCAGCAGCAAAATCACTTAGCCGTGCTGTTACTCTGTGAGTAGGGTAGTCTTATAAGGACAGATAGTTTGAAATCAAATTTAGGTGAACTACCAAATAATTAAAGCCCAACTGCAGCTTATTTGTTTAAAGAAATTATAGCCACAGGTTTTTTTTATCTTTTAGAAAAAAAAAAAGATTAAATACTTGGATAATTGTAAGAACCCTTGTCAGTGTTGATTAAATACTTTAAATAAAAGTGGACAATTGTAAGCACCCTTGTCAGCGTTACATGGTTTTCCCCAACTCCTGTACATGCCACTTTTGCTGGACATCTTAGCTTTTAAAAAATAACAAAGCTACTACTAGGATCAATGGGTAATAAAACTACTGGGGGAGACATGGGGACTATGGAAAACAAAAACTGCTATTAATTAGACATGTGCAATTTGTTTCGTAACGATCAAAATTCGGACACATTTTGCATCTTTTGGACATTCCGTTGCATCCGAATGTCCAAAGAAAAAAATAACGCATTTCAACTAATACGAAAGAAATTATAGTGAAAATAATGAATGATTCGTTAATTCGTTAAAAGTCTAATAAAAAAAAGGTGAACTCAGAGTAAATCTTACACTCTAATCAGCTGATTAATTTTGTGCTGGAGGTTGGATTACTGGCAAAGTGCATTCCTGAGAACTGAGTGAGAAGGGTGTTGTATTGTATTTGAGCAGAGGAGAAGAGATATTGCCATTGTGTGTGTTAATGGATTTAATAAACAACTTTCCGAACTACGAATCATTATCACGAATATATATACATACATAAATAACAAATTATTCGAAGACGAATCGATTCATTATAACGAATATCGATACTCTACAGAAATAACAAATTATCTGAAAACAAATTAACTTAACATAACAAATATAACAGAACGAAAGTATATATTTTACAAATGAAAACGAAACACAATTTTCCATCCTGCACAAGTCTACTATTAATGCTATAAATAGACTGTATCCTATATCCCATTTCCTTCTTTACCCATAGTTCCACTTTAAGGTGCCCATCCATGCACCTATTCTATTTATGTTCTTCCAATAGAATATCCTTCTATTGGAAGGGAAAAGTGAATGCCCAGTACATGTACTGAAACTATATCAGGGAACCTTAATATTGGCATATACCATCCCATCATGAAGACAGGGATTGCCTGACCTGTCCATGTTTTGCTAACCTTAGAATAATAGTTCCATAATGTAGTCCTTTATACTTTACATTAATTAGGTCAAATATTGACAGTTTTCACTCAACATTTTACTAAAAGTGTTACTAAACCCACAACAGTAAAATCAGTCTGTATATGCAGTAAAGCATGCTTGTTATACTCACTGTGGAACCTAAGGTATTAATCCACCGCATTGTGTAAAAAGGCTGTTTGATCCTGTCTTTTCTGATCCTCCCCTCCTTCCACTGTCCCCTATTAATTTCCTGATAACACAGAGTGTATGGAGTCAGGCTGTGCATGCTCAGTTTGGTGTGTATTGCTAGAGAGGTTTTATTTTGGATGGGTGCATTTTTTTGGACATTGCTAGAAGTCACAAGACTGCTACAGGTATATACTGCTGATGAAAAAAAGGTATTTAACAGTTTATCTATACTAAAATAATTGCATTCCCATGTTCTGTGTACTGTGGGAGACCAGCTATAGTGAATGCAGGCTCCTGGGTTTAGTAACACTTTAATTGTGTTAGTAACTTACACTGGGCATATACTGTACATCAGTGATGATACTGAGCATTTCTATAGTATTGACACTTTTTCTACAATGCTTTATAGAGAAAACTTAAATATTCATATTCATCCTGCTTCCCAAGCAGCTCACAGTGTGATATCCCTATCCACCTTGAACATCTACTGTAGGTTCTCCCACTAGGATCACTTTGGGGGGAATCCAATTAACCCTCTAGTGTGGTTTTGAACAGAAAGAATTTCAGCCACACCAGTAAGTCTTTTCAGTTAAGAGTTATTAGCCAATAATTTCCAAAGTGGCTCCTGGTTCTAATATTTTTAATTTGATAATTGACTTATTCACACTTTGACTATAGGAGTACGCCTTTAGAGAGTGAAACCTTGTGCTGAGACTAAAGGTCATTTGAGGGGCACCCACAACACAAGGCTGCTACCTCTGATCAAACTTTATGCAGATAGCATCCTTAGTGAGAATGAACAAAGGACCTCAACACTACAAAGCAAAAGCGCTAACCATTTCGTAATGGTGCTGACCACTAATAAATACATTAGGTGATAATTGAAGAAATGTCCCCCATATATAAATATGCTGGACTATTTCCACAGTAAATAAAAACTCACAGGTAGTTTGTTAGATATTAGATGAGATCAGTTCATAAACAGAATAGACGGCTTCTCTGCATTCACGCTCTTCCTTGATTCCTCCCCTAATCATTGGTCTTGCCTTATAAGTTGACCCTGTCACCTACTAAAATGTAAGCACACAGAAAAATCTAATAATTGAAATGCTTACTTGTAGCATTTGTCCTTTCCATTAATCATAGCTCCCAACTGTCCCTGATTTCAAGGGACTGTCCCTGATTTGGAGCAATGTCCCTCTGTCCCTCTTTCCTCCTCATTTGTCCCTCATTTTGGTCTGATCTATATAGTTGTATATAAAATGCACTATTTATCTTTCAAAAAGTGTTTCTTAGTGCTAAACCTTTCATAATTTACAAATGACTGCATTTGTAAATTTCAAAAGCCAATATAAAAGGAATAGTATTGGTAAAAAAAAAGCCCTTGTGGGTTTAATGAATCTTTTTTGGGGCATAATTCTCCTTTAAGGGGATGTGGTGGGGAGTGTGCTCTATGCCTACATACGTTTGCTAGTAGGCGTCCCTCATTCCCATCTCAAAAAGTTGGGAGGTATGCATTAATGATTTTTTTTTATTCACTTGCAGTGTGCCTTTGAACTTGCTAGAAATATTGGCTACTTCAGAAAAAAGAATTCTATAGCATAGTTCCTTCTCCCTTTGCATGTCATAGGTATAATCTCTGTGCCGGCCCAGCTCCTCTACCACTTCCTTCATCTCCCTACATAACCATTTATGTAGCTGCCGGGGAGGAGCAAATGGAAATACTAAAGACTAGTGACAGCACTAAACTGCTGGAGCTGCTGAATACATATCCAAGATGGTAGCACCTGGCAGCAATCTCGGGGCTTTTGTATATCTATAGAAGGGGGACATTATGAGAAATGAAAATGCATAAAATATTTTAAATGCACATATAATCTTATTGGAAAATTGTATTTGAATTGAATGGTCTTGCAAGATTATGGATTTTTTGGATAATGTATGCTACGCCTGTACAGTGCAAACACTGACACTAATCATAAATGGTTCAATCACAGTCTGTAGAAGTGACTTTTTATTTTTTTCATTTATTAATTTATTTAATTTGCTGATGTGAATCAGAGTTAGTAATATAATCTCTAGCAAGAATAAAGGAAGCTAAGGTACGTAGCAGACATGGCTGTAAACTGAGACTATTGATTCCCTGCTTTCTGCAGAGGACTTACTGATAAATCCAGTATATGAACACTACTCTTGGCTTCTTATAATATACTGAACACTAAACTCAGGCAGGACTCAGCTATCACACAGTGGAAATCAACTTTTGACACTCACTGCTCATTACACGATATGTTCCCTCTGTACAACTAGGTAGTGATTAAAACTTCTAACACTGTCTGACTGCAAATATTTTAGGGTCTCTATTTTATGTCAGTAGAAGCTATGAGCCACATAGGATTGTTTGCTCAGCTACATCAGATGGATCAGACTTAACTGTACTACAGGACTTACTCCGTTCACAGTATACCATTTCATGATCTTACTATAACATACTGTAATAATAGGGCTTAAACATTTTTCACATATGTGAACGTTTGAAATCAAATATTTCCTTTTTTTTTAAGTACTGTACAAATTCAAATAAATGCACATTATTTTGCCCATTTATTCCTACAAAAAGCAGCAATTATCTTTACTGTTCAGTAAAGGAATCAGTTTTGCAGATGGTTTCATGCTCTAGAAATTGGTAGACATATAAGCTAGGTAGTGATTTGCATTAGAAGTACAAAGAGCAGGCAAAAGACCAATGGGCAACGGCACACAATCAAGAAAATAAAGCTCTAAAAATCTGTGTCACCCTTTCATTTTTTTTAATTTTTTTTTATTGAATTTGAAAAGAGATTATTACAGCAAACAATAATGCCCCGTACACACGGTCGGAAATTTCGACCACAAAATCCGTCAGATTTTTTCCGACTGATTTTGTCCGACACTGGTGTTGCATACATACGGTCGGACAAAGTTGTCGGAAAATCTAATCATTCTGAACGTGGTGACGTTCGTTGCGTACAACGGAACTACGTAGAGGCTAGTAGCCAATAGCTTTGGTCTCGTAATTTGATCTGAGCGTGTGTGGCACTTTGTCCGTCGGAATTCTCTACACGCGATCGGAAAAAGTCCGATCGGACTTTGTTGTCGGAAAATTTGAGAGCAGGATCTCAATTTTTTTCCGTCGTAAATTCCAACGGAAAAAGTCCGATGGAGCCCACACACGGTTGGATTTTCCGACAACATGGTCCGATAGGTAATTTTCCGTCGGAAATTCAGACCGTGTGTACGGGGCATTACAGTATATTCCAGTACAAATGCGTATAGTATTTCATAGTTTCATAGTTTGTAAGGTTGAATAAAGACACCAGTCCAACCTGAGTGAGTGTCTACAATTGTCCCTATCCCTGTACATTGCACACTCACATCGGTCCCTACCCTCAAGGAGCCCACAATCCAAAGTCCCCATTCATATACTAGGGACAATTTCTTTTTGGACAGAAGCCAATTAACCTACCTGCATGTCTTTGGATTGTGGGAGGAAACCGGAGTACCCGGAGGAAACCCACGCAGGCACAGGGAGAACATGCAAACTCCAGGCAGGTAGTGTCGTGGTTGGTATTCGAACCAGCGACCCTTCTTACTGCTAGGTGAGAGTGCTAACCACTACACCACTGTGCCACCCATTCAACGTATACATATTGTGGTTAGGTTTGCAGGACAGACAGCTCCACTGAGTTATATGGCCTAACTGTTTATATTTTAGTGCAAGCACATGGACAGTTGGATGGCGTGTTGGAATCAAGGGTTCGGAAGAATTGTTGATATATAGAGATTGGCTGAAAGATTGGAAAGTTGTGGGGTTGTGTGGAATGTTTGGAATCCAGGGATTGAATGAAATGTTAGGAATCCAGGAGTTTGATGGAATATAGGGGATCCAGGGGTTAAACAGAGTTTTGGGAACCTAGAGAGTGGATGAACTGTTGGGACCCCAGAGCTTGGAAGGTGTAATGGGTTACAGGTATTGGACGACTTCTTCAAATCCAGGAGTTGGATGTGTTACAGATATAGAGGTTGGAAGAAGGGATGGAGAACTGGGGTTACTGAAATGCATGTTAGGACTTTAGGAGTTGGATGTAGTGTTGGTACACCTTGGTCTGTATAGAAGATTGTAAAATCAGGTTGAAACAAGTTTTAGGAATTCAGAAGCTAGACTGAGTGATGGAAATCTAAATTTTGATTTGAGTGTTGGAAACTCAGGGTTTGAATGGAGTGATGGGATGAGGTGTTTGGAATTCAGAATTTTAATGCAGCTATGGGATCCCATCTCTGAGGATTGCTATTCTCATTAGGTTTAGAGAAAGATTTGATTATGTCACTAATGTACTGTAGCAGAGGAAAATAAATCTGAGGAACTATAGTGCAAGCACCTGCCTTCCTACCTTAATTCTTTCTGTGGATCTGTGCTTTCTAAACCTCTCCTATGGCTTCTTGACTATTACCCCATCAGTCATTGAAGCACCAACTATCAAGGGGATAGCTCTGAGCCTCTGACATCAGAAATCAGAAATCAAGCACAAACTCCTCTACTATGATAGTCACCTACAAACAAAGACATATGCCACAACAAAATAAATGTAACTTTTTTTTTATAAAATTTTGTGTGATTAACACTTAAAGGGGCAGCTGTCATATATATGCACGGAGTTACATATGTTTGCCGACTTTTACATTAAGACTTTAGTACATGCTATAACAAGGCATGGCAGAAGAGTCTGAAGGATACGTTTGGCAGCAGGTAGCCTACAGAAAATACCAAGAACTGTACCCTGACAATCCCTCCCTCACACCCTCAATCCCCCATCCAGGCCCCTCACTGACAATATATCCACCTGCGGGGACCACATTAATCCTCGCCATCTGGTCACTTTTACCCTGCTTGGTCCAAAATCAGATCTCTTCTGGCTCCTGTCAATCATAGCCAGTAAGGAGGTAGCATGGGCAGGAGCCAAGCCGAGCCCCGTTCTGACTGTCTTATCAACACATAGAGCAGGGCTCGGGAGCTACCACACATGAGTGCCCCGTACCAAGCGGCTTGCTATGGAGGAACTCAGAGAATAGGAGGAGCCAGAAGTGCTGGCAGGGGACCCGAGAAGAGAAGCATTGGAGCTGCTCTGTGCAAAATCATTGCATAGAGCAGGTAAGTGTGACGTGTTTGTTAAAAAAAAAAAAAGTGATTCAGTAATTCAGCCTTAGTCTAATATATCCAAAACCAGACTTTTGGACATGACCCTTTCCATAAGGTATAGAAAACTAATCTCCTGAACTTATCTTTACCTTTGTGATTACTCATCTAGCATTTAGCCAAGACCTTTACAGGACTTCACTGACCAAGCCAAAGTAAATATAATCGGGTAGGGAGAAGTTCAGCATCAGAGCACAATGTGTGTTTTTTATATGGCTCATAGAGGAGGGTCTATAAAGCTGAAAATACCTTTACAGTTTCAGTTCTTGCTTATTCTTCTAAATTTTGTTTATTATTCTCCCTACCAAACCTCTCCACACACAACCTCATTTGCAAGACTAAAATTAATAAAAAAAAGTAAACCTCCTAATTGATATCTCTAGCCGGTGAATAATGTTTCCAAGTAAGGGAAGAACTAGATTAATTTATTTATTTCCTTACCTCTTCTGACTTCTCCAAATAAAAAATCTAAACCTGCAGAGATACATATAGTCAACAGCTGCTTGTTAGTGATGAGATGCAGGTGAAAATAATCCTATTTGTTAAGGTACATATGTTTCCATATTCTTTTTGCCAGACATATAAAACTCAACACCTGGTAGAAATTATGTTTTCTGCTCAACCACTTCAGCTCCAGAGAGATATACATAATACGGTAATACAGGGACATACAGTATATGACCACCCTGGTTGTAGAAGATGTTAGAGTGCACCTTTAAAAATAGCAATTGTTCGCAGGGAAGAATTTCCCTCAGTTTTTGTTTGTGGTTCTTTGTCCAGCAGCCATTTATTAATTGATCATCCACCCCATACAAGCCTGTCTGTGCTATTTTACAAAAAAATGCAATTGGGTAATTTTGAGATTTTTTTTATTGTTTCTTGTTCGTTTGAGGACTATGTGAGTAGCTCAATGAGCCAGTGTATGAACACAATTTCTAGAGAGACAGTACATCTGTCCAGAAGAAGTACCAGTATTAATCATTGGGGCAAATCTTTAAAGATGTTACAGTGTATGGTAGGACAAAAAATGGTGTTTTACAGAAAATTATCTGTTGCTCAGACATGAATCCAGCATTTTATTTGGGCTGACGATTCTGTAAGGCCTGGTGTAACGAAGGTGGAAGCCTAGACGCAGGGGTAAACTGAAGGCAGTAAGCCTTCCCCCATAAGTTTTCCCCATGTTAGTAGAATTCTTTTACTTGCTTGTCACTGTCTTTCATCTTGTCCAAGAATGGGTCCTACTGGAGGTAAACCTATTTTTTTTGTGTAGTGACATCACGGGATCATTCCTTTTTTGTCCTCCAGGCATGGCACGTATGCTGTAAATCAAAACTTTCTCTTGCTGCGCTTCTGTCATCAGCACTTGCGGCATTTCTTTGCAATATTGTGAGATTGGTGACCCATGGTGGAGTTTCTGAAACACTCCATGTGACTTGACTTGTCACAGGGGGTGTCAACATCAGATCTCATAAGCAACGGAGCAAGCAGGTCTCATAGTAACAATGAATGAAACGGAGCCTTGGATAATTTCTAGTGTGCATGCATGAGATTCCTGTAATGGATACAGAAGAAAGAACAGAAGTGTACTATGTGGTGGAAGAGAACAGCTAAGATGGTGCAACCTTCAGCAGGGAACACTAAAATTGAAAGTAACCAAAAATAGATAAATACGAGATAACAAGAAAATGTATAATTTTCTTGTTATATATATGTTTTTATAACAATGGTAAAGTGGGCTTATCTGTTTTTTTTTTTTTTATTGCAGTGGCTGAGTTTACTATGGCTTAAACAGGGGTTTGGTATAGGAGAGGACTTTTGATGGCTTAAAAGTAAACAGGATTAAAGTGGTGCTTAGCAAATTGGTGGATAATGATCGAGCAGGGGGGCTTCAGGGGTTGGTCTGTTGGAGGGCCTTTGGAAGTCTTTGGAGGAAAGCTTGCATCAGGACAACTTTCCACCCTCCCTTCTTTCATTTTTTGGGTTGTCTTTTGGTATGTTGCATTGGTATAGGATGTTGTGTGGTCATGTCATGGCAGCTGGTGTGGTAGAAGGTCCTTGTATGCATTTTGTTATGGACAAACTATGTACATTTGTAGGGATCCATGTTGAGTACGGCTCCTATTATTCTGGTTGGTGGCATCTGTGAGTATTGGTTTGTCTCTGAATTGGTGTTTTTGCGACTGGAGGCCTAATTTGAAAAAAAATAAGTTATGCTGCTGGCTTTGCCCACTATATATGTTCCATCAAAAGCAAGGTCATTCTCTACAGCTCAATGAACTCCTAGCAACCTCTAGAGCAGGATATCCAAACTTTCTAAACAAAGGGCCATGTTATTGTCTTTCACACTTTAGGGGGCCACTGACTGTCGTCAGCAGAAGTGGACATTTCCTGTTATCAGTGGGAGTAAACATCACCACATTTGGTTTTATAGGGAGAAATAGAGCCCCATCATTGGTGTCAGTTGGAGGAATAGTGGTGCCAGTGAGAGAAAAGATGACACTTGCCTGAATAATGTACTAGAAATGGCGCCACACTGTTGATGTCACTTGGCAGAATAGTATCCCGTATCAGTGGCAAAAATAGTGCCCCAAGGGCCGGATAAAAGCAATAAAGCAAAAGCTGCAGTTTGAAGTTTGAAAAAAGCTGCAGTTTGAAGACCACTGCTTTGAAGAACCCTCAGAATGGCTTATTTCTTTGCTCAAGGTAACAAAATGAGTGTCTTGTAACTAAAAAGGAACTATAGTCTTTAGTCTATAGTCTTAATATGAGACGAAGACAGCAAAGAAAAACAAGAAAACTTTATCGGGATTAGATCCATTTCCTAATGTATCCAAAAGTAAAAGCAATGTGGCTTAAGGAACGATTCTATAACACAAGGTTAAATAAAAAAAATATGTTTTTATCTATACTGAGAAATCATAAATATACACATTGGTGTGCACAAAGTATACCTAAAAAAGAAAAACACTCCACCCACGATGAAGGCTAACTGCCGAATGCCTACTATTTTTTTTTTTTTTGTCACATCAAAAAAAAGTTACATGTTTGTGCAAAAATAATAATGTGATTTGGTAATGTTAATGCACTAAATCTAGATTTACGAGATGTGAGACTTTTTATGACAGGTTCACTTTATGTATATAAATATTTAATGCAATTTCTCTATCTATGTTATGTAAATGTAAATAAATGTTGGACACTGCTCTTTGTGCAGAAGATCCATCACAGCATCAAAGCTTTCATATATGGCAGTATGATAAATGATCACACTGAAACAACTCAGGAATTTATCAACTGAACATATATTATCATGACATACAGATGTTTGAAACCATAAATTTCCATGTCTGTATATACCACCATATAAATAAATGGAGTCTGTGCCAATGGACAGTCATATGTGGGAGCTTTTATGCATGCCAGGTAAAAAGCATATTAGTGAAAAGTAATTGCTTTGCCCATAACCAATCAGATTCCAGTGTTTTTAGAACATAAGATGGAAGGAAAAAAATGATTGGTTGCTGCTATATACAACCCATTTTTAGTTTCTCTATATAAAACCTGTACAACACTTTTTAAACACTTTGGCTATCTTTTATGAAAGTAGTAGGTCTTGCTGGGCATATATGCCATGTCACCTTCCACCTCAAGGAGATGTACTCTATGCAACACTGCGGTAGCAGAGCTCATGTTCACAGAATTTTTGCTGGGCTATAATCATACACATGCCAAAATCCTAGTAAGAACCATTTCTTTCTGCAAAGCTCTTCACTGATTTATATATATATATATATTATTGCACAATCACTTTTTCTCATCAAGATTTATTAATTAAAATCTGCTTTTCCCAAGCTTCCTAATTTGACTTAAAGCTTAGAAAAATAATACACGGACTCTAATAATGAATAAAAAGCCACACATCTGATAGATCCTCTTTTTCCCAAAATATACATTATTGGGCTCTATGTTACACTTTGGAATCATGCCTCATGACCAGACAACAGCCTAATCATAGAATAATTGGAAACTAAAAAAAAAATTTTACTTTGTAGGCACACATATATATATATATATATATATATATATATATATATATATATATATATATATAATTATCTAATGTATTAATCTACATTATAATATTCTGTATACAATATAACACTTGATTGCAAAATTATTTCCAGTAAAACAATATTGGGTCGTGGACTGTTTGTATATCCCCCTAGAGGATGGATAAGCATATAAGACCTATGCATGTGAAATATACAACAGGATGTACCCTCTGTATCCTCTCTCCCCCCCCCCCCCCCCCACTGCATCAGAGGCACTGGTCGACACAAGGAGGCAATCCAGGACAGGCACTTCTTGCATGGACTGTGATCCAGCCTGAATATTTGTGGTCTAAAACTTGACTTTGGAGCTTTACATTTGCTGCAACAGACGTACCATGTATATACCAGTGCAGATTCTGGACTAAGGCTTTTTTGGTCTTCAGCAAAATGTATACCCAAATACAAGTGGAGGCATACAGCCCCAAAATTAATTGTCAGTTTTGTCTGTCCCCACATTTGGACAAGTGAGCCTAATACGGCCATGTTGGGGGACCCCTGCCAGGTTTTGGTGGTGAGCGCTGTGAATGCAACATCCTAATTGCGAATTGTTATGCTCCTGAAGAAGCAACCAGGTCACGCAACATGTAGAGCACGATTCACAAGGTCGATTGAGGACACAATGACACGCCAATGTCTGGAGGATATGTGAATCCTGTTGTATATTTTACATGCATAGGTCTTATATGCTTATTCATCCTTGTCTAGGGGTATATATAAACAGTCAAAGACCCGATATTGTTTTAATAGAAATAATTTCACAATAAAGTGTTACAGAATATTTTAATGTAGATTAATAAATTTGTTAATTTTATATACAGTATATGTGCTTACAAAGTAAATTTTTCTTGAGTTTCCAATTATACATATATAACAGGACGTGGCACAGTGAATATTTTAGGTGTCCATGAGCCACCAAATGGACACCTAACCTACTTATTCCACTTAATCATAGGAGTCAGAAGTTAGTGGTAGGGTGGAAGTATGAAAAATTGGAGAAATAAAAACCTGACAAAGGCTCAACCCCTCTCAAAATAATAATTGCCCCAAGATCCATAGGTAGAGGGACTCGAAGGACAAAGGCACAATATTCATAATATATATGATAATATATGATAACAATATATAATTGTATTGTATCAGAAGACATAAACAATACCATCTACCTACAAACTGCACGGCTAACTTTAGAATCTCTTGAAGATTAGGGTCATTAATCAGGGCAGGTAAGTAGCTCCTGAATGTTCTCTTTATACTATGAAACTTTAAGTTATACTTGGTGGTCAAAAACACTCTTCTATTAAGTTGTTTTTTCAATAGAGCTTCCCTCTTAGTTTGTTTAGCAAACATACATGCCTCTCCAGAAACCTCTTACTCAAAGCTTACTCAATGCCTCTCTTTTGTATGTTTCCACATGCATATAGTCTCCTTTAATTCTACTGTCCCTTCAGCTCCAGTAACATGTTTCAAGTGGAAACTTGCTGCATGGAGGAGAGCGTTCCTTGGAGATATCCTTTGTACATACCTCCATCTCTACTCCTTGTTTCTCAACTCTACCTTTCAGTGGTAAATCCAGAATTAGTATGAGAGAGCAGCATCATTTACAGTACCTTCTGCATGGTATCATACCAGGCTACCAGGAGTAGAGTTGGGCGAACAGTTCGAACCAAGCAAAACTTCAGCCTGAACTTCGCCTGTTCGGCCGTGCAGCGAAAACCTGAATCTGTGGGGTACTCCACAGGATGTTTGCCCACCAAGCACTTCACAATGCACTGCGCGCTGCACAGTGCATTCTGAGCCCTGATTAGCCAAGCTTTGCTCAATCAAGGCACTGTGAATAGCTGGCTGTTAAGGAGTGGCCCGGGAAGCCGGCTGCTGCGTCCTTAACAACAGGCTTTCCAAGTGAAAAAAAACATTGCCAGCAATAGAAAAAGTGAAAAAAACTGTGTGCCCCCCCCCCAATCCATACCAGGCCCTTGGGGTTTGGTATGGACTATCAGGGGAACTCCATGCCAAAATTAAAAGAAATACAGCATTGGGTCCCCCCACAATCCATACCAGACCCTTATTCGAGCAGGCAGTCTGGCAGGAAAGGAAAGGGGTGGGGGATGTTCGAGCGAGCGCCCCCTCCCCTCCTGAACTATATCAGGCCACATGCCCTCAACTTGGGGACAAGGGCCTCTTCCCGACAACCCTGGGTGGTGGTTGTGGGGGTCTGTGGGCAGGGGGCTGATCGTAACCTAGATTCCACCTCCCATGTGAATGAGTATGGGGTAAATTGTATCCCTACCCATTCACCCAAAGAATTGTTAAAAATAAATAAAGACAAGAGGCAGTTATTGACTATTCCTTTATTAAAAAAATAAAAAACATAATGTAGTTCTGTCGTCAATCACAACGCACCACTGGATCCTAAAAAAGAAAAAAGCTCCACCCATGATGAAGGCTAACTGCTGAATGCCTACTCTGCCATTTAACAGCTCTTAAAGAGGTAAGGGGCGGGGCCATCTGGTGACATCACCTGATCATATTTAGACATCAACTATACCTAAAGTACCAACACAATCTACTGAAAATCTCTAGGTTTAAAAGGAAGTTATGGTGATCAAAAAAAAAATTATATTATGGTCATATTGGTCGCATTTAAAAATAAGTTTCCTGCTTTTATTCAGGTACATATGAAATATTACATGTGATAAATGAAAGCTAAGCGTCATTGAAACATCAAACAAAATAAATGATTGTTGTTTGCTACAATTCTCCAGCTGCAAGTACCTCAACCCATACCTGTCATACCTGTTCATCATATATTGTATGTACGGTATATTGTAAAAAAATTCTACTTTTAAGTACATATAAACTAAACATAAAAAATTCAAATAAGTTTGGTAAAATTCACCCAAAGCCGTGCTAGCTTCCCAAAATTGTGGTATGGCTTAGACTGGTTTAGCTAAAACAGAAAGTATTTTATCTACTTCAATTATTTATATTCAGAATCTCATACAGATGTTGATGCTGAAAGAATATTAAATGAAAAGTATTTAATTAAATCCTTGTCGTTTTGTTTATGTTTGGCTGCATTAATTACATGAACAGATGGAATTTTGTAATATTTCATGAAGGATCCCGGTAATCCAACCTTCAATTTGACCAATGATTTAATGAAAAACATGGCATGTTTTTTGTTGTCAATTACTACATACATATATTTTATCCCTAGCTTTGTGTTTCAGTCATGAGGTGGAAATCATCAACAAGTATTGCAGCATCCAACTATTTCTGAGCTGGTTTAGAAAGCCGTTGTTTCATCTAATTTGTTGTTGTGGTCTTATACCTGTAAAATTTCTTTCGAAAATATTGATTTTTGTTTGATTATTTAGTATTAAAGTGTCTGATTCGACAATTGTTTTAATGCAGAGTGAATGGAAAAAATCGAAGGAGAAGGATGGAAAATTTTAATCAAATCGAATGATAACGAAAGAATTTCTTTTTGTTAAATTTCCTCCTGGCCAAGAAAAATCATAACTAGTGTTATGCGCATGCAATTGTCAAAGTGAAGTAGTATGGTCATTACTATGAAAATGGAGACATTAACATGGTACTCAAATGTAAGGTCATTGAAAATTCAATAAGACTATGAGGTTACTAAGCGCAAATATAAAGGCAAATATACTGTGCACTGCAAGTGCAGTTGCTCTAGATCTGAGGGGAAGCTCTTAAATGAGGGTAAGCTCTGCTGATTTCTATCATCCAATCATGTGCAAGCAAAAATTCAGTTTTTTATATTTATGGCATGTTACCCTCAGATCTAGAGCAACTGCATTTACAGTGCATTTAAAGTGTGTTTTTTTTGTTTTGTCCTCATTGGAGAGATTTACCATAATTTCCTACCCATATATTTCACCATCAGTGTCACAGACAGTAATAAAAAAAAAAACTTACAGAGGTTTTAACCCTTTCCTGCTCTGTTTTAAATGAGTACATTTTTTGGCTGGGGTCTTAGAGTCTTATGCCCCGTACACACGATCGGAAATTCCGCCAGCAAAAGTCAGATGAGAGCTTTTGGTGGGAGAATGCGATCGTGTGTATGCTCCATCAGACTTTTGCTGGCGGAATTTCAGCCAGCAAAAGACTGAGCGCATGTTCTCAATTTTTTGGTCGGAAAAAGTTCCGATCGGAAATTCCGATCGTCTGTACAAATTCCGACACGCAAAATTCCTACGCATGCTCGGAAACAATTTGACGCATGCTTGGTAGCATTGAACTTAATTTTCTCAGCTCGTCGTAGTGTTGTACATCACCGCGTTCTTGATGGTCGAAAGTTCAGAGAACTTTTGTGTGACCGTGTGTATGCAAGCCAAGCTTGAGTGGAATTCTGTTGGAAAAACCATCCAAGTTGTTTCCGACGGAAAATCCGTTCGTGTGTACGGGGCATTAGAGAATCTTAGAGAAGCTGTATTTGACTGTGCAATAATTGCTTAGTGTATAACGAGTGGACGCTCAGTGGAAGACCAGTGGCTGTCGTATGAAGGGCAGATTAGATTACTTGAACACACTTACAGCCAACATGCCATTTGTAGTTAAAATAAACTAACTAAAATAAACAAACTACATTTAAATTAGCTTGATCTGTTGACCACTCTAAATCTCTATTGGCAAAGAATTCTAAAGTGACTCCACCATTTTGTGTTCCATCAGTTTTGCTCTTCTCTCTAAGCCTATATCTGGCTCCCTATATTCCATAGGAAACAACCTAAAGATCTGGATCTTACAATAAAGCACATAACTGTTTTGCTCCTGCCTTTATCTCGATTTAGTCTCCATGTATACACCTACCCAGGACCTTTACCCTTTTCTTCCTTCCTTCATTCTTCCTCCTGGCCAAAAGTTCCCATACACGCTTACAACTTTCACTAATTCGGTTTCCAATGTTTGAAACCTCCTCCCACATGCCCTCAGACATTTACAAACCTACCACATTAATAAATGCATCTTTACATTTATAAATGCAAAAATAAAGCAAGATAATCTTTATCCACGGCATTTCTGTCCAATAAGTGTTTTGGACAGAACTTCTCTCACAATGGTTCCTTCAACACAAGTAATGATGAGACCACTGCCTCTTCTTTTACCTTCTATTTTTAAACTGTAAGATTTTAAGCAAGGTGCTCTTTGTTTCATTTATTTCTGTGTATCATTGTTATAGTCCCTGAGCAGAAAATAGAAGCACTATACTAATTAATAAAAATAATAACATTGACCCCCTATATAAAGAAGAATCCCTTTCTATGTCCGGTGAAGGCCTATTTGTTTGGGCCTACTATGTTCTGTAATGTATATGTTTCAATTACTATCAGATTAACAACCTGTCTGATTGTAACTTTTTTCTCCAGTTTTAGAGCCACATCAAAAAAATAAACAATATAATTATCTGAATTTGTCTTGGTATAATCCTTCTATCATTCCTTGCACAACATCAGTGAAACTGGCAGGAAACACTGAGAGAAGTTGCCCTGGGACATACTTATAGGAGGAGAGAGCAGAGTGAGCAGAGATCATGACCTGTCAGTTGCTGCTCTTTCCCTGTAAATTAGCAGGTTGTTGGCTTCTTTTTTGTATGTGCCACCTGTGTATTTAGCTGTTTGTTTGGAGCTTAGTCTTAAATAGTTTGCAATCCAAACCAAACACAGGAAACAAAAAGAGTGAGTGTTCACGTTTCTATTAATACAGCTATGTGCAATGTTTACAGTAAATATTAAGTACATTTCCTTGGTTTAGATGAATTTTTCATATATGGCTAGCCCATTGCAATAAGAAAAATATGCAAATATTTCTAATAACAAAATAATGAATAGAAAAAATAAAAAAAATTCACAGTACCAGCTAAACGTTTGCTTAATCAAGCTAACAGTTGCTAAGATACAAATGGAAATTTCACTTGAGCATCTATTATGTGATAGTTGGCTAATCTTATCATGAATACTCATCTAGGTGGAAATACATTCTACATTACTCCCATTATTAAAGCTGAATATAAAAGTGTGGGATTCTTTTTCAGCTGTTGTGGAGTTAACACCATTTACTCTATGGGAAGGAGTATCGTCCAGGTAATAGCAGCATTTATTGTCTTGTATGGTAAGGTATTAAGGCAATCCATCACACAGAAGAACCAAGAGCAAACTGTAGAAGACAGGAAGGGACATGGCAGCTTTTGATGTTACTTTTGGAGATTTGCATACTAGCATCCTCTGTGTTTTAGGCTCTTACACAAGTCAAAATGCAAGTGGCATTTTAAGCAAGTCTAGCCAAGTTTCTGTGAGTAAAAGTGTACTTTATGAGATCCTATTAACTACACAGAGGTGCCCTCTGTGGGAATCAAACTCAACACCAAGTGCTGCAAGGCACAAAGATTAACTAGATACAGAATATGCCAAATATTTTGGGTTTAGGCATTCTGTCATTTTATCATATCAAAAATCACTTACCGTACGTATATTTTACTTATTTAGCATTCTGAGGTTTAGAAGGTAATGATTTGGTATGGTATGATTTAAAGCAGGAAGGCATGTTTAAAAGCAGATGTTCCCAAACTGAGAAGTAAGCCAAATTAGCAAGTCCTGGGAAGCAAGCACTTTTCAGATATTTTAATAAATTTATTTAAATTGCAGCATATTTTGCTTTTTGTTAGTGCGACTTTATCACTAAAAAAATAAGCACATGCAAAAGAAGTGGTCTTATACACGCATGTGTCACCTCCTGTTGCCGCTATGTTCACTCCCTCAAAATAACTCAACACACAGCCATTAATGTCTAAACCGCTAGCAACTGAAGTGAATATACCCCTAAGTGAAAATGTCCAAATCGGGCCAAAAGTGTCATTATTTTGTGTAACCACCATTATTTTCCAACACTGCCTTAACCCTCTTGAGCATGGAGTTCACCAGAGCTTCACAGGTTGCCACTGGAGTCCTCTTCCACTCCTCCATGACGACATCACAAAGCTGGTGGATGTTAGAGACCTTGCGCTCCTCCACCTTCCGTTTGAGGATGCCCCACAGATGTTCAATAGGGTTTAGGTCTAGAGACATGAATGGTCAGTCCATCACCTTTACCCTCAACTTCTTTAGCAAGGCAGTGGTCGCCTTGGAGGTGTGTTTGGGGTCGTTATGTTGGAATACTGCTCTGCGGCCCAGTCTTCGAAGGGAAGGGATCATGCGCTGCTTAAGTATGTCACAGAACATGTTGGCATTCGTGGTTCCCTCAAAGAACTGTAGCTCCCCAGTGCCGGCAGCACTCATGCAGCCCCAGACCATGACACTCCCACCACCATGTATGACTGTATACAAGACACACTTGTACTTGTACTCCTCACCTGGTTGCCGCCACACACGCTTGACACCCTCTGAACCAAATAAGTTTATCTTGGTCTCAACAGACCACAGGACCTGGTTCCAGTAATCCATGTCCTTAGTCTGCTTGTCTTCAGCAAACTGTTTGAGGGCTTTCTTGTGCATCATCTTTAGAAGAGTCTTCCTTCTGGGAGGACAGTCATGCAGACCAATTTGATGTATTGTGCGGTCTATGATCGGAGCACTGACAGGCTGACCCCCACCCCTTCAACCTCTGCAGCAATGACAACCCAAAGACAACCTCTGGATATGACACTGAGCACATACACTCAACCTCTTTGGTCGACCATAGCGAGGCCTGTTCTGAGTGGAACCTGTCCTGTTAAACCACTGTATGGTCTTGGCCACCGTGCTGCAGCTCAGTTTCAGGGTCTTGGCAATCTTCTTATAGCCTAGGACATCTTTATGTATAGCAACAATCCTTTTTTTTTAGATCCTCAGAGAGTTCTTTTCCATGATGTGCCATATTGAACTTCCAGCTGAGACCTTGTAACACTAACGAGTCACATGACACCGGGGAGGGAAAATGGCTAATTGGACCCAATTTGCACATTTTCACTTAGGGGTGTACTCACTTTTGTTGCCAGCGGTTTAGACATTAATGGCTTAAGTGTGTTGAATTATTTTGAGGGAACAACAAATTTACACTGTTATTCAAGCTGTACACTCACACTTTACATTGTAGCAAAGTGTAATTTCTTCAGTGTTGTCACATGAAAAGATATAATAAAATATTTACAAAAATGTTAGAGGTGTACTGTACATGTACTGTATATCAATCTCAACCATTATTACATTCAATTTTAATTTCAGGCATAAAAATATGGAATAGTTTGCCCTATGCATTGTCATTAATTTAAACATCTGTTACACTGAACACAAGCACAGCATCCATTTCTCTGTGTGATTCACAGGAGGATAGCGCCCCTCTCACAGCGATTTCATGAAGGATGGTTCTGTCATTGAGCATTTAAACTCTCATTTCCTGCTGCCTGGGCGTGTCGCCAGTCATTACAAACTGTGATTGCATCCCAGGTATAATATGTTTTTATGGACTTATCTCTAAACATGAATTTTTCACGCCACCAAGCCAAATGTTGGTGTTGATGCAAAATAAAATTTGTTTCTAATTTAAATGGATGACCGAGGCAATCTAGAGAGGAGATATATTTGATGTTCAGTTCTATCTGTATTCTATACAAAGACAAATGAAGATGTAGGGGGTTGGCTATAATAGGAAGCAGGTTTGGACTTGTGAGAAAGCCAGGGCCTATTTTGCCACCATTCTTTGGTCTGCAAACCGTCCAGTATATCTATTAAATCTTACTGATCTCATCACATTTCCTTTCTTCTCTTCCAGAAAAAAAAGATCACATAAGAATGCATTTTTAACATTAACCACTTCCTGCCGACTGCACACATATATGCGGCATCACGGATGTGGGCTTTTTTCCGTGGGGCCGCATATATGCGTATCTCCCTTTGTGCTGGGAGTGCGCTGCACAGCCCACTCCCAGCACAGAGACCAGGCTCTCATTGAGACTTTCAGTTCCGGGTCACCTGCTCGCTGTGATTGCCTCTGATTGGCTATAACAGTGATCAGTCACTGTGAGCACACCCCTGTATTTAATTCCTATTCTGTATTAAGAGAAAGATACATTGTATGTTCCTCTTCTTTAAGGAGAGGAACATGTAAACAAACCTAATAAAAAAACCTTAAAAAAATCTAATACAAATTAGAAAACAATCAATTATAAAGAAAAACTAAAGAAAGAAATAACAAGATCAAGGTTTGCCAGGGGTTTATTTGAGTCAAGGCTGGGGTCAAAGGTCATGGTCAGCATATTATGGGTAGAATTTAAAAAAAAATAATCTTTAAATTAATATCAGTGTCAATAAGTGTCAGTGTGGTTTAGGCAGGGTAAAAAAAAGCAAAATGCGCACCTTTGTTTCTGAGCTGTACTACGAGTACAAACCACAACTAACATACAAATATGTGACATTTCTGCAATCTTCAGGAGCAGGATCGTTTATTTTGGGTTGCTCTTTGGTGGTAAGTTATGATAATAGCAAGAAATATACAGCAAAATTAAAAAAAACAATTTTTTTCCTATTTTAGTTTTCCTTTGATAGTAAAAAAAATCAGAAGATATCTGTTACCACCAAATGAAAGCCCAACTTGTCCTGACAAAAACAAGGTATAATCCACCTGGATACACAAAGTAGTTGTGACGATTTGTACAGTTTTACTAACGTTGCAAAAAGTAAAAAGTATTACTGCACAGGTGATAATATCCTAAGTGAAATAAAGCTCCTGCAATATCACAACAAAACCAACTACAAAAACATACATAATAAAAATCGCAGCGCTAAATAGATGAAGTTCAAAGTGAATCATTAAAAAAATGTCCATATAGTGCTTGAACACTAAAGTGCATAGTTAGGAGGCGGGGCTTTGTTACAATGGATGGCCGAACAGACTGCATAACACTTTTATTATGAGAAAAGGTTACTAAACACTTACAGCAATCCAGTGAATAATCAGCGATTAAAATGGTAGTTCCCAGGATAAAAACGACTTGTATACAAGCTCAATTGGCGTGGTTAGTTCAGTCAATCGAAGGTACGGCTGCTGTACGGCTCACTCGAGTATAAGCCGAGGGGGGGGGGGGGGGGCACAGCCTAACAAATGGGCTGAAAAACTTGGCTTATACGGTAATTCAATTAACTTTTTTTTTTTCATCTGTCACTATGCAATTTAGTGTTCAAGCACTCTTTGGACTGTTTTGAATGGTTTACTTTGAACTTCATTTATTTAGCACTTCAATTTTTATTATGCAGTTTTACTAACACATGTCAAAGTTGCAAAATTGTGCCTAGGCATTTACATTTGTTTTACCTTTAGGCGTGAAGGGCTTAAACTTGGTGTATAGAAATAGGATACACGGAGATGGACATGGTAAAATGGCTAGAAGGCATTGAATTGCAAGATTAGTTACAGAAAGTTTTGAAGGCATTCAAAGGTAATAAAACCCTTTTTTCCTGTTGGCCGCATTCCACAACTGAAGTGTTGACACAGTTGCTTATGATCTCCATTGGAAGCGCATGTGACAACACTTGAGAATAATTGTGAAATAGAAACACAGGGTTGTCATCCGATAGTGGGAAGTGCTTGAACAAGGACCTCCATGGCAGGATCGCCAGGTATTATTTTCATGAAAATTGCATTAAAAATAAAAAAGGCCTTTGAAAATACAAATGCATGTTAAATCTTACATGCGATTTTATTGACTAGGTTTATCTTTACTTTAAGGTATGTTTAGCTATCTTGCTGATTTTAGCCCAGTTGCAGTATTTGCTATTAGCATTAGTAGCGCACTGATTGGTTTAACCTGCTGCCTGGAATAGCTCCTTAACCTTTGCAGAACTCTTTATAAGTTCTTGAACATGTCTACAAAATGAGAATAGTAATGGAAAAATCAAATTCAAACTGAGATAAAACATCTGCAACTTAAAGTTAACCTTTAAAAACCCATCCTGGCTAAATCACTAATCCTTGATAAATGGATTGCCCATCTGAATTTTTTTATCTAAACTTTCCAGTGTATTGATGTCTAACCCATCTCTATTTTCCTTTTCAAACAAAGATTTTAATAAGAGAGATTTACCCACCTGTAGAATTTTTTCTTCATTATTTATATCTATTTATGTTTTGTTTTTTTTTGCACAAGTTATTTGTTGTTTTACAAGTCACTCTTAAGGTGACGTAAGCAGGGTAAGCTTGCAAGCGCAAAGTGAAACACAATTTCCTGCTGGCTTCAGAAGAAATACATTAATCCAGTGGATATTCCCCACAACAATATTATCTCTCCTGTGCAGGCGATATTTCTTGCATTCAGTTGAAAAGGAATAAAAATCCCAAGAAATTTGTTTGAAAAGTATCACGCTGAGAAGTGATAGGTAAACTGTCTGATATTCCAATCAAGACTTGCTTTCAAAATGCTTTTTCATCACCGATGCAATAATTTTTACAGCATGAAGTGAGGACACACTTCCAGTGCTCATTTCCCAGCTTGAAGATGGTGCCTTTTTCCAATGGCTTTGTTTAAAAAAGGACAAACATCTCTATTGACTGATATATTAAAAGGGAGAAAGGACATTATTAACCACTTCAGTACCCGCCCATAGTCATATGACGCCCACAAGGTGGATCTACCATCCTGGGTGGGCGTCATATGACGTCCTCGGGTTCCCGGCCGCCTGGGGGGCGCGCGCGCGCCGCCGGCGGCGCGCGCGCGCGCCCGCGGCATCGCTCGGGACCCGGTGCGAGTGCCCGGCGGCCGCGATGTCCGCCGGGCACCCGCGATTGCCCGTTAAAACAACGGGCCCGGGCGGGACCGTGGCGCTGTGTGTGTAAAACACACCGCCCCACGTCCTGTCAGCGGGGAGGAGACCGATCATGTGATCCCAGTACAGAGGATCACATGATCGGTCTCCTCCCCTTAAGTCCCCTCCCCCTACAGTTAGAATCACTCCTATTAGGGACACACATTAACCCCTCCAGCGCCCTCTAGTGTTAACCCCTTCCCTGACAGTCACATTTACACAGTAATCATTGCAATTTTATAGCAACGATCGCTGTGTAAAATGTGAATGGTTCCAAAAATGTGTCAAAAGTGTCCGAAGTGTCCGCCGCAATGTCGCAGTCACGAAAAAAAAAATCGCAAATCGCCGCCATTACTAGTAAAAAAAAAAAAAAAAAAAAATTCAATAAATCTATCCCCTATTTTGTAGACGCTATAACTTTTGCGCAAACCGATCAATATACGCTAATTGCGATTTTTTTTACCAAAAATATGTAGAAGAATACGTATCGGCCTAAACTGAGGAAAAAAAATGTTTTTTTTTTTAAAAAATGGGATATTTATTATAGCAAAAAGTAAAAAATATTGTGTTTTTTTTTCAAAATTGTCGCTCTTCTTTTGTTTATAGCGCAAAAAATAAAAACCGCAGGGGCGATCAAATACCACCAAAAGAAAGCTCTATTTGTGGGAAAAAAAGGACGTCAATTTTGTTTGGGTGTAACGTCGCACGACCGCGCAATTGTTAGTTAAAGCGACGCAGTGCCGAATCGCAAAAAGTGCTCTGGTAAGGAAGGGTGTTTAAAAGCCCTGTATTGAAGCGGTTAAAGGGAATTTATTGACAGGAAAGATCACAATGCTCAAATCTTAAAAGAAATGTGCACTCAAATTATTACAATAAAACAGGAAGAATTTCTAATATTTACAGTTAAAGGGTTTGTAAAGGTAAACGTTTTTTCACCTTACTGCATTCTATGCATTAAGGTGAAAAAAACATCTGACAATGCCGGCCCCCCCAGCGCCCTTGTTTTACTTACCTGACCCGTCGAAAGTCCCGCGCTCGCCCCCGACGTCCTCTTCGCCGCTCACCCTGGCCGTTGATTGGCTAGAGTGGATGCCGGATTAAAAGCAGCGCAGCCATTGGCTCGCTGCTGTCAATCACTTCCAATGACGCGGCACGCCGAGGGCGGGGCCGAGTGATACAGTGAGTGGCTATGGCCACCAGCTGTATCACTGGAGCGCGTCTGCACTCCACACCATGCAAGGGAGCTCGCATGAAGTTGTGGAGTCCTTGCGGAAAGGGGCCGAGACAGCCGCTGAGGATCCCCAGAAGACCAGGTTCGGGGCCACTCTGTGCAAAACGAGCTGCACAGTGGAGGTAAGTATAACATGTTTGTTATTTAAAAAAAAAAAAAAACATTTTCCTTTAGTGACCCTTTTAAAAAAGATCAGAAAATATGTTTAGAAAATACTGTATATTTAAATGTATTATCTGCAATACAAGTGGATACAAGTTTTATAATAAGAAACAAATTTACGAAAAATTGCACTGGCTGGAAAATCTTATGCCTCTACCTGTATATGATTTGATATATCTGTCTTATTTTATTGTAATTATTAATACATCAGTAAATTTATTTATTTTTTAACCGCTTGTCAACCACCCCATAGCAGATTTACTGCTACAGGGCGACCACGCTGTGCGGAATCACGTATATATATAAGTGATTCTGCAGTTCTGGGTTTTGGGCGCAAGTGACGATCATCCATTATACTGACAGAATGCCAGTCTGCCTATGTAAACAAAGCAGATTGCCGTTCAGTCTTTCACTAGTAAAAGCACCTCCCCCACAGTAGTAAAGCACTGGTCAGGCACACAGTTAACCCTTTGATCGCCCCTGATGTTAACCCCTTCCCTGCCAGTGTCATTAGTACAGTGAAAGTGCATATTTTTAGCACTGATCACTGTATTAGTGTCACTGGTCCCCAAAAAAGTGTCAAAAGTGTCAGTTAGTGTCTGATTTTTCTGCCGCAATATTGCAATCCTGCTATAAGTCACTGATCACTGGCATTACTAGTAAAAAAATAAAAATAAAAATTCAAAAAAATATCCCATAGTTTGTAGACGCTATAACTTTTGCGCAAACCAATTAATATACGCTTATTGGGATTTTTTTTTAAACAAAAATATGTAGCAGAATACATATTGGCCTAAACTGATGAAGAAATTAGATTTTCTTATTTTTTTTTATTGATGTGTTTTATAGCAGAAAGTAAAAAATATTTTTTTTTTTTAAATTGAGGTTCTTAGCGCAAAAAATAAAAACTCAGAGGTGATCAAATAACACCAAAATAAAGCTCTATTTATGGGAAACAAACAACATCAATTTTATTCGGGTACAGAATCGCACGACCACGCAATTGTCAGTTAAAGTAACGCACTGTCGTGTCGCAAAAAATAACCTGGTCAGGAAGGGGGGTAAACTTTCCAGAGGTCAAGTGGTTAATTGAATGAGCGCAAGTGTCTGAATTTTACTTGATATCTGCTATTTGCAATCTCCTGTGCAGTAAATTTTAGACTAGAAGAGGAAAGGGCAAGCCTGGGAGCCAATCAAGTGTGCTGTGTGCAAATGTATTGACAAGGTGACAGCAGAGAGAGCAGAGAAGGTGACCTCATCTGTCTGCTGCTGCTCCTTCTTGGTCCACTCAACATTTTGAGGATGGAAAGGGGACATCACTGTATTCCTTAACAGTAAAGCCCCATACACACTATCAGTTTTTCTGCTGAGTTTTTCCTTCAGGTTTACCAAAACCATGTAGTAAAAGGTCTGCCTGATTGCATACAAATTGAAACGCCTAAGGTTTGACCTCATATTATATGGTTTTGGTAAATCTGAAGGAAAAACTCAGCAGAAAAAACTGATAGTGTGTATGGGGCTTAAGTGGTGACATCCACTTGGCTGTGCTTTGGTATGGGACTGTCTAAATATCAGGACTGAATGGACAGAAAACAGGCCTATATTATGTATTTCATCTGTGCGCTCAGTTGCTTTTCTGAGGTACAGCATTAAAGTTAACCTGCTACAAACCTGGACATTTTAAAGTGAACTTGTGGTGAAATAAAACAAAGATTACCTTCAACAAAAGCTACGTCAGAAATCTAGGCACTTGAAAAATATATTCCGGTATTTACACTTTGTATAAATGTCATAGTTCGCCCCAAACTTTCTATTGGTCCTTTACTGTAACGAGAGGTCTCTTTGACCAAAAGGGAGACTCAAGAGGGGAAAATGAGTGATGTCAGGTTAATCTTATAGGAAAAATGGAGATTTGCACCTGACCTCAGCCATCTAAATCTCTACAACTCTGTAAACCACGGCATGTGGTTTTCACTTAAGTTAACCTTTTCTTATGCCTGCTGATTTTATTGTCCAGGGTTGTGAAAGGTTTAATTTAAAGAGTAGTTCCACATATTGTACAAGCATTTTAAAGTTTTAATAAAAAAATAATTTTTTGTTCAATCTGAAGTCAGCTATGGTTTTGTACAGCTAATGTAAAAAATGTGTATAGAACTCCCCCAGAAACATAATTTATTTCTTCTATAATTGGTTTATTGGTTTTCCTGCCAGTTTTATTACAACATTGGGCCTGATCATGTGACTACAGAAAGAAGACCCTCCTACTCAGCAGTCAGAAAAAAGGAAGTGGCTGCAGGAAGTAGAAAGTGAATGGAATCCATGTGTTGATTCCAATACAAATGGCTGCAAGTAAGTAGGAATCAAGTTGCAAAAAAAAAAAAAAAACTAAACAAAAAAGAATAAAAAACAACACTTTAATCACCTCTCTAATCGACTGTATCTTTCTGATCTTGTACATTTTTTAATTTGCTGGTTGTCAGGTGAGGTGATCTGTTGACAGACAAAATGGCTTCTGGAATCACCCTATCCTATCCTATCCTATCCTGATTGCGGCTGACAATTATGCATATTTACATTATTATGTACATGAAATTTCCAAAGCATACATAATTTTAAATGCGGTTACTCATTTATGAAGTGCAAGTTCAATGCATTGTTCCTAACTGTTCCTTATTTGGAGGGACTGTACTTTATTTAAACCCAATCACTCTGTTCCTCCTTCCTCTTCTTTTTGGTCTGATGTATAAAAAATGTACTGTTTAACCAAAATTTAACTAAACGTATTATATTCTACATTAAACCTTTCATCCACCCTAAAAATTGGTGCATTTGTTATTTGGAAAAGCCAGTATAAAGGAAAGCAGCGGTTAAAAAAAAAAAAACTTGTGAGTTTAACTAATTATTTTGTGCTTATTAACCGCTTAAGGAGTGATTGGACACAGCGGGATCCAATCAGAGGTCCAGCAGACCCGTTGTTTAGGAACACAGACCTCCAGGAATCCCGGCTAAGCAGGAACACAGATCTCTGTCTTCCTAAACTTAAACCACCCCCCCCCCCCCCAAACAGTAAGAAAGCACTCCCAGGAAACACATTTAACCCTTTGGTCACCCCTGATGTTAACCCCTTCCATGCCATTCCCTGCCGTGTCATTAGTGACAGTGCATTATTTTAGCACTGATCACTGTATTAGTGTCACTGATCCCCAATCATATCACTGTGCTAGGGCCTATTGGCCACTCAGGTCCAAGCACTGCATCACTGGAAAGGTTACATGCTCTCTTATATATGTATCCTTAATATTTCATGATCCACCTTAGTCCTTTTCCTACATACATTGAGCTATACCTCAGATAACTGGGAGGTATTTGAATAGGAGTCATAGAACTAATGCAAAATTTGAACCAATGTTTAATGACAAAAAAAAAAACTTACATACAGTATAAAAAACTTGTACACATCAAAGGCTCTTCCAGCTGATAAATACATCATGATAATACTTCCATTGGTTCCCTGAGATTAGCTGGTTATACTATACCATCTGAAAGAGTTTTCAAATGTCAGTCTTTTCTGTTTTTCCATTTTCTCTACAACAGACATGTTAATTATTTGTGTCTGTGCATAACTGCACTTAGAAAACAGGCCCTGACAATTATAATCTACCTGGTATTAAATTGAAATCGGCTATAGAAAAAAAAGTTATTACATTGTTCAGGGTTGAGACAAATTAAGATTCTTTGTGAAGACAGAATATCATATTCCAATCTGCTTCTCTAAAACACAATAATAAATCTTCATCAGCAGTCCATAACACAGCAAAAATACTGACTAGTAATTACTTCACTTTACAATACGATGGCGTGCGTCTGATTCATCTGAATAGTTAGTGTTTGCAGCTGCAAATAGGCTTTAAAAATAAATTATAGAATTAAAAGTTTTGGAGCATAACCCCATCTCTATTTTGTTTTGGATAGAGAAGGAAAATGTTAGAGAATTTTTGTCACTATTGGGGACAGGAAATGATAGGACAATCCTCCAATGGGGACACAAACAAAAACAAAAGGTGTAAAAAGGTGTAAAAAGGTTAAAACATGATATTGTCTGTGCTTTCCTGTCCCAATGACATTCACAATCCACCCCCCCCCCATGTCCCATGTTGTATGTGTATCATAGAGACACACCAACATTTTAAAACATAGGTAAAGCCAAAAACTTTCTTTTGGATTTGGATAATAGCGAGGGTTAGAATTAAATGCCAGCATTTCTGGAAATTTACAGGGGACACCCTAGAGGCACTCTGGAAAAATGCAGTTTGGGTAGCGTGCCACCCACTGAGGATTTGATGGGCCTGGGTAATTGTGGGGATGACTTTTCAACTTAGGCGTATTGTTAAAAAACAAAAAACTAAGCAGTATGTGACTGGAAAGGTAAGCACCTTGCATGTAGTAATCATGGTGCCTAACAACCTAACAATAAAACATTTATACATTGCTTACTACAGTATATGCAGTTGTCAAAATACTTGTGAAGTAGGCCTTTGCAGAACCAGCCCGGGCCTCCAGTGAATGGAAAGCAGTGAAGACCATAGATAGGAAGAAACATAATGAGCAGAGGCAGGAAGTATTACCAAGACTGGCCAGAAACACTCTTTCGTCAAGAAGGCTTTCTACAGGACACACTTCCTACCATACACCCCATGTATGTGCAGAAACACCACATACGTTTGGTAAGAGGGGTATGCAGCATGTAGGCCTGGCACAGTTTCAGGGGTTTACTACCAGTATCTTTGCCAGTGGCCCACAAATATTGCCTTTGAGGGCTTTGCACAGAAGGTAAAGTTACATATGGAGTATTTATATATATTATATATATATATATATATATAATCGAAAAGGATAGTGCCACAAAATTCTACCGCCCTATGGGCCTATCACTCCGCGCTTTTGGATTAAATGTACTCAGGGATAATTTATAGACACACGTATCAATACCTAATAAAACTATTAAGTATCAATACATATATATATATATATTGTACAGGACGCAGTGGCTGGGTCCTGGAAGGACGCTATGTTTCCCCTCTGTTTGGTCTGTGATCCCTTTAAGGGAACAAAAAGGGTTAACTCACCTGTCAGAGGAGGTGGGTTTAAAAACAAGACAGGAAGTTGCAGATGGGTGTGGAGGAGTGCAGAGGAGATAGTGGTTTGTGTGTGGCTTGATTTGCAGCAACCAAAGTCGACAGCAGTGTTCGGCCTGGAAGCCTCCTAGCAGTTGAAGTCACCTGCGACAGCACCCCAGGACTGTGTTTGATTGCGATAGCAATTCTGGACTTTGATAGTCGGTGAGACTGAAACCTTTTTCTTTTGTTTTGCTGCTGTGAAGCTGTTTAAGTTTAATAAACCTCCTTTTGAACTAAAAGCCTGTGTCCTGCGGTCTAGCTGGTCCCCCGAACTTTACAAGTGGTGCTCGAATGCGGGCAGGACAGAGTAACAGGCATTTTTTTTTTTTGCTGGTTTTTGCATTTGAATTTAAAACTGACATTTAAAGGGACAGTACAGTGGATTTATGTCCTGGGTTAAAGCTGCCCAAACCCTGAAAGCTGAAGCAATGGAGGAACTAATTAAACAACTGTCCCTGGCTAATATACAAGCGCAGACCCGCAATGAGGAAGCTAATCAACGCTTAGCAACCCAGCTGGAGGTACAGCAAGAAAATACTCGCCTGTTGGTGGCTCAGTTGGCAGCCCAGCAAGCAACCCAGCAAGGGGTTATGCAGGCTCAGGTGACTGCCTTAAAAGAAGTAGTACAGCAGTGGTCTCAGGGTCGTGAGCAAGCGGCTGTTGCACCTGGCAACCAGGTGACCGTGAGGGCAAGCCATTTTTTGCAGAAATTGTCCCTGAGTGATGATGTAGAGGCATTTCTTGCTACATTTGAGAGGACGGCAGAGAGAGAAGGGTGGCCCCAGGACCAGTGGGCCGGCCTAATTGCCCCTTTTCTCACCGGAGATCCTCAAAAAGCCTACTTCGACCTGCCACCAGAGGACGCTAAAGACTATCAAAAACTAAAGGCAGAAATACTGGCTCGTTTGGGGGTGACTACGGCCGTTCGGGCCCAACGAGTGCACCAATGGAAGTATTGTCCAGATCGTCCACCACGGTCTCAAATGCATGACCTGGTGCAACTGGTAAAAAAATGGCTGCAGCCCGAAGTGTTGTCGGGCCCCCAAATCGTGGAGCGAGTCGTCCTGGACCGATACCTACGGTCACTGCCAGACGACCTTCAACGGTAGGTCAGCCATGGAGACCCCAAAACAGTGAACCTCCTTGTCGAGATGGTAGAGCGATATACAGTGGTGGAGGATCTGCTTGGCCCTACCAAGCGCCAAGGGCCCAGTCTGCCACGGCCTATTCGATCGACTGCCGCCCTTCGAAAGGATGTCCCCCGGAGCCCTGGAATCAACACCCCGGAAGGTCAAGAGTCACTCCCAGTACCTCCTCAGCGATCTGTTCCTGTTCGGAGAGGAGGGGATGTACAATGTTGGCGGTGTCATTCCTGGGGCCATACCCGGGCCCACTGCCCACTGCAAGAGGAGCCCATGGAATGCGGGGTTCTTCGGAGGGGGTCTTTTTATGCTCATAGAGCATGTACCACACACCTTGACCGTGGAGAAGAGAAATTTGAGTGTGTAGTCCAAGTGAACCACCTCCCTACCTGGGCTTTGCTGGACTCCGGAAGCATGGTAACCCTTGTTCATCCTAGAGTACTTGGGAAGATCGGTCCGGTAAGCAAAACTTTACGGGTTGTGTGCATTCACGGGGACACTAGAGAGTACCCTCTCATCTCGGTGTCCATCTCCACAGCATATGGCACTGGTACTCAAGAGGTGGGGGTGGTATAGAACTTGATACATGATGTTATTATAGGACGAGACTGTCCGTTTTTTGAAAAACTGTGGGGACAAGGAGAACTATCTGAACGATCCCAAGACTGGGGAGAAACTAGTTCCTCTGTTCCTACGGTTGAGGGTAATAACCCTGAGATGCCAAATGAACCTAATGTGGATCCAGTTGATACAAATGCTAATGATTGGGTTAAGGGTGATGAAAGTAGTGCTGATACTGTGAAGGGTGTCAAAATGTGTGGTTCGCAGACCTACCTGAACACTGAGGAGGGGGAACCTTCCCCACTTCAGGTAATGCTGGGTGAAGAGGATGAGGAAGTGGCCTCTACCCCTGCCCTGCCGGATTTGGGTGTTCCCCAGGGGACATTTGGTACTGCCCAGATGCAGGACCCCACTTTGGCCCGTGCACGGGAACAAGTTGTAGTATTAAATGGGGTACCCCAAGAGCCAGGTGCGAATGAGTGGTGGCCCCACTTTGCCATATATAATGAATTGCTTTATCGGGTTACCAAAGTGAGAGAAAATGTGGTAGAACAATTATTGGTACCCCAACAGTATAGACGCAAGGTCCTGGACCTGGCCCATGATGATGTTTTAGGGGGACACCTGGGAGTTGAAAAGACAGAGGCATGGATCACCGACCGGTTTTACTGGCCAGGTCTGAAAGCAGAGGTAAGAAGATACTGTGCCTCTTGTCCCACCTGTCAGTTGACCGCGCCGGTGACCCACTTCCGGAGCCCTTTGGTCCCTCTGCCCATAATTGAGGTCCCATTCGAGAGAATAGCCATGGATATAGTGGGTCCTTTGGTAAAGTCAGCTCGAGGTCACTCCTACATACTGGTGATCCTTGACTATGCCACCCGATATCCTGAAGCGCTACCTCTGCGGAATACCTCCTCTAAGGCTATTGCTCTGGAATTATTCCAGTTGTTTACACGGACTGGTTTTCCCAAGGAAATACTCACGGACCAGGGCACCCGGTTTATGTCGAGGGTTATGGCTGATGTGTGCAAGCTGTTCCGGATTAAACAGCTACGCACATCGGTCTACCATCCACAAACGGATGGGTTGGTAGAGCGCTTTAATAAGACCCTTAAGTCTATGCTCAAGCGGGTTGTACAAAGGGATGGGAAAGACTGGGACTGCCTGTTACCCGCTCTCCTGTTTGCTATCCGGGAAGTGCCCCAGGCCTCCACTGGGTTTTCGCCCTTTGAGTTGGTATATGGGCGGAGACCTCGCGGACTACTGGATTTTGTTAAAGAGGAATGGGAAAGTGAACCTATTCAGCATAAGAGTGTTCTTGAATATGTTTCCCAAATGCAGGAGAGGATCCGAACTGTGATGCCTCTAGTCAAAGAACATTTGCAAAAAGCCCAGGAGGCTCAACGACGGGTCTATAATAGGGCTGCTAGAATAAGGAACTTCCAAGTGGGGGATCGAGTAGCGGTGTTGATCCCCACTGTGGAAAGTAAATTCTTGGCCAGGTGGCAAGGCCCCTTTGAAGTTGTAGAAAAAGTGGGAGAGGTAAATTATAGAGTCCACCAACCAGGTAAGAGGAAACCCTATCAGATATATCATGTAAACTTGTTAAAGCACTGGACAGACAGGGAACCGGTGACCTCCCTGGCTGGTGCAAGACCTGAGCCTCGGGTTGGGGTGGAGAGTGTCCAAGTAGCAAATACCCTGTCTAGAGTCCAAAGTCAGCAGGCAAAGGAGTTCTTGCAGAGAAATAAAGAGAAATTTTCAGACTTGCCAGGGCTCACTAGTGTCATAGAGCATGATATTGTCACGGAACCAGGAGTCAAAGTTTTTGTCCGGCCTTACCGCATTCCAGAGGCCCAAAGGAAGGCTGTTTCAGAGGAAGTGAAGAAGATGTTGGACCTGGAGATTATTGAGGAATCACAGAGTGAGTGGTCAAGCCCGATTGTGTTGGTACCGAAGCCCAACGGGACTCTGCGATTCTGCAATGATTTCCGGAAACTAAATGAAGTTTCATGGTTTGATGACTACCCCATGCCCCGGGTAGATGAGCTTATTGAGAGACTAGGTCCAGCCAGGTATATCACTACATTAGACCTTACCAAGGGGTATTGGCAAATCCCATTGACTAAGGCTGCTAGAGAGAAAACTGCTTTTTCTACCCCAGCGGGAAGTTTTCAGTACAAGAGAATGCCTTTTGGATTGCAAACTGCTCCAGCCACATTTCAGAGGGCAATGGATAGGATTTTACGTCCTCACCGGGAGTATGCCTCAGTATACTTGGATGACATAGTCATTTTTAGCAGAGACTGGGAGTCACACTTGCCCAAAGTCCAGGCAGTACTGGACTCTCTTTGGAAGGAGGGGTTTACAATAAACCCGGAAAAGTGTGCTTTGGGAATGGAGGAGGTGAAATACCTGGGCTATGTTGTAGGTAGAGGGGTAGTAAAACCTCAGGTCAACAAGGTAGAGGCTGTACAGAATTGGCCCCGCCCCCTCATAAAAAAACAGGTACGTGCATTCCTGGGTATGGTGGGATACTACAGGAGGTTTGTACCCAACTTTGCCACGTTGGCAGCTTCATTGACCAATCTGACTAAGGGTCGGAAATCGGTCATGGTGGAGTGGAATGCAGACGCTGAGAAGGCTTTTTTGGAGCTCAAGTCGGCACTGTGCCAACACCCTGTCCAAGTAGCACCCAATTTTTCAAAAGAGTTTGTTGTACAGACTGATGCTTCCGATGTAGGATTGGGAGCGGTGTTGTCACAGGTTATTCATGGCGAGGAGCACCCAGTAGTCTTCCTCAGTAGGAAGTTAACACCAGCGGAGAAAAACTACGCTATAATTGAACGAGAGTGTCTGGCCATTAAGTGGGCTCTGGAATCCCTCAGATATTACCTCTTGGGGAGGAAGTTTAGGCTGATTTCTGACCATGCCCCGTTAACATGGCTGAGACAAGGTAAAGGGACTAATGCCAGGGTTACTCGGTGGTTCCTGGCACTCCAGGAATTTAAATTTGTAGTGGAGCATAGGCCCGGGAGACTGCATCAAAATGCAGATGCCCTCTCCCGAGTCCATTGTTTGAGCTCCACTGTTGCCTCCACCTCCTTGGCGTTGGGACACAGGGGGGGGGATATGTACAGGACGCAGTGGCTGGGTCCTGGAAGGACGCTATGTTTCCCCTCTGTTTGGTCTGTGATCCCTTTAAGGGAACAAAATATTAAAAACTGACCACATTAAGCAGGAGAGCACACGGTGGTCAGTTCTCTAGCTATGCTAGCAACTCAGCCTGCTCTCCTCCAATGATAAGACTTGTCCTGACATGCTCCCACTGAACAGCTATTTACTGGGAAGCTCAGTGTGCTGCTGCTTCCCCTCCCTCAGCTCTTATGCAGCTGAGAACAGAGGGAATGTGATCATTTATTTAACAAAAAAAAAGGGGGGAAAAGGTATTTATAATGTATTTTTTTCTATCTATACAAAAATGTTTTGCCGTTCATTTCTATTTTTAACTGAATGGGTTTTTTTACAAGGTGACCGTTCACAATCAATTTAAGCTAAGTGATCATTTACTTTGCCAAGGGAACACTCTCTTTTCCTTTAGTAAATTGAATAATTGAAAAGAAAAAAGTATAATATAAAAAAATATATATATATATATATATAATATAAAAAAAATATATTTTTCTGTGAAGCTAATCAAAATTCAAAATGGATATTTCCAGAAATAGGAATTTCCACAATGAAATCTCGAAAGCCTTGAACCTGCTATGGGATAACTGAGGCAAATAGCAGTCATGTGTTGTAATTTTGCTGCATTTTTCAAGGCAGCCCAAATCAGTGGCTATGTGTACATAAGTATATTAGAAAAAAAAAATAATGCTTAAGTCAAAAGAGCTGGGCAGACACAGCGCGGAATAAGATTTCTCAGCAGACAGATTGAGGCTGGGTGTGAAGAGAGGTGACATTCACAGTGATCTGAGTAGTTTATGAAGGACAAACGACATCAGTCTCCTGGATGGCAGCTTTACAATAGCCTGTGAGCCATACAATGTCTCCGAGGATAATCTTGGCCCTCTTGTTACAATAGGAGCTTTGTACAAATGCAGTGCAGCTGCAATTATTTGCATATGCTCATTATAATATAGATGATCTTGTGGTAAACTCAGTAACTGCTGTAGTGGAAAAAAGGCAAAACTGACAACATAGCCCTGGGCAAAAAAAATAAAAAAATTGTATTTATTATTACACCCACTGTACTTTATGTCCCTCACTGGGCATGCCTTTCTAAAGGATATAGATGCTTGCAGCTGCATTGAAGGGCCCTTGAAAAGGATGAGCAATTCTCAAGCTTTTTTACTACATGCATGCATTGCTCAGAGAGACTCAAACACCTATGACAGAGTACAAACAGAAATTCGCTCCAGCAGCTGAACGTGTGCCAGTTAAAGCGTTTGTTACCCCAACACTTCATACTCATGATATGTGCCGCCTCCTATACCATGTACTTGTATGAGAAAGTCTCCTCTCTTGAATTGCTTCCTTTGTGTGAAATCCCTGGTGTTCCTGCTAGTCCCTCTGGTTTCCTATTAAAAACTGGCCACACTAAGCATGAGAGCACAGCACGGTCAGTTCTCTAGCTGTGCTGAGAACTAAGCCTGCTCTCCTCCAATGATCAAACTTGTCCTGACAACCCCCCCCCCCCCTGCACAGCCTGTCACTGGGAAGATCAGTTTGCTGCTGCTTCTGCTGCTTCTGCTGCTTCTGCTGCTTCTACCCCACCCCCCATCCAGCAATTATGTGATCACTTATAAAACAAAATATATTTTTTAATGTTTTTTATACCTATACAAGAATGTTTTGATTTTCATTTCTGTTTTAAACTGAATGGGTTGTTTTACAAGGTGATCGTTTATAATCAGCATTTCACGTTGGGTCCATACGTCATATGGACCTGATAGCGGGGGGGGGGGGGGGGGGGGGTATTACACATAATCCGGTAGCTGCAGCCAGGGATTGTGTGTGAAACTGAAACGCAGACTCCTGCCTGTCAGATGAGAGCATTCGTGCGGCGGCACTGCTGCCCAATTGCCCTCACACAACCCCTGTACCGGTGCCACCCCTGCCGCCCTCCCACCATGCTTACCGGGCCCATCGGAGCTCCATAGCGGGTGGTGGCGGCTGGAGAGGAAGGAGAAGAGCGGACACACATCCACTCTCCTCCCCTTCTTCTTGGTGACTCGGAAAGCGACATCCCTGACGTCACTTCCGGGTCAAGCTCTCTGTGTCTCCGACTAGGTCAGCAGGGAAATAATGTTTTGCAATGCGATATGCATTGCAAAACATTTAGTGGGGCCCAGAGGAGACATTGTGGGTCTTTTAGACCCTGCAAATCTCAATATAGAGAACCTGTCACCAAAAACTTTTTGTCCCCTATGTGATGAAAAAAGTTACGTAAAAATAAATGTTTTTTTTTTTTTTTTTTGCAAAAAAAAAAAAGGTTACACCCAAGCACACGAAATCCCCCCCCCCCCCAAAAAAATTTGAGGCCCCCCCACCTCCACATATACACACACATGATTGTAAATGCATGCATCGAGGCACCTACGCATGAAAACGTTGATTGCGATACACATGTTACATATTGCCACACACACCAAAGTGAGAGCAATTATTCTAACACAAGACCTCCTCTGTAACACTAAACTGATGCCTATAGGGGGCTTTTGCAGCATCGCCTATAGACAATACAGGGTACTGAAGTTTGACGCTATTTCACGGGCGCACAAAAATGTAAGGTTTGGCATGTTGGGTATCTATTTACTCAGTGCTAAACTGCTATCAACATGTTATTTTTTAACAAAAATATTAGGTTTTTAGGATACACAAAGACGTTAATTCACCAGAGAAAGTAGGCTGTTCCCTTTTGCAAGGAAATATTTATTCTTCAGGGAAATTTCCCGTTAACTTAGTAAATGTGGTGAAAATTCACTTTGCAAAGAATGCCCAATCATATGCAAGGAAAATAAAGAAACAGACTTTTTGCTGGTACATGATTGGATGGTGGAAGTCATCAAGCTAAGGAAAGAATTCTTAGAATAGCCCTTTTGCCTTTAGTAAATAGAGAAATTAGTATTTTATTCATTATCTAATATTCTTACAGTGTACACTTGTAATCTCATTTTAGGACTTACAAAAAATGACAGCAAATACCCAACAAATGAATGGTGAGATTTTTGGGCACATTGAATAACCTAGTTTTCCAGGTTAAATGACAGCCATTGGCATCCAACCCACAGTACTCACAGTACTTCTGAAAGTCCAGGACCAACCACTGCCTCCACTGAGGAGGAAGCAGAAGAGCCCATGTCTTAACCAATCTGGCATGAAAACTGCATGAAAAAAAGATATAATACAGTGTTTATTTATTTATTTATTTATTTTTTTTTATGGATTCATAGCGGGTTTCAATCACTTTACCTGTAGGTACTTGTTGAATAAATATCAAAATGTTCAAATATGTGTAAAAAATATCAAAAAATAAGGAAAAAGCTGCGCTGAAACCTACAAAGTATACAGTGGTGTGAAAAAGTGTTTGCCACAATTTCTATGGGATTTACTCATTGTGTGAAAAAGTGATTGCCCCCTACCTAATAACTGGTTGGGCCACCCTTAGCAGGAATTTTGGCCCACTCATCTTTGCAGAATTGTCCTAATTCAGTTACATTAGAGGGTTTTCGAGCATGAACGGCCCTTTTAAGGTCATACCACAACATCTCAATAGGATTCAGGTGAGGACTTTGGCTAGGCCACTCCAAAGTCTTCATTTTGTTTTTCTTCAGCCATTCGGTGGTGGACTTGCTGGTGTGTTTAGGATCATTGTCCTGCTGCAGAACCCAAGTTCGTTTCAGCTTGAGTACACGAACAGATGGTCGGACATTCTCCTTCAGGATCTCTTGGTAGACAGCAGAATTCATAGTTCCTTTTATCACGGCAAGTCTTCCAGGTCCTGAAGCAGCAAAACAGCCCCAGACCATCACACTACCACCACCATATTTTACTGTTGGTATAATGTTCTTTTTCTGAAATGCAGTGTTCCTTCTACGCCAGATATACTTGGACACACACCTTCCAAAGAGTTCCACTTTTGTCTCATCGGTCCACAGAATGTTGTCCCAAAAGTCTTGGGGATCATCAAGATGTGTTGTGGAGAAATTGAGACGAGCTTTGATGTTCTTTTTGCTCAGCAGTGGTTTTCTCCTTGGAACTCTGCCATGCAGGCCATTTTTGCCCAGTCTTTTCCTGATGGTGGAGGCATGAACGCTGACCTTAACTGAGGCAAGTGAGGCCTGCAGTTCCTTGGACGTTGTTGTGGGGTCTTTTGTGACCTCTTGGATGAGTCGTCGCTGCGCTCTTGGGGTAATTTTGGGCTGCCGGCCACTCCTGGGAAGGTTCACCACTGTTCCATGTCTTCGCCATTTGTGGATAATGGCTCTCACTGTGGTTCGCTGGATTCCCAAAGCTTTGGAAATGGCTTTATAACCCTTTCCAGACTGATAGATCTCAATTACTTTCTTTCTCAATTATTCCTGAATTTCTTTGGGTCTCGGCATGATGTGTAGCTTTTAAGGATCTTCTGGTGGACCTTACTGTGTCAAGCAGCTCCTATTTAAGTGATGCCTTGATTGTGAACAGGTGTGGCAATAATCAGGCCTGGGTGTGGCTAGAGAAATTGAACTCAGGTGTGGACAACCACAGTTATAGTATGTTTTAACACGGGGGGCAATCACTTTTTCACACAGGGCCATGATGGTTTGGATTTTTTTTCACCTTTAATAATAAACACCTTCATTTACAAATTGCATTTTGTGTTTACTTGTGTTGTCCTTGACTATTGTTTAAATTGGTTTGATGTTCCGAAACACTTAAGTGTGACAAACATGCAAAGGAACAGGAAATGAGGAAGGGGGCAAAAACTTTTTCACACCACTGTATGTAATAAACGATATACTTAAATATAAAAAAAAAATACTACAAATTCAACTGCAGTATATTTAAATAATACTCCTAACGTGCAATAAAAATTAATCAATCTTAATTACATATGTGTTTTCAAATCAATGACCAACGTGATGTTGATTGTGATTTAACAAACTAGCAGTGAAAAAAGAAATTGTATAATAAATAAATTAAAAATGTGTAAATAGATAGTCCACACCTAAAATAGAGAGGTAGGTCTTCAATCTTCAATAGTGACACCGCACACAACACCCTCAAAGAAGTGACAGGGTACACCAAGGGAAGATCCTCCACCAATAAAACTACTGCCGCTTACCAGCTGACTAGATCTCTTTTTAAGGAGATCCAACGTGCCTGTATGTTATTGAACTGTGTATTTATTTACATTTGCCTGGAGTTTTAATGTAAGACCCCCAAAACCCCCATAAATCAGAGATAATTTTTTTTTTTAATCACTCTTAATTAACCACTTAAGGACCAAGCCTCTTTTTTACACTTGTTGTTTACAAGTTAAAACCTATTTCTTTTTGCTAGAAAATTACTTAGAACCCCCAAAAATTCTATATTTTTTCTAACACCCTAGAGAAAATGGCGCTTTTTGTAATACTTTCTGTCACACCGTATTTGCGCAGCGGTCTTACAAGCGCACTTTTTTGGGGAAAAAATACACTTTTTTAAATTAAAAAATAAGACAACAGTAAAGTAAACTCAATTTTTTTTTATATATTGTGAAAGATAATGTTACGCCGAGTAAATAGATACCCAACATGTCACACTTCAAAATTGCGCCCGCTTATGGAATGGCGACAAACTTTTACCCTTAAAAATCTCCAATGTTTAAAAATTTCTACAGGTTACCAGTTTTGAGTTACAGAGGAGGTCTAGGGCTAGAATTATTGCTCTTGCTCTAACGATCACGGCGATACCTCACTTGTGTGGTTTGAACACCGTTTTCATATGCAAGCTGTACTCACGTATGCTAGCTAGCTGCTGCCATAACTGCGGTATTTAGCGACAAAGTACCGACATACGGGTACGTCGTTTTGCGCGAAGTGGTTAATGTGTTAAAATGAACTGATCGCTTGTACAAAAGACATAGAATTATAAAAAGCAAGCTTTTTTTTCCTCAAAATCTCTGAAGAAAGAACAGATTTTTTTTTTTATTATATCTCTATGCTACGTCATGGCGAAGAATCACATTTCTGACCTGCACTGGAAATAACCTCTGATAATTACAAGTTTAAATCCAATTGATGTTCAGCGCAGACTGAGACAGACGTTCACTCAGACATTCTAATAAAAAAGGTCCCCGCTGGGTAGAACTTATGGATTCTGAGGTGTTATTTTTACGTTAGTATTTGTTTCAGACATTTAATTAGCTTAATGGAAAGTAAAAATAAACACACAAATAATAATTATACTTTTTCCTGAAATTGGTCGTGTTTGGAACACACATTTACTAAATGCACATAAACAATTCTCCTTTAGTAAATATTGTAAACTTATCACAACTTTTATTCTATTTTTATTCTCCTGCGCTGCAATCAAACCTACCCCAACTTTGCAGCTAGTCTACACTGATTAGTGAACAAACATCAAAGAAAATATATAATAAATATTGTTATCCCAAATATTTGTTACCCCAACACTTCATATTCCTTATATGTGCCTGTTGTACCATGTATTTGTATGAGAAAGTATTTCTGTTCTCTTTGTATTGTTTCGTTAGTGTGAAATCCCTGGTGTTCCTGCCAGTACCCCTGCTTTCCTATTAAAAACTGACCACACTAAGCAGGAGAGCACACAGTGGTCAGTTCTCTAGCTGTGCTAGGAACTCGGTGTACTCTCCTCCATTGATCAGTCTTGTCCTGTCACGTCCCCGGCTGCACAGACATTCACTGCCAAACTCAGTGTACTGCTGCTTCTCCTCCCCCAGCTCTTAAACAGCTGAGAACAGATAGAATGTGATCACTTATAATAAAGGGAAAAAAGGTGTTTATAATGTTATTTTTATTTTTTATATCTATACAAAAAATGTTTTGTCTTTCATTATTATTTTAAACGGAATGGGTTGTTTTACAAGGTGATCATTTACAATCACTTTAATTATAATTTCTATATTAAATATTAGTATTTAATATCTATCACAACTTTCTCACAACTTTTGTATCACTTGACCCTTCCTTTTAGGGCGTAAGCTCTAATGAGCAGGGCTCCCTGATTCCTCTTGTATTCACCCGTATTATAACTGTACTGTCCGCCCTCATTTTGAAAAGCACTGTGCAAACCCTTGGTGCTATGCAGGGTGGATAAAAATCAATGTTTAAAAAAAATAATAATTTTTTGGATTGTTATTAAAATTATTTTAATAAAATGATTTTGGAGTAAAAATCTATCTAAAGATAGTTTTCTATTTAAGATACATTAATAATTTAATTTATTCAGCATGAAATGGAGCTTAGTTATGTAGCATGAGGCTGTATATTCTGCAATACAGTATTTACATTTTTGGTAAACTCCTCCAATAAATCCAAGTTCTGCAAGCTGAGATAACATGCACTGCGCATTGATACATTCACACAATTTCATGGCAACCATGAGATAAAACAAAGTTCAGTAATATTCCTTTATCCCATTGTTTAGTAAATCTTTGTACACTACAAACTGTATGATTGAATCAGTTCTGATTTCGCTGTTTTACTAACCTGACAGCTTATTATTTTAAATAGGAAACCTTCATTTTGTTTGCAAATATTAAAGATTCCAACTACCAGCAAGAATACGTCCTTACATTTAAAGAGCACCTGTCATTTCAGATCCATCATGGCAGCGCCTGTTAGCGGGCATCCACTCACCTGCTGTCGTCACGTCCCTCGCCTTGTTGTGTCACTGCCGCATCACCAGCCGTCCCATTAAAGTGGTGTAGTGGTTAGCACTCTCACCTAGCAGTAAGAAGGGTCGCTGGTTCGAATCCCAACCACGATACTACCTGCCTGGAGTTTGCATGTTCTCCCTGTGTCTGTGTGGGTTTCCTCCGGGCACTCCGGTTTCCTCCCACAATCCAAAGACATGCAGGTAGGTTAATTGGCTTCTGTTCAAAAATTGGCCCTAGTATATGAATTGGGACCTTGGATTGTGGGCTCCTTGAGGGTAGGGACTGATGTGAGTGTGCAATGTACAGGGATAGGGACAATTGTAGACACTCACTCAGGTTGAACTGGATGGACTGATGTCCTCATTCAACCTTACTAACTATGAAACTATGAAGTGAATGGGACTGTCAGTGAGTCAACAGCAGGTCAGAGGAGGAGCCGATGCGGGACAGAGATGACAGTAGCTCTTTAAAAATGATGATTTAAATCCAGCCTTTTTACTAGAGATTTAAATCAAATCCACCCTGATGCTATGTTGTAAATCTTGTATAATAAAAATTATAATAATAATCTTGGGCCTTTCGCAAGAATGGAAAAAATAGGAAAAGCAGAGGTCACTTTTAGTAAGAATCACATGTGAAAATGGTCAGTATATCCAGAAATATAGGCAAGAAATGTATAAGGACATTTTTACTGTTCCTTCAGAATTTGACTTTAGGCCAACCCCTTCCAAAGCTTCTGTATTTGTCATTGAGGCTGCCCACATTATTAAAATTGGGAAGCTTGGGAAAGGGGAAAGGGCAGCCCCATAGTCAACTTTTACAGGAAAGGTCCACATTTCCTTAGAAGTTGAGCGTCCTATATTGTTGGATCTATTGTTATACAGTTTTTCTAAAGGTACCCTTGTTTATGTTTCTTTGTTCATCGTATCTTCAGTTTCAATTACCCAGGTTTCTCACTAAATCTACTCAACATTTATATCCTAATAGGTTAATGGATAATAATGATGGGTATGATGATGGGCCTAATAACCTTTTATTTTCTTCTATGTTTTAGTGACTTCAACCGCAGTACTTCCCCATCAGATTTCTTGACATTTGTGCAGTTGAGGTCTTCAAGAGAAAAAAGAGGCTAAAAAGAGGCTACACATATTTATCCCCAAAAAAGTTTTTGGATAGACATTTTAAATCTAACAAAAAATTAAAAATTAAATTAAAAAGTTCTGTGACTGGTTTCTAGAATTTACTGTAGTAACGGAAGGGGACCAACCGGTTTTCCCTCCAAGATCATAGATCAAAAATTCTTGCTCAGACTGGTACAATGATACAATTTTCTTGCCACTTACAGAACTTACCAGGTTGATGTATTACACTTCATTGTCCTATAATTAGACATACATCTATAATGATGGAAATAATCATCTCATTGTCTTATGATTTGATTAACACGTCCATAATAATAGAACATGTAAGTATTACATTTCCACTTAAAGTGTCATTATACCCAAATCATTATAAACTCCCAATACATCCGATATTACATAGGGTTGGTTTACTAAAACTGGAGAGTGCAAAATCTGGTGCAGCTGTGCATGGTAGCCAATCTGCTTCTAACATAAGCTTGTTCAGTTAAGCTTTGCAAAAAAAAAATGGAAGCTGATTGGTTTCTATGCATAGCTGCACCAGATTTGGCACTCTCCAACCCCATTGTGTTCATACTCTCTTTGCCACTAGAGCATTTGTTTTCTGTAAATTGCAAAAAAACTGTCTTATCCGGCTATTGACTGTCCTTCCCCCCTTGACTGTGTCCCCGCTGCAGCCTGAGCTTGTGTAGATTAGCCATTGCCACAATTACTGAGCATGCTGCAGTTTCAGTTTCCTTCTAAGTTGTTCATTTCCTCATTTTTCTGGTGCAGCCCAAGTGACTATATAGTCACACATGTGGGCACATGCACAGTGGTAAATGACACTCCCCTCCCTCCATCCTCCTCCATGTTCTCCTATTACTAAACACTTTAGGGGCTCGATATTACATGTTGATTGATGGAGGATTCACCTCCCTGTTAGTCCCAGCACATACACAACATAGACACAGGCTTGAGGAGTGTGACACGGCCAGTGATTGGCAGAAACTCCTCTGGATATCTTTATAGTGTATATTGTCAGTCAACTTAAACTCCATCTACAGCATGTTATTGCTAAATAAAAAATATTTGTAGAAATATAGATTTGCTATAGGCTTTAAAACACTTTGTACGTATTATTTTTTTTGTTTGATTCTTTATTCTGAAAGTAGTTCTTTTTTTAATGTCATGTGACCAACACAGCACCAATCAGTGCTGTCCAGACACAAATTATTAGTTCAGATGTTCTCTGTTGCTAAACAATTTCCCTGAGGACAGGAAAGACCTTGGAAACATCATGTGACTGCTGAACAGTAATGATTAAAGGAGAAGTGCAGCCAAAGCTCGTTCGAATGTACTTCTCCTGTGGATCACAGGAGTGCAGTTCGTTCTGCACTCCTGTGACCTGTTTTCAGCAGACAACGGGCTGAAGCCCACTGTTGGCTGATGTCACCGAACCAGTCCAGGCTTGGGAAGGATTGCGACCATATGGTCAGGATCTGCCCACATGTCTGGACCGGCAACTGGCTCAGCCTCTCAGCGAGCCAATGAGAGCCTGAGCCGGGGGGCCCCCACCCCATCCACAGCTCAGTGCTCCAGTGAGCGTGGGGGAGGGGGGCAGAGCAGAGAGCTGGGGACTGACAGTCTGCAGCTCTCTGCTCACAGAGCTCTGAGAACCAAGCGATCGGCGGTGTTTGATCGATTGGTTCTACCATGTTAGTGCCAGCGGGGGACAGATGCATCATCAGACCAATGATGAAATAATGAAATCCCATACTTCTCTTTTAAACAAGGTACTCTTTGCTTTTTCATAAATAGAAGGGATAATGGCAATTAAACATGTTATGTTTAGTATCACTTTAATATAATTGGTCAATAGAACATGAATGTCACATGTGGTAGCTATTTCCTGCAAAAAAAATCAAGAAAAAGGAACTCAACAAACACATTCTTTAACCACTTCAATACTGGGCACTTTCCCGCCTTCCTGCTCAGGACAATTTTCAGCTTTCCATGCTGTCGCACTTTGAAGACAATTGCGCGGTCATACAACACTGTACCCAAACTAAATTTTTATCATTTTCTTTCCACAAATAGAGCTTTCTTTTGGTGGTATTTGATCACCACTGGGTGTTTTATTTTTTGCTAAACAAACTTAAAAAAAAAAATAAATAAAAAAAAAATAAAAAATTGTCATCATATCTGTTATAATATTTTGTTTTCTCTTTCACTGACAGGCACTAATGAGGATCGGTCACAGCTCATCACATGGTAAAGAGCCTTTGTTAGAGGCTCCTTACCATGATCGGAGATGCGGTGTGTCAGAGTGACACACCACACCACTGATCACCACGTATCCCCGCGAGTGCTTGCTGGCTTGTTGTCCTGAAAGACATCATATGACATCCAGTCAGGATAACGGAACCACCGCCCGGCCGTCATTCTGCTATAGGAGTGGTTAAAGTAGTTCTAAAGTCATAAGGATTTTGTTTTACCTTAATGCATTCAGTGCCTGCCCCCCCCCCCCTCTCTAAATACTATATTGATCTAGGACTGTGCCTCTCTGCAGGTCCTCTCTCCTCTCTCCACTCTTTCACAGGCTTGCTGGGAGCAGCAGGAGCCATTGGATCCTGTCACTGTCATTCAATTCCAGTGTGGAGGGAGCAGGGGGCAGGGCGGAGCCACTCTGTGTGTGTCAACAGATGCACACAGCCCAGCTTGGGATCAAGCCTGCTCATGCGCTACCATTTGAAGCGGCTTCTTATGGTGGCCTTGAGCGTCATTGGGGAGGTTTGGGGGCTGTACCATAGCACAGAGCAGGTAACATGTTTTTAATTTTACCAAAAAAAATACTTTACAACCACTTTTAACTAAATAAAATGAATTACACAAGCAAGTTTATCCTTTTCTAATATATAAAAAAGTTCCTAGCTTAAGGCCTCTTTCCACAGATTAAATAAGCTGCTCAGGTAATTCCGAACATTTTAACTGCATTGCGTTGTATAGCCATGGATATGTCCTGCTCTATTTATTTACTGACCCCAGCTGTGTATCAACTCATAGTCTCAGTCACAGATGTCCTTGTGACTTCCCTGGGGACGGCTCATCAAAAATCCCATTGAGAGATGATTTCCATCCAGGCACTTGTCATGTCATTGACTGCTGAATTATGGACTGTGCAATTAAATATGAGATTTTTGTGGACGCTCCCAACCCTGTAGATGACGGAAATGGATTCATTTGAGTGTTTGTCATAACGTGTTGTGAAGCTCGGATATTAAGGACACTAAACAGCTGATGCCTGACTTACTATAAAGCTGAACTCCAGGCAGGTATAAAAATACCATATACTGTCTATATATTTATCACAAATGTATTAAATGTATTTTTATTGGCAACTAGTGTCTGCTTATGAATTGAACAACTGTAAAGATGAATTTGTTTTGATATTGATTTTACTCATATAGTCTAACTATTATTGGTTTTGGCCACATGCATGCTCCAAATTTTTAATAGCCAATGTCCTTCGTAAGAGCAGTTTCAACAACATTTTTTATTACCTTATTTTCCAGAGAAGGTTCTGTGCCCCCTTCCGATTTAGTTTTGCTTGGTTACTAGGGCCTGACATTCCCCAGCTGCCACTCCGCTGTCCATTGAAAGTGACCTTACTGGCTACTGAAGCCGTCTCAATGGAAGATGGAACAGCAGTGGGTGGAGCTTAGTCATAAAGTCAGAGGAAGTCAGACTACTGTAACAGAATTTATTAAATACAGAGAGAGACATATTGGATGCTTTGGAAGAAAAATAAACAAGATTGTATGTTTCTCGTAGTGTAAGCCCCCGTACACATGGTCGAAAAATTCCGACCACAAAATCTGTCGGAATTTTTCCGATGGATTTTGCCCGACACTGGTGTTGCATACACACGGTCGGACAAAGTTGTCGGAAAATCCGATCATTCTGAGCGTGGTGACGTTTGTTGCGTACGACAGAACTACGTAGAGGCTGTTAGCCAATAGCTTTGGTCTCGTAATTTGATCTGAGCATGCGTGGCACTTTGTCCTTCGGAATTCTCTACACACGATCGGAAAAAGTCCGATCAGATTTTGTTGTCGGAAAATTTGAGAGCAGGATCTCAAATTTTTTCCGTCAGAAATTCTGACGGAAAAAGTCAGATGGAGCCCACACACGGGCGGATTTTCCAACAACATGGTCCGATCGGACATTTTCCGTCTGAATTTCCGACCGTGTGTGCGGGGCATTAGGCAAGAGTACATTTACATTAATAAAAGCTAAGAAACTGTTAAAATGGACCTATCATTAAAATGTACATTTCACATGAAATAATAGGGCAATTGCCACTATTATCCTTTGAGTAGAAAATAGCTACTTTCTGCCATAATTAAACACAGCTAATCAAAGATCGCCTGATCGCAAAGGCTAAGAAAAAGTTAAACTGGACCTATCATTAAAACTCAATTTTCACATGAAGTATCGGGGCACATTTAAAAATTTTCAATTTGAGTAAAAAATAGCTACTTTTTGCCATGATCAAATAACAGCTAATTAAAGATTGTATGATCTCTGGCTATCAAGCATTGTGTTAAACCACAGTCTACTTTGCCTAAGTGACATCATCACGTCATGTGTGTATGTGATGTCATCACGCATGCTTCACGTGCATGCTGTGCCATCCTTCTGGTTGCTCTGCAAGCTGCTGTATTGGTGAGTAAATAAGGGATGATCCCCCTTGTGGTTTGGGGCTGTTTATTGTGAAGTAAAAGTGGCCATACTGCGATGGATATAATGGATATGTTATGCATTTTTTAAATATGTACAATGTGAGTGCATGATTGCTTGATGTTAACCTTTTTTAATTATAAAAACACTATTACACTATATGAGGCCTTTTTGCTTATGATCTGTTGGTCAGCCAAATTCTATTCTGACCTACCTATAATTTGGGGGTCACAACTGTCCGTGAATGCGGTTTGGATTGCTGGAGGATTATGTGGTGACCAGCACAGATTAATTAATGAAGAAGATTTTCACATTTTAATCACATATATGTTCTGGGAATATTACTGTATGATAAGATATGATTTCTATTATTATTTTATGGTTTAAAGTGGTTGTAATTTGTAAACTCTTTTTTTAAACTTTATGCTACAGGTAAGCCTATATTAAGGCTTACCTGTAGCCTAACTAGGATATCTCCTAAACCTGCACGGTTTAGGAGATATCCCCTGTCCCCTGCATGTGCCAATGACATCGGCACATGTGCACTAGAGCAAACTGACGCAATTGCACCTATGTGCCGCTGCATCAGTCTGCATGCCGTTATCTGCATATCCCGCGTGCATGCGCGGGAGTGACGTCATCACGGCTCCGGACAATCACAGCGCCGGAGCCGCGATACCCGCAAGTAACTCCGGGACTACATGTTGGCGGCCGGAGGGGGAGACGAGGACGGCTTCGGGGGCTTCAATCTGAGGTAAGTAATACATAATGAGCTAGTATGCTTTGCATTCACGGGCATGGCAAAAATGTTACCTCTGATGCATTTGTGGGCAGTAATGCTGTCAAAAGAAACTAATATCACCTTTGCACTTAGTGAGAAATTAAACAAATATATAAATTGTGCAAAATCCTCTTTTTAAAAACTGTTTTTCCAGACAAAAGATGCTGCAACAACATAAAATAATTGTATATAAATAAGGGTGTGCTGCCTCTTTTAATATCATAAAAAATAAATGAATGCAATCAAAAAATGAATGTGCCACACAAAGCATGCAAGAACGTCCAGTTTAACAGCAAATGTGAAGCATATAAGTCGTTGTGATACGTGGATTACAAGTGCAAGCAATCCTTATGGTGTCTGTGCTCCTCCACCAAACAGAAACTCTATCCACTCATTGGAACGTTGGACCCCCCCAAACTGAAGAGGTCCAATCCTCTTGGGATTAGGCTCAACATAGCGGTCACCAGATCAAGTCACTATATATACAACTCTGCTTCCTGGGTTGCCATGATAATTTGCTGCCAATAGGGAGATCCAGATCCAGGTCACATTCTCACAATAAGCCCAACATTACCAAAGAAAAGAAGATGAGCCATAGTACATTATCACCATATAAAATGGCTTATTTCTTGAATAAGCATATACTCATTAAAGGAATGTTTCAATCGCTAATACAATGCAGCATGCTGCCCATTCCAGCACTCATGCATGATAACGTCAGCACAAAAGCTTCAACCCTACGCGTTTCATCCACGTAGATGTCAGGGGAAATAGAGATACTGCTGTGAAACACGACCCATTTAAGAGAAAGGGGGCATGCAGAAACTGCCCTGCAACTACGTGTAATGCACACGGTTGCTGCGCTGTAGTGCAATCTTTTTTCCGGATAAAACAAGTGTTGAGGAGGTGGATTGCTTTTCAGGGTGGCAGCAAGCGCTGCTGCACATGTGAACAAGCCCTTATAGAAACGATTACTTTCAGTTCACTAATTTCACATGTATATGTAAAAAATATTTTAAACTATGGTTCTCTTTTTACTTCCATAGCAACTCGACAAATTCTTTACAATAAAATATTGGGTGGAAAACCACTTACAAAGCTGTGTCCAGGACTGTAATACTGGCCATAATTATACTGTTGAAAATATAATTAAGCTTAATTAAAACATAATCATTGCCCTTGATTCACTAGTAGCAACAGAAGGGCAGACATTCTGAAAGTGTACAAAGCATTAGAGAATAATTTGGATGATTATTCAGTTATATAGTGTATTATAAAATAATAATCTGTTATTCTAAATAACTGTAGACTGAGAGTACATCGCAGTTCATTAAAAGGAAATGCCATTAAAATAATGCATTCATTAAAGGAATGGGAATGTCTAAGGAAATACCGCAGTGTTCTAAATACACAAGTAAGATGAAAGGAGGGGACGTTATAGTGTTGAGTGTATAAATATGGTTCCCTGCTGCTTTATAAAAAAATATTTGCGTTAGCTGTTATGGATAGTACATATACTCAAATATGTACTGTAGGGATGAGGTTCAGGATTGTCAATACCCCGGGGGTTTTTGAATTTGTAAATGGAGAACTTTTTGGCTAAAGAATTCACAGTTTTGACAACAGAAAAATGAGCACCTATAATGCAGTGCATAACCCTTGCCTCTGGTCAGATGAGTCACAAAAGTCAGTCGTTTGATGGAATAGACAACACAACCCTCTTTCTAATAAATGATGCATGTTCCCTAAGGCAGTACCCAGCTTCCCATAACCTTTTTGGACAACATATGGCTTATTAGCTCTACAAATGGCCATAATTGAAGAACAAGATTGCTCCCCACCCCCCTCGACTTTATTTGGGTTCACTACAAAGTTTGCAAGCTCCAAACTTCCAGCAAAATTTCTTGGTCCAAACCCAGGCATATTTGCTCATCCCTCATGTCCTATAAAGCACTCATGCATAATTTTGCGCTGAGAAGTTTATTTTAAAGATGTCAATAAGGGTGGAACTGCAGCAGTTTTTTTTTTAGAACTTTGTGGCTTTTGATAATGCTGGAAGCAACCAGGTGCAATAAAGAGATAGTTCTATAAACACCACCCACTACCCATTGACTAATGCCGTGTACACACAACCGGACTTTCCGGCAGAAAAGGTCAGACGGAATCATTCCATTGGATATTCCGATCAAGTGTGGGATAATCCGATTGTTTTTCTTCAAAAAATTCTGACGGACCTAGAAATAGAACATGCTTTAAATCTTTCCGACAGAATCAATTTCTATTGGGAAAACCGCTTGTCTGTATGCTGGTCCGAAGGACCAAATACGACGCAAGGGCAGCTATTGGCTACTGTCTATTGAACTTCCTTTTCTAGTCCCGTCATACGTCATTTTGGTCTGATCGTGTGTGGGCGAGTCGGAACTCCGTTGGGAAGACCGTCAGAGTTTATTCTGATGGAAAGTGTGGTCGTGTGTATGCGGCATTATACTTTTCTTGGAAGTACAAGTGGTAGAAAGGCTAAATGAATCTATGTTAACATAACAAGGATTACACACTATACACACAATGTCTATATGTATTGTCCACAATAAACTATGAATATACACAATTTTTTACAGTAGTTGTTCTTTAGTTGACAACACGGGGACTACAAGGAAAAAAACGTTAGTATTGTAACTGCAGATGTCCATGGAATTGTAGGTAGGTACATTCTACTCAAGGTATCTACTACGGGGTTGGAAGAGTTTAAAGGTTTGTAAGAAGCAATGAGAAGCAAAGTACGGCTAGGCGAGACTGCACAGAAGGGATGAGAAAAAGGAGAACCTACAGCTGATTGCTTATTCCAGAAAGGGACTGGGGTCCTTATACATACCCAGGTATGGTCTTCAGTGTATTGAGTGTAGAAACATTGGATGCTGGTCTCTGGAGTTTCAACAACTAGAGGCATGCTGGGTTTGATGTATTAAAGCAGAGCTTCACTCAAAAAGTGATGTACCGCTAGTTTGCTCCCTCCCCTGGCCTGTAACTGAGTAATAGCTTTTTTTGGGGGGAAGTGGGAGGAGTACCAATTTTTATTGGTACCCACTCCTGCAATGCCCGTCTAGGCAAGGGGCATGTCTCTTGTCCCTCCCCTCCCACTGCCTCCTGGGACACATCATATGTCCCAGGAGGCTGCAGAACCATCCACAAAGTGCTGCACATTCTCATGCAGGAAGCCACTGCCAGCTCCTGCAGCTAAGATGGCGGCGCCAGCATCCCACATAGGTAAGAAGTACCAGCTGTGGAAAGACAATGCTCGACCCCAGGCATTGGTAAGTAACTGATTTTTAAAATTCAGCAGTTGAAGTATTTGTAGCTGCTAATTAAAAAAAAAAATCCAACTGAAGTTCCTCTTTAATATTAGCAATATATACTCTAAGTGGGGAACTTATTACATTTATCCTAGGTTCACATTGGAGTGATTTAGCATGCGATGCCGCATTTGTGGTGCCTCACAGATTCCAAAAAGTAGTTTCTGTACTACTTTTGGGGACTTTGGGGTGCGATTTCCATAGACATCTGTGCAGATGTCTCTGAAATCGCCCCTGAAGTCGGGACTGACATGCGGGAATGACATTCCCGCTGTCAGTGTGAACCTGGTCTAAAGCAGACTTAACATTTTTCAAATATTGAAAGCCTGGTACAAGAAAGGTTTGCCTTTATTTGCAATAATTTCAATTAGTATATTTAATTATGCCATAGACAAACAAACTAACCTTACCACTATAGTCAAAGCAGAGTTGTCTGTTGTGTAGAGCTTATTAAACACATCTGATTTAATTGTGAACAGTTGTTTTAAATAATCCCCACCAAACAGAAAATATATTTGAAGAGATGTAGTATTTCATCTGCAACTTGTTGTGTAAGCTTGCTCCAGCAGGGTGTGCTAGAGAGGTTTCATACTGTGTTATGAATGTTTATTGAGCTAGCCAATTAGCAGGCTTTGGAGGTCTGTTGATGCATGATGCATGCCGGAAGAACATTGCATGCTGGAAGACATTCTTATCTTGTAAGAATGTCATTGGGAAAGATGTCTCTTTGCCCAAGCCTTTGGGCCTAGGGGATGGAAAAAAGCAGAGGAACAATCCCTATAGAAAGCTCAAGCTTTATGCCTGGAGACTGTATTAGGCAATGCTGACCAAAGCAGCCAAACAGGGCTAGTGTGAACCAGCACTTAATGTTTCGAGCTTACTAAAGTGACTGTCACCCTATTTGATACCCTGAGAAAAAGCCATGCCTGAATTTGACGTGCCTCTAATTTTATTGCCATGTGAGAGCACTTGGGACATGAGAACTGTGGCAGTTGGTCATCTGGAAATCATTATGTTTTGAAGATCAGAGCCAATAGGGCTAAACAATTATTTACAGTCCAAAGTGCAATATGTTTACTATGGTACAAAATGTACACATGACACGTCTTTTACACAACACATGGTGCATTGGTGATATGACATTGAGATGAATTCACAGTTGGTCTGCTAATAGTTTTAAAAGCAAATGGTGCTACCATATGTTATGAGATAATGAGGATTAAAGGTTACAGTAATTAGAGGTCAATACATTATCATATAGTCATCCCATGCGTAACATGTATCTAAACATATAAAGCTCAGTTGCATCTCATTACATTAACTGGGCATAAAATGTCAACCCAATTACGGTACATAAGCAACATACTGTAAATGTTAGAGACTTGTGAAAATCTGTCACCTGTAATAGTCATTAGATAGAATAGCTATAGTACATTCGAACAACTTGGAGGAATGGACTTCATTTCATATAGAGGTGTATTTAATGTTTTTCTTTTTAGCTATGGACCAGACTATGGTCATTAAAGTATTTATGCATTCTGAACAAGCAGTGAAAGAACCCTATGGGCCTGTTCACACAGCTGTCTGGCAGTTGGAGGTGTGATGTGTGTTTTATTGCATCACACAGTGCCTTTTTTTTAAACAAACTTTATTTGATGTGACACTTCATTCATGTCGCCGCGCAGCAGAGCAGGGACCACGCAGAGCGGATTTACTAAAACTGGAGAGTGCAAAATCTGGTACAGCTCTGCACAGAAACCAATCAGCTTCCATTTTTTTTTTGTCAAAACTTAATTGAACAGGCTGAAGTGATAAGCTGATTGGCTAGCATGCACACCTGAAACAGATTTTTCAATCTCTAGTTTTAGTAAATCAAACCCCCTGTGTTCTGCTCTGAACATGACACGCAAAAAAAAAAAAAACTTTTGTTTTCTGTGTTTCATAGCTGTTACCTGCTTTTTTCCATGAGATAAAATAGAAGATGTAACCTATATATAATATGAATGGGCCCTAAAACAAGCCATTACACTTCAGCTACATTTACTGTGAAGAAATGTACACTCAAAGGTCTTCAAACATTACAACAAAGACAGGCTGCCATACTTTTGGTACAGAGATCACCATGAAAAAAAAAAAAACAATTTAAGAGCATCTTTTGTTAAAGCAATATTAAACCCAAAAGCAAGCATTTGTTATATTACAGCTTACCAATTCTTAGATGTGATGGCTGCATTTGTTTTCTTTTTTAGGCTTTCTTTCTTCTATTTTCATCTGGTGATCTGGCCAGCAAGTCTGTTCTTTTCCTAAAGAACAAGCTCTCTAGCAGAATGTATCAGTTTAAATGGACCACTTATCATAGACAGGGGGTGATTAAAAGTACCATCTTTTGTTTATTTATGCAAAACTTTTGTCCCAAAAGAAAAAAAATGGTTTGTTGTAGCTGATTATAAAATGTGAGCTGGAGTTTGGTTTCAATTTGTTAGTGCATCAAAATCTGTTAGTACATCTAATGCCGCGTACACACGTTCGGACTTTGTCCGCCAGACCTAGTCCGGCGGATTGTCCGCCAGACCTAGTCCGACGGATTGTCCGCCGGACCTAGTCCGGCGGGACTTCCCCACACACGCCCGGACTTCCGAGTGTGTGACTTGCCCACACACGCTCGGACTTTTCCGGCGGACAATCTGCTGGAAAAAGTCTGCGGGAATGAACTGACTTTCCGATGAGCGGCAAGTCCGTTCATTTCAAAAGTCCGGCGGACTAGCCTACTAAGGGCGGGATTGTCCGCCGGACTGCCAAGTCCAGCGGACAATTTTAAACAAAACTTAAAACCTAGTCCGCCGGACTTTTGGCGCCAAAAAGTCCGCCGGCGCCCACACACAAGGGGATTGTCCGAGGGGCTTGAGTCCAGCGGACAATCCCGCGGGATAGTCCCTTCGTGTGTACGCGGCATAACACTCCCCTTTCCCCAGACTGACAATGCTTGTGTCCAAAGGTACCCCTGTGTTCCTTCATCCAGAGTGGGGGCACTCTAATACAGGAGGTGTGTTACTGGCCAGCTGAAAACAGATGGAAAAAAGCCAAAGAAAAGAAAATGAATGCAGTCAGCACATCTAATGTGCAATATATTACATTTTTGGTTTTGGGTTTAATATCGCTTTAAAGGAGTTTTAAAGGCAGCAGGTTTTTTTTTATCTTATTGCATTCTATGCATTAAGATAAAACACCTTTCGTGTGTAGCAGCCTCCCCAGCACCCCCTAATTACTTACCTGTGCCCCATCTCTGTCCAGCGATGTCCACAAGTGTCTTAGCCGTCCTGGACTCTCCTGAGACACAGCAATGGCGCCATTGGCTCCCGGGGCTGTCAAAGTCAGTTAGCCAATCAGGGAAGAGGGGCGGTGGGGCCGGGTCAGAGCTCTGTGACTCAGCTCGGCTGCCCCCATAGCAAGCTGCTTGCTGTGGGGGCATTCAACAGGTGGGAGAAGCCAGGAGCAGCGAAGAGGGACCCAAAAAGAGGAGGATCTGGGCTTCTCTGTGCAAAACCAACTGCACAGAGGAGGTAAGTGGATTGCTGCCCACCAGGTTTAGGAGTGTGTCTATGGGAATGGTTGACCCTTCTTCCAGAAGCGTGTTTGTGAGGTCAGGCACCGATGTTGGACGGAATGGCCTGGCACTCAGCCTCCGCTCAAATTCATCCCAAAGGTGCTCTATCGGGTTGAGATGAGGCCAGTCAAGTTACTCCACCCCAAACTTGCTCATCCATGTCTTTATGGACCTTGCTTTGTGCACTGGTCCAAATCATTTGGTGGAGTGGGGGATTATGGTGTGGGGTTATTTTTCAAGGGTTGGGCTTGGCCCCTTAGTTCCAGTGAAGGAAACTCTTAAGGCTTCAGCATAGACATTTTGGATAATTTCATGCTCCCAACTTTGTGGGAACAGTTTGGGGATGACCCCTTCCTGTTCCAACATGACTGCACCCAGTGCATAAAGCACGGTCCATAAATACATGGATGAGCAAGTTTGGGGTGGAGGAACTTGACTGGTGAGCCCTGACCTCAACCTGATAGAACCCCTTTGGGATGAATTAGAGCAGAGACTGTGAGCCAGGACTTCTTGTCCAACATCAGTTCCTAACCTCACAAATGCGCTTCTGGAAGAATGGTCAAACATGCCCATAGACACACTCCTAAACCTTGTGGACAGCCTTCTCAGAAGAGTTGAAGCTGTTATAGCTGCAAAGGGTGGGCCAACTCAATATTGAGCCCTACAGACTAAGGCTTGAATGCCATTACATTTCATGTGCGTGTAAAGGCAGGCTTCCCAATACTTTTGACAATATAGTGTATCTCTGATGACTACAGCACCATACCACTCTATGTTATGGACAATGGAAGAGGGATGGGTATCCATTGTGCTTGTTTCTTCCATAGTAATGAATCAAATAGATGGGTAAAAATCCAAAAAGACACTTGACCATTTTTAGCTCTGAAATGACCCTTCGTGGCTGAATACTGGATCCTCTATGAAGCTTTACATGGAGGATTCACAGCAACCCGACTTCCTACAAACAGAGTCACGTGAAGGCAAGGACCCCATTCCAGTAAGATAAGCTATTTGTCTACCTTTAATTAATCTCGCATTTGTAGGCTGCGACTCTGAAATGTACGCATGACTCATTACGACCGGGATGATTTACCATGTCTAATTCTAATAGCTCTTGTTATATCAAGAGATAAAACACAGCGCAGCAACTAATTATAGCTTATTGCTCCGAGGTATTGTTTCTTATGCTAATATTTTGTTACATGTAATATATGGTGGAGATTAGTTACCATCCACTATGCTTTCTTTTTGATTCTGCTACCATTAATTCTGTATCAGAAGTGGCAGAGAGTGATTTATGTAATCTTGTATCATGCTATTGGTTTCAGTAAAGCCCATATGTCAAAACGAGTGCAGAAATGTAGCCTCTAGTACGGCCTTGCTCTTTTTATTTCTGCTACTAAAAATAATTACACATGTTGAAAAAGAGATATATAGGCCAATGCGTGATGGCATGGATATCATACATCAATGTTGGTTGCTTTCCCCAAGCACTATACACTACTTAAAATACAACCAATTTTTTGGCAAAAATATTAACTATTTGGGGTCAAAAACACATGCTATCCTAATCAGTGGAAGGTGATGGCAACGGGAAGCCATAGGGCAAAATAACTCTTTAGTTTGTTTATTATTTGTTTACAATTTCCTATATATTAAATCTACTTTGTAAAGTAAGGTACTTTACCAACACCATAAAATAAGGTTTTGTAGAGCTTCTAGGTCAGTGATGGTGAACCTTGGCACCCCTGATGTTTTGGAACTACATTTCCCATGATGCTCATGCACTGCAGTGTAGTGTAGCATCATGGGAAATGTAGTTACAAAACATCTGGGGTGCCAAGGTTCACAATCACTGTTCTAGGTCAAGTTCCAAATACCATGCCACCTCATTTGACAGGCCAAATAACATTGCCATTCCTAACTGGCAACACAACAACATTTTTACATTAGATACATCTTGTAAAAGTTGAAGACTCTGACCATAGTGGCCGGGTCAATAATTAAACAAGTTCCCATAATAAAAATCTAAAAAAGGCACCCTGGATTACCAAAGGTCGTCACATCATTGAGTTTTGTGCCATTCATGACAATAAACAAATCTGAAGCAAACCATTGGCTTTCTTGATTTTCTTAGTAAAGTTTCTAAATGATACACACATCCCACTTATCCAAAATGATTTGCCAAATGCAAGCTTTACCTGGATATTACATATGGACAGTACTGAGCCCCATTACAGTCATACGGCCTGTCACGGCTAGATAGATCTTAAAGTGGTTCTAAAGGCTCAAGTTTTTTTTTTACCTTTATGCATTCTAAGCATGAAGGTAAAAAACCTTCTCTGTATAGCAGTCAACTCAGCCCCCCCAATACTTACCTGAGCCCCATCCTGATCCAGTGATGTGCACGAGAGCCTCAGCTCTTCGGGAACTCTTGTTTCTCATTGGCTGAGGGCTCCCGATGCTGTCAATCACTGCCAGTAAGCCAATGAGGAGAGGGAGGGGGCCCACAGAACAGCAAGCTGCTTACTGTGGGGGCACTCAGCAATGGTGGGGGACCTGAGAAGAAGAGGAATTGGGTTGCTCTGTGCAAAACCACTGCACAGAGCAAGTTTGGTAAGTATGACATGTTTATTTTTTATTTTTTTAAACCAAGCATTTAATATCACTTTAATATAGAACTGTTCAAAGAGGTATGATTATCTTTCATAGAATTCATAGAATTCAGGGGAAGCTAAGGGAAACTCATGTAGGCAAACCAAAGAGAAGATACATACTCCCTAATTCCTTAGTTTGAATTTAGCACTAACTTTAACTATGTTTACTGTATCCTGGAAAATGAAAAGGATCCTCAAGAACAGAGGTCTCCAAACTTTCTAAGCAAAGGCAAGTTTATTGTCCTTCAGACTTTAGGGGGTCCGAACTGTGGCCAGCGGGAGTGTAAATTTTTCTGGCATCAGTGGGAGTAAACATTGCCACATTTGGTATAAGGTGAAAGAATAGTGCCCCATCACTGGGAGGAATAGTACCCCATTTTTGGTGTCAATGGGAGAAATGGTGCCCCATTGTTTCATAGTTAGTAAGGTTGAATAAAGACATCAGTCCATCCAGTTCAACCTGAGTGAGTCTCTACAATTTTCCCTATCCCTGTACATTGCACATTCACAGTCCCTACCCTTAAGGAGCCCACAATCCAAGGTCCCCATTCATATACTAGGGCAAATTTTTGGACAGAAGCCAATTAACCTACCTGCATGTCTTTGGATTGTGGGAGGAAACTGGAGTAGCCGGGGGAAACCCAAGCAGTCACAGGGAGAACATGCAAACTCCAGGCAGGTAGTGTTGTGGTTGGTATTTGAACCAGTGACCCTTCTTACTGCTAGGTGAGGGTGCTAACCACTACACCACTGTGCCACTCTATGTCAGTTGGCAAAATAGTGTCTCGTATCAGTGGGAAAATAGTGCCCCAAGGCCTGGATAAAGGCAAGCAAAGGGCCACATCTGGCCCTCGGGCCACCGTTTGGAGACCACTGCTCTAGAAAATAACTAATTGTAGACCTGCAGGAATCAATTTTCTTCACTGGGACCTTCTACAGTTGTAGTCTAGCACAGATGACAATGCAAAGTTACATCAACAAAGTCATTATTTTTAAAATAAACTCCAGAAAGTAAAATGCATTACAGTATTACAAAAAAGATGCTTACTAGATATCAATAATAAAAAAGAAAGCTAATGCAGCCATCACATCTAAGAATTTGTAAGCTGCAATATAATAAATGCTTGCTTTTGGGTTTAATACTGCTTTAAAAAATGGTTGTATTTACCATTGTAAAATACCAGATCCTTACAGTCAAGTAAAGATTTGTATTAATTTAGGGAGGGTTGTATATTTCAACTAAGTCTATAGATTTGTAGAAAGCATTCTATAGCTTTAACTGCTCTGGTATCATCACACCATTTTCTCCGAACATTGCTTCAGCGTAAAGTCAAAATATGTCTTATCTCTGTTTTACACCAGCTAGAGCAGCGAATTGTTTTTAGCTAAGCATTAGTAACTAATAGGATCACTGATTGAGAAGATGGAAATGTCATAAGCTGAAAATGATTATGACACTTGCAGGATTTAAACTGTCTACACAGCACATTTGTTTGAGAATCTGCAAAATTACATTTTTCTTTTTTTAATTATATTAACAAAAACACACTGAGCAGAACTGATATAAAACTTATGTGTCATTGTTTAGAACAACTGTTATTAACTGGGAATTTAACAGACTGTCCCCATTTATTAATACAAAATAGCAATGCAAAAGGTTTTTCTGCATTGCTTAGCTCACTGATTAAAGCATCGGTCTACCCCACAATATGAAGTCAGGTGGCCTAAATCATTCCCTGGCTTCTTGTACAACACTAGGACTGTAGTGGTGACATTTCCTGCCCACCTTGGAGTTTTTCATGTTTCTAGCCCACTTGGAGGTGTCCTCATGCCTCCTCTTTCTCCATAGTATAATGTACAGTACATTTATATCCAGCAGGGTGAGTGGGGACCCCTACTGATGGCCGTGGCTGCTGTGCAGAGATGGGAACTCAAGCAAAGAGATCTCATCAGCAAAGTTCCTAAGAGATATAAGAAACCTTTAGGCTGTTTAACTCTCCAGCATCTTCTGAAAAAAATAAAATACCAGCATACACATGCTTTTTCAGCTGCAAAGCTGCATGCAATTATAGCCAAAGAGTAAAACTTTATTCCACAAAATATTAAGCTAGCATATAGGCTTAATAACAGACATTTCAAAAGGGTATATTAAAAAATAAAAAAACGCATAGCAATTCATCCAGTAAAGCGCATGTACTTTTATTCTGTGGTTTTCTTGATTTAAAAAGGAAAATACCACATGTGACCACTAGATGGTGATAAGTTCAGATGATACTTACTACCTACTAGTGGCCAAACATGGTATTTTCAATTTTAAATCAACGAAAAGCATTCCGGCAGCACAAGCAATAGTCTAAAAACACTTTCTTTTTTATCCATTCGCAAAGAATGGATGTAATGCCCTTCCGCTTTTGCAATTTTTTTTATTAATACACCCCCACGTGTCTCCAACTAATCTCATCTAATTTCCTTTCTGCACACCACAGAAGAAAGGCACATTTAGATCAGATTTTTAATCATTTTTGTTTATTAATCATACATATGCCTAAACTTTGCTGTGTTCAAAAGGTGTTCCTTTGGCAGAAACTCCAGCAACCAACACTACTGGATTTGTCAGATGCCTGCACTCCTCCATGTGCTGTGGTTCTATCCACTGAGCTATCCATCACCATGAGAAACAATAGTGATGTACATTGTGGCGGAAGGAACCACAGAGTGGGGGATCAGACATCCGACACACACAAAATTGTGTTGGGTGCTGAAGATGCTTTAGCTGGCAAAGCTCTTGAAGAAAGTAAAATCTAGACTTGCTCGCCTTTACAGAGGCTAGTATTAAAGTGTAAAGTGTAAACCCTAACAATTATCTTATTTTATTTGATCCCTTTTGGTTTATAAAATATGCCATTGAAAGCATTTTGTTAAGTGCAAAAAACACCCGTTGATCCTGCAGAAATCCAGTGAGCTTGTAAGATTGTAACAGTGTTATCTCAAGCTGTGTTATTGCCCTACCCAATTCAGCATTACATTTACTGTTCTATGTTGACAACATTGCTCCTACACAGGCACAGTACATACAGTAAGCATTGTCACCCTGGGACAGCAAATGGGTTACTAACAGGGTCACCAGGTGTAAATAAAGGGAAAAATGTCTGAAAAAAAGGAAAACTAACACCACCACATCTAAGGACTGATAAGGTACAATAAATTGCATTTTTATCCTTTAAAATTTTGCTTTTGCAGGTAGTTTTTTTTTTAAAAAGTGGAGCTGTACCTGTCTTTCACTAAAATTAACATCCTGTGAAATCATCCTTTAGTGATAGAAAAAAATGAAAAGAGAAGTATGGGGTTGGAAAAAAAATTATACTCACTAGTGTCAATCCGATGCTGCATCTGTCCCCTGTCGGCTCTGCACTGAGAACTGAGTGATCAAACACTGCTGATTGATCGCTTAGTTTTCCCCTCCGCTCTCAGCAAACAGCGGTGACTGTTAGTCACCGGCTCTCTGCTCTGCCCCTCCAGTGCTCACTAGAGCACTGGGTTGTGCCGGGGTGGGAGTGGACGGCTCAGGCTCTCACCACCTCACTGAGAGGCTGAGTCAGCTGCTGGTCCAGGCATCTGGGTGGATCGTGTAAAGGTGGAATCGATCCAGCCCCTGGGCCAGTTGAGTGGTGTCAGCTGACAGTGAACTTTAGCCCACTTTTGGCCAAAAATGGGTCACAGGAGTGCATAACTAACTAAACTCCTGTAACCTACATGAGAGGTAGGGCCAAAATAGGTATGGCCATAGTTGTCATTTAAATATGTTTTTGCAACTTACCTTTACTAGGTTCCTACTTCCTGGTCTCCTTAGGCACTGGTAACATATCCAGAGCCTCACAGATGCCTTCTGGGATGGCTACATCGCTAGTGCCTTTCAGAGAGATCTGAAATCCTAACTGCAAGATCTTGCAAGATCTTGTGGTAGAAAAAGTTTATAAAGACTAGTGTAATATCATACAGCACATACACAAGATGAGGTGCATGTGCCTCATCTCGCGCATGCACTGTGCAACATTATATGTTTAAAGACTTTCTCCAAGATCTGTTTCTTCCAACAGCAGGGTAAAGAGGTTTGCAAGACGAAGCGCATGGCATCATCAAAGACTGGCTTATTCCTTTTCCACTGCTGGCCCACCAATGATCTCCAGAACAATATACTTACAAGTGTAGTCAGATAAAGGAAAACTTCTAACAAGCTTAATAGCAGCTCCCACACAGCAAGGCTTCCCTCGGTGGGCACCCAACAGTAGTTTAAAGCAACAATAGAGAAAGGAGCATCAAAGAAAGGAAGATAGCGGCATCACAGTCAAGTGCAGTGAGACATCAGCTTTATTAAGACATTGGTGTATACAGCACTAACAGTCAATGTGTTTCCGCCATAACGGCCTTACTCATGGCCTACTACCGCCCCCCCCCCCCCCCCCAGCAGACAGCTTTTTGTTTCCAGAATGGTGCACCAGAACAAAATCAGGTAAAAGAGTCCAATATAATTGTGATTGTTGATAAAAAAAAGCCATACAAAAACAGCCAATGCATTTCAGGGGCAACGCTATTCCCCCTTCAGCTCCACTGCTGCTCAGCAACTGCTGTCAGGTTGAAGTCACTGATTTCTCCAGAGTCTATCCAATTGTCATGCTGTGTTGAGCCCTGATTAAGGGGGGTTGCCCCCAAAACATGTTGGCTGTTTTTATATGACTTTTTTTTTTTTACCAACAATTAACATTACCTTGTACTCTTTTATCTGATTTGCAGAGGTGGTTTCCAACCAGCAAGGAAGATAGAGCACTAATGCCCCGTACACACGGTCGGAAAATCCGACCACAAAATCCATCGGATTTTTTCCCACGGATTTAGTCCGACACTGGTGTTGCATACACACGGTCGGACAAAGTTGTCGGAAAATCCGATCATTCTGAACGTGGTGACGTTTGTTGCCTACGACGGGACTACGTAGAGGCTAGTAGCCAATAGCTTTGGTCTTGTAATGTGATCTGAGCATGCGTGGCACTTTGTCCGTCGGAATTCGCTACACACGATCGGAATTGGTGTGATCGGACTTTGTTGTCGGAAAATTTTTAGAGCAGGAGATACAACTTTGTCCGTCGGACAATCCGATGGAAAATGTCCGATGGTGCCTACACACGGTCGGAATTTCCGACAACGTTGTCCGATAGGACAGAATCCATCGGAAAATCCGACCGTGTGTATGGGGCTTTAGACTCAATACTCTTTTTCAGAAGTAGTCAGGTCAGTATGGGGCAGCACAGTGGCTAAGTGCTTAGTACTTCCGCCTAGAAGCATTGGGGTTGCCGCTTCCAATTCCAACCATGGCATTGAGGTTGCCGGTTCCAATTCCAACCACGGCACTAGGGTTGCCGGTTCCAATTCCAACCACGGTACTTCCTGCCTGGAGTTTACATGTTCTACCTGTGCCTGTGTGGGTTTCCTCCTTGTACTCCCGTTTCCTCCTACACTCCAAAGACATGCTGTTAGGTTATTTGGCTCCTGTCTCAATTGGCCCTAGTATGTGTATGAATGTGAGTTAGGGACCTTAGATTCTAAGCTCCTTGATGGCAGGGACTGATGTAAATGTACCCTATAAGTCTAAAGTGCTGCATGAATTGATGGTGCTATATAAGTACCTGTAATAAATAAAATGATTAACTTTAATAGTTTTAGTTAGTAGAAGGCTATTATTTAGTCAAGTTTATTGGGTTGGTGAGGGTCTGCAGTTTTTTTCTTTTTTTTTCTTTAGAGTGCACTAAAAACAATGCATTTTAGCATCAGTCCAATAAATTGTGCAGCGTCATTGTGATCCAGCTCTAGATATATCCATGCAATCCTTTCTGCTACTTCAGGCAGGTGTAATAGGGAAGAAGGTTTGCTTACAGGTAAAGTCTTAGTTATTTTACAAAACCTGGGAACAATCCTATTCTTTTTTACTACTACAAAACTTGAACAGTGATCACTGAGTGTTCTTGACAGCCTAGCGCTTCCCGCTAATAAAAAAACTAGCACTAGAAAGGTCCTTGTAGGGACAAGCTATAATTTTTCTTGTCATTTTAACTTTGGCAAAGGTTTTTTAGTGATAAATGATGATTCTGTAAGAGCCATTCCAACACCATTTTAGTCAACTCACTGTATTAAAGACATTTTAAGAACTGCCATTCTGCAAGAACTTGGAGGGTTTTTAAAATGAGGAACGGTACAATTTGCTGAATTTCGAAGCATTACATAGAATAACAGCTTCACAGCGAGGGTTGTTCTAGTCAAACTTCAAAATGACTATTTCAGTAGTAATCAAGCAATCTAAATTATGATCATTATAGTATTTGTCTATGTGGATTTTATGCTCAGTCCAGGCAATGCTTTAATCAGGCAACTCAAATAAAACAGTTGGCAAAACTGAACGGAATGCATCTTCAAAAGGCCACATTTTTGTCTACTGAGGGCAACACATACTTCATTCCAATATAAGATAATAACACTTTGGTAATTAACATGATTGTAATAATTACAATTTACATTTTATCCTTGAGTAGGGGGCATAAAAACATTTCCATCTGGTTTTGGATAGAGTGGGTAAATTAAAGCTGTATTAAACGTAAAACCAAAAAATGTAATATATTGCAGCTTACCAATCATTAGATGTGGTCGCTGCATTCGTTTTCTTATTTAAGCTTAAAGTGACACTAAAGGTTTTTTTTTTGTTTTTTTAAAAATAAAAAACATGTCATACTTACCTCCACTGTGCTGCTCGTTTTGCACAGAGTGGCCCCAAACCTCGTCTTCTGGGGTCCCTCGGCAGCTCTCGCGGTTCCTCCCCGCATCAGATAACCCCCTAAGCTCTCTCCCATTGGGGGGTTACCTTGTGGGTGCGCTCCCGAGTCCAGCATTCAGCCTCCATAGAGGCCGAATGCAGAACTCGGCCCAGCCCCCCCCTGGCGCCCGTGTCATTGGATTTGATTGACAGCAGCGGGAGCCAATGGCTGCGCTGCTATCAATCTATCTAATCAAGAGCCGAGAACCCCCTGCAGAGTGGGTGGGACAAGTTTGAGGGTTCAGGTAAGTAAAATGGTGGGGGGGGGGGCTGGGGGACCGGTCATGGACAGGTGTTTTTTCACCTTAATGCATAGGATGCATTAAGGTGAAAAAACATGAACCTTTACAACACCTTTAACTTAAAAAGCGGTAATAAATCCAAAACCAAAAATTTTATATATTGCACATTAGATGTGATGGCTGCATTTCTTTTCTTTCTTTTGCTTTTTTCGCTCTGTTTTCACCAGTAACATACCTCCTCTATAATGCCACGTACACATGGTCGGACTTTCCGAAGGCAAATGTGCGATCGGAGCTTGTTGTCAAAAATTCCAATCGTGTGTAGGCTCCATTGGACAGTTTCCATCGGAATTTCCGTCGCACAAAATTTGAGAGCTGGTTCTCAAATTGTCCGACAACAAAATCCGTTTGCGTAAATTCTGATCGTGTGTAGACAATTCCGACACACAAAGTGCCACGCATGCTCGGAATCAAGCAGAAGAGCAGCACTGGCTATTGAACTTCATTTTTCTTGGCTCATCTTACGTGTTGTACGTCGGAAAAAATCCCATGGATGTTGTTGTCGAAAATCCTATCGTTTGTACAGGGCATTAGGCTCGGTTCACACTTGTGCAATGCGGGAACCCTGCAAATCCACTGTGGGTTTTATTTATTTTTTGTACAATATTTTGATGAGCCCCACTAGGGGGCTTTGGTGAAATATCAGAGGTCTAAACAGGGAAATCTGCGCCACATATGGTGATTAGGATGTCCCCAGCCACACCCTGTGCACACGCCTATGATAGGCACTTGTTTTTAATGTTTTACATAGTTATACCTACAGAAAGGCCCAGCATGAGTTGATCTAGTAGGACTTTTATGACTAAAGCTCCACTTTAAACAAGCATTTAACCACTGCATGAGAGTTGGGCTTCAATTACTCTTTTAATTATATATTGTTTATGTTTATGCTATGATTAAAGAAAAAATTACACTGTAATTCAATACATTGTCCCATGATTGTGTAAGTATAGTATTAGTGGTCAGATATACACAATCACACATGTCACAGATTCTGACCACAGAAAAGGACTTCTTTAGTTGCAGGAATTATTTTTTTATTTTAAAGGTAACCTGTCATGAGAGAAATGTGGTGGCTGCTGACCTGACTTCTGAAAATACTAGCTGCCTGGCTGTCATACTGCACCCTCTTGTTTCAGTATTGTGAATTACTGACCTAGAACAAGCTTGCAGAAAAGGACTTCTGACTTTTCTCTGACTTTCCTAAACTGTATACTTTTTCCTGAGACCCAGAAAATGTCAAAGCCAATCACCATAACAACCGAGCAAGAAGTATCTTCAGAAGGAGGTCACTCTACATATCTCTCTCTCAACATGTTTACACTAATAGCAGAATAATACCACATGATGAAAAAAAATTAAGTATATTATACCCACAGATGAAATCGAATTATCTTAATCATCACCTACTAATTTATAAAGCCATTTAACTATTCTTTTTTTTTTTTTTTTTTTTTACTTGTTTTTATTTAATTGTAAAAGATGTAGTTAAAATTTAACTATTCTTTTTCTTTATGTAATTTTTAATGTTTTTCAACAAATTACAAAATAATATAGTCAAACAGAAAAATAAGGTAAAAATGATAATAAAATTACAAAGAAGAAGTTATGTTAATAAGCAATCTAATGGTACAAGTATCAATATAATTTATTTATAATGTTTGAAAATATTCAGGTAGCGAAATCTCAAGCTTGGAGGAAAAGTGTAATAAGGTAATACACCGTAATATTAAGATTGCTTTAGTAGGGCATACAGTATATAACATGATGCCCAAAAGAGCCACATGAGAAATAATATCAATTAAATAAAAGGAAACAATCAAAATAAATCAAGATCAACTAAATCTAAGTTGGTAAATATATACTTTTAACTCCACTCATCTTGTGAGTCGGGAGCCTGAGGGTGTCTCGAGTCCCGGAGAGCGGTCCAAAAGAAACAGGGATCTTTCAGCTGAGATATTCTATATGCGCATTTGATCCTTTGGGATCTATGGGTCGGGTAAGTGGTAAGGACATGGTGGTGATGAATTTCAAGAAATGTTTTTCTTTCCATACACTTTTCCATATATTAGTTTAATGGGAACATTCGGTTGTCCTCACTCTTTCTTATTTTTTTTACTTATGAACTCTCTTTTTTTAAAAGGACTTTATTTGTCACTTTATTTATATACTTTTGTTTATATTCAAGCAATAATTACCTGCACTTATATGTATATGTTGTATTGGTTTGTTTTTGTAGGGTGGTGTTGTGTTCCTTTTTAAACACATACCACTATATGTGTCACATTTTTTTTTTTTTTTAATCAAATATTTATTTTTTATATGTGACACATTTGATCGTATACACTGTATCACTGTGCATTATTAGACTCAGTGCACCCTTTTTTACCATAGCTAAATATAGTTTGCCCAAGAGAAAAAAAAAATGTAATAGAGTCGCTTAACTATTTTTACTATATTTAACTATTCTTAAAGTGGAACTTGCTAACGTGATATGATTGAACATAACAACTTGCATTAAAAAAATACAAAAGGCTGGTTGTACCTAAGTTGATCGATGGATCGACTTGGGTACAACCAGCCTGCCCATAGATGAATCTAGTCTCCGCTGGTCCCTGCTGATCCTGCCAAGATGGATCGACTTGTGTACAATTAGCCTGCACATAGATGAATCTAGTCTCGGCTGGTCCCTACTGATCCTGCCAAACTTCAATCAATGTATGGCTGGCCTTACTCTTATTAACACTAACTTTATTAGGCCAGATAATGCTCAAATCTAGCTTACAACTTATAATAAGATCTGATAGCATAGAACAGAGAGGGTTAACTATAGAAAACATGGCTCCCCACCCCCTTCCCTTAGAACTTTGTAGTATTTTTAGTGATGGAGTTTATAGAGAAGATCATCTATAAAGATAAGTTGCTATTTTCAAATATTTTATTAAAATTACACTATGTAAATGAGAACATGTAACACATATAAAGTGGGTGGTATCCTGATTTGGCTTGTAGACAGGTGCAGTCTGCTTCCTCCACTGTAGGTGGTGCCCGACCGGAACGGCATTAAAGTCTGGAGAGTTAGGGGGAAGTCAGGGGAAACTTGGTTTCTCTGTGGTTTCCCGGATCCTGGAGGCAGCATTCCGTTTAGCTGTGCTGCATCCAGGTGACCCTAGGTGACCATCTTGGGTCAGCAGAGTCATTTTAAATCCCTGTCTCAGGTTTTGGCATGCATTTGTGAGTGGGTAATGTAGGGACAGGTTACCCGTCTGTCAGGGACATTACTAGCGGTAAGGAAAGATTTTACTCAAGGAGAGGAAGCATGGTGTTTGCTTAGGATGTATGATGCCCAAGCAAACTATCTGCTGAACATCAAATTCTCCAAAGAGATATGTAATATTGCCAAAGTAGCAACTGCATATTGATGTGTACATAGGATCTGGGCCTAAATATTGCCCTGTGTGTGTTTTTAACAAGGCAATGGGGGTTATTTACCAAAGGAAAATTCACTTTGCACTGCAAGTGCACGTGGAAGTGCAGTCGCTGTAAATCCGGGGATGTGCAAGGAAAATAAAAAACAGCATTTTAGCTTGCACATGATAGGAGCATAAAATCAGCAGAGCTTCCCCTCATTTCAGATCTTCCCCTCATATCTACAGCGACTGCATTTCCAAGTGCACTTGCAGTGCACTTGTAGTGCAAAATGGTTTTGCCACCTTTTGTAAATAGCCCCCAATGTCTTTTTAGGGTATTGTAATAAAAAGTGGTTTTATATATAAATGGTTATGCATCCTTCTTTTTTGGTTGCCTTCAAAATCCCATAAGAGGGTCTTTTTCCTATTTCAAGTACAGAAATAGGGATGGTGGCAACCACTTCCCAGAACTGAATAAATATACATTAGAAGCACAGGGTTTGCAACTTCTCTTGACATCTTTCCCGATTTGACATGAGATGCCAGGCCACATTCTGCCCCTCCTAACAGAAGCTATCATTTTGGCTAAAACCTGCTATACTACACGCTGTCGAAATTTTAAGTTCTCCCACTTCTTCCACTGGGTTTGTTGTGAACTGTTCTTAGGTCCAAAGAAAATGTGGTGCCTTGCCGGGGCTCTGTGGCTTACGCATGTATTTGCAAATATGTTCAACTAAACCCCTGTTTTTAACGCATACTGTTGGACAGACCAATTCAGTTGGTCGCAGGCTGGTCGGTAAGTTGAGCTTGGAAATTTCTTTTTACTTTATCAATTTTTTTAATCCTCACTCATTAGGTGGAAAAATTAAAAAGTAGCTTCTGCAGTCACGTGATGGTGACGACACACGTAGGATACGGACCCCGGAAGTGACGCACTGGCTACGAGCTCGGCGCTCGTTTTGAATGTATACTGCTACCATAATGTTTATGTGAGTACCCCTTTTTTAAATAAAGCTCATTCATTGCTTTTCCACCAAAATACTACACTATACGGGTCCCCTTTTTTGTTACTCTCTCCCCCCTCTATACCATACCTTGGTACACGCTGAGCGGAACCTGGCCCTGAATACCAGTAAGCAACCTCCATATAGGCTCCATATATTGCGGACAGGAGAGGAGTACCGTGCAGGAGACCCATGAGCAACATCCCTCTGAGAGACCATTGAAGCACCCCCCAGAGAGAGTCCACCTTCCTGGCATCCACACATACGCTGCTTACCTTGCAGTGGAAAGGTAATTAGGAAGTACACCCACGGGTGTCATTGGCACTGAAGACCTCAGCACTATTATCACCCTGGGCAAGCTCATCCATCACCACCCACCCCCACCTGGCATTTGACACCTGAGTACAGCCCAGATTGGATCACATCTGTCATCATCTGTCTATAGAGTCATATGCTATATGAACTGTCACCTTTGATCTGTATACATTGATTTCTCCAATCACATTACAATCTCCACTTTTATCTTACCTTACCCCGATCACCTCCATCTGTTGCTATTTTGTAGTACCACTGTTCACATTGGTCATTATCACCAGCACCTATAATTGTTGCTACCACATCCACCAATATTTTATTGGGTTACATTACTCCCTTCAACTTTTTTTGGTTATATACCCCATGGTTATTTATACTAACCTGAACCACTGATCATCACCCCACTTTTTTATTTACTGCTTCATAGCGACTGAAGGAATCCTATTTATTCCAGTCACTTTATTTATTCACTTTTGTGTTCTGCATAGTAATTTATTTATGCACTTGAGTGTGTTTTTATCACGTTTTTTTGCACACTAGCCACCTTTTGTATATACACGTATATATTCTATGCATTTTTCTTATATTTATTGTTGCCTTACAGTTGATGCCAGAGTATTGCATTATATGTATTTGATTGCCTCACTGATGGTTTAGCTTGAGTTGCACACAGTCACTTTAATTTGCATATTACTCCCTGTTCGCTGATTCCACACAACAGCGACTATATGCGGTTTTTATACTGACATCAGTTCAGGAGCGCGACACCATATATTGATTTTTTTTCATTTTTCCCATTTGGGTATTGTTTTAACCCTTTCGGTGTTCGCTGCACCTCACACATTTATTACATTATTATTTCTCCATTGTAGCTTCTGCAGTAGTTATCACCTATTTTTCAGTACTGTCCCCAGTAAACTCCTTGCTCTTGATCCTGGCTGACAATCTCTTTCTAGTATATATGACAGCCGGAATCAACTGACCTACTTCCTGTGAACCCTGGCTGTCAAGGACACGCCCCCTGTTACACCTCATCACAGACTGAACTCACAGTATTGCTGGGCTGAGCGGCCACAACACAATATTGCATGCAGACCACTCAGTCCACAAGGAAGAACAAGCAACCACCTCCGCAAAAGGAAGAACAGAAAAGACCTCTATATTCACCAGACTACAAGGATTATAGGATGAATAAACTATTTAAAATAAAATGGGGGGTGGGGGTTAAAAGATACATGGACAGAGGATAGAGTGTGGAGGATAAGATGGAATTCTGTTTTAAATAAGGTTTTTATGGAATAAAAACTGTAACAGGATCTAACACACTACAAGATACGTACAACAGGTTAACAATAAAATATGAATACAATATAATTATTTTTTTTAGGAATTACTATACACCAGAGAATGCACCCATTCCCAAAATTACTCATGATCAGACACATATTTGCTATCTTTTCAAAAGGGGCACTTAAGAACTAGAAGTTAGATGGAATTTCCTTTATGAAAGCAAACCCATGTGCAGCCACCTTTTATAATGGTTTGAACAACGCTACTAACAATATGGTCAGAACTCGTATATCATTCAGCTTTAATAGTATCTATTTCACCACTTGATAGTGTCAGAGGTCCAACCTATTGTCCAGTAACTGCAGTATGGAATCACAGGGCAGCCTCATCAAATATATGACAGCTAATCTAAGAGAACAGAGTTCAGGGGAGTGCCGGTCCTTCACTTTATCTCTAGGAGCTTTGTTACACATCAGCATAGTGAAACCTATCATTGAAGGTGTTTCTCAGTATTGAATAGGAAAAGGACAAAGGCAAGCTTGGGTAGTTTGCCTTAAAGTGTTACTAAACCCACAACAGTAAAATCAGACTGTATATGCAGTAAAGCAACTGTTATACTCACTGTGGAACTTAAGTGGTTAATCCTCTGCATTGTGTAAAAAGGCTGTTTGATCCTGTCTTCTCTGATCCTCCCCTTCTTCACACTGTCCCCAAACCATCTCCCAATAGAACAGAATCTTGGGTACAAGCTGCACATGCTCAGTTTGGTGTGTATTGCTAGAATGTTTTTTTTTTACTTGTAAGAGTGCATGTGATCAGCACAGAGCCAATCAGCACTGTCCAGACAAAGGGTCAGGGATCCTGCAGCCTCATAGGACAATCAGGGGTAAATTAAAACTCCTCCTGCAAGCATTAACCAGATACTGATAGAAGTCACAAGACTGCTATATACTGCTAATGAGAAAAGGCATTTAGCAGTTTATATTTACTAGAATAATTGCATTTCCATGTTCTGTGTACTGTGGGAGACCAGATATAGTGAATGCAGGGTCCTTGGTTTAGTAACACATTAAAGCTGGACTCCAGGAAATATTTGTATTGTATAGTTACATTGGTCAAACTTGACACAATTTTAGTATGGATATTTCATACCTATTGGGCTGTTGACGGAGCTGAAAATCACTAGTCGGCACTACTGCAGTGATAGCAGTTCTATCCAATCCTCTGGATCCTGCTGGACTTCCTCTCTGCACACTGACCACAGGGAATCACTTGTTTAGCACTGTGGGCATTCATAGAACACCTTGTATTTTATTTTATCTATTTATTATAGGTACTTACAGTGTAGAGCACTGCCAATATACGCAGCACTTTACATACATATGTATTGTACATTCACATCAGTCCTTGCCCTCAAGGAGCTTACAATCTGAGGTCCCTAACATGTATTTGGAGTGTGGGAGGAAACCCACACAGGCACAGGTAGAGCATGGAAACTCCAGGCAGGTAGTGCCATGGTTGGGATTCAAACCAGTGACCCCAGTGATTTTTTTCAATAAATACAAAACTTACTGTAATTGGGCGAGGTTGTAATTCCTGGAGCTGAGCTTTAAAGCAAAATGTTTGCAGGGGTCATACAAAACAAAGATCCTGCTGCATAACACACATACTAAACAGCTATAAATGTACCTACCCATTGCCATAATGTGCCACAGTGGTGCCTTGAAAATGTTAGACTTCTGGGTTTTGGGCTAATGCACATTCTACCTGCCCCCACCCCTTCCTGAAAAGCAGTGCTGAGATCGAAGTGACCCATCGCCAGCTTGAGTACTAAAAAATAGGGGTGTGCATTGTTATATGCAAAAACTGACTTTCATAAATTAAATATTACCATAGCATCCTTGGAAGGATGCTATGGCAATATGGAAGATCAGGGCACCTTATTGGGGGTACTGTGTCACCATTCATAAACCTAGGCTTTTGGGGTTTGAATGGAATAAGGAAGGGTTTAGAAAACTTTTGTCAGTTTATTTTTTAGGAAATAATAAATAATAAATATAGGTTAGGAAATTTCCCTTCACTTCTTGTCCTGGAGAAGCAACAGGAAATAAGAATAAATCTTCCAAAAATAAGATTAAATAGAGTGGTGAAGGGTTAGAACCTTTGTTGGGTTTCTGTTGGTAGGAAGATGCACCCTCTACACTTGTCCTGGTGTCAAAATATTGAAAAATGAAAGAATTTAGAGCTGTCATTGGAACAGGAAGTGAGGGGAAATCTTTCATTTGGAAAGGGAGATTTTTTCCTCACTTTTGAGAGATCTCCTCTTGTGTCTCTAAAGCTAGGTTCATATCTGTCCTGGTGCTTCCCGCTGTGGGTCCACACCTGTTCCTGTGCCATCCGCACAGAAAAATGCAGGATCCTTATGGTAAGCCGCATGCACTAGAAATCGCTCCTGCACTGGAAACTGCGCTTCCCTTGCAGTTCCCGTGCGGGCTGCGATTCCAAAAATGCAGCAGGGACCTTATCCCTGCCTTTCAGGGGGCAAGGCAGCCCATTCAAATGAATGGACTGCCATGCCAGTGCAAAATGGGGCTTGCAGAGACACAATTATGTGAACCCGGCCTGAGTCTCTGAGAAAGAAAGTGAAGAAAAATCTTTTTGATGGGGCACAAAAACCTGACCAGGATCTATTCACTTCTCTATTAAAAAAAAAGACCAAAAAAGACATGCACTTGAACAACATGCATTTCAAATTACGGTAGCAAAAAAAGAAATTGTAGGATGTACAATATGCAGCTGTGCTCCACACGTTACTGGAAGATGTATGACATTATCTGCAGAAATATATGATACGTTACCATGGTATATAGTCTGTAAATCTGTCTTCACTCACTTATTCACTGTTATTGCTTTCAGGTTGGAAAGGATTACAGAGTGAATCCAAATTTTATTAAGTAGCACCCTGGCTCAGTGATAGATAAACAAATCATTTTCTTTAATTTATACTACTTCTTCTAGAAGCCTTTAAGCACAGTCCAAGCATTGGATAGACAGCATGTATCAACAGAGATTTGTTCTTCTTTACTCAAAGTTATGAAAATCAATAAATATATTTTAGCACTTCTAGATGGATGTTAGGTAAAAGAGAACAAATGTAAAACAAAGTCGCTTTCTTTTTGACTGTAATTGTAAAATTGTTATTATCTTTGCTGTATAATTTAATGAAATTGATGTTTTCACATAAAGTAAATATAGATGGTATTTTCTTAAAGAGCCATCTCAGTTTTGGATAGACAACAGGTTGGCTTGCTCAATGCTCATCAGATCTTCTATAATTCACAGACAATGGCCGCTTTACCGATAACCAAAATATCAGCTTTAGGTAGACTTGATTTTTATTCTGCATGAAAAAAAAAGCAGATAAATGCTTGATAGGTTCAAATGATACTAAAGGATGTTCTTATTCTCCAAAAATATTCCATGCACATCCGCTCTGCAATCTATTTTTATTAAAGCAGAACTATTTTACTATTACTATTTCTTTTAAAGCTCCAGCGACGCTGCATCCCTGTGCTCTCTGCCTAGCCAGTGATATCTTTGGGCAGCCAGGCTCCTTGTCTCGATCGCCGACTGCTTTAATTGGCCAGGTGGGCATGATGTCACTGCGAGGGAGTTCAGTCAGATTTGGCAGGTAATTATCTGGAATGCAGAAGAATCAAAGCATGTCTCTTCTGTATTTAAATTCCTGCCTGTTCACTCATTTTTAATTTTGGCCTACAATTTCACTTTAAAAGGGTTTTAAAGTCTTAAACTTCCTTTTTTTTTTTTTTTTTAAACATATACTTTTAATTTCCCCAGAGTGGCCCTGATCCTGCTTTTCTGGGGTCCCTCTGCTGCTCTCTAGGCTCCTCCCTGCATTAGATAACCCCCTGGGAGAAGCGCTCTCCCGGGGGGTTACCTTGCGGGTGCGCTCCCTAGTCCAGTTTTTGGCATCCATAGACGCTGAATGCAGGACTCGGCCCCGCCCCACGACAGCATGTCATTGGATTTGATTGACAGCAGCGGGAGCCAATGGCTGCGCTGCTGTCAATCTTTACAATCAACAGCCGAGAACCTCCTAGCCAAGAGATGTGGGACAAGTTTGAGTGATCAGGTAAGTAAAACGGAGGGGGGGGGGGGCTGGGGGCCGGTCACCGCCAGGTGTTTTTTCACCTAAGGATGCATTAAGGTGAAAAAACACTTACCTTTATAACCCCTTTAAGGTAAAGAAAAAACACCCCACTATTTGTTCTAGCTCCCAGTCTCTAAGAATGTACCTGGCTTTTGTCATTGCTCTAGGCCTGTCTACAGCTCCAGCACCATTGCATTCACCTCCTGCTTTCACAGGAGACAATGAGGACTTCCTGGGTTCCTGCTACTGTCAGTCCAATTCCCAGATAGCAAGGATAACTCGCCACAAATTTGTGGCAGTGTTGAATTGTAGATCTTTTAACTTGCTGCACATTTTCACTGGCAAGTTATACACTTGCAGAGAATTGCGTGGGAAGTCTCTAGCAAGAGCAAAGTTGCAGTGGTGAGTGTACAGCAGGGATATGCAATTAGCGGACCTCCAGCTGTTGCAAAACTGCAAATCCCATCATGCTTCTGCCTCTGGGTGTCTTGCTTGTGGCTGTCAGAGTCTTACTACGCCTCATGGGAATTGTAGTTCTGCAACAGCTGGAGGTCTGCTAATTGCACAACATAACTGAACCAGAACTTGCAGCAGACTTGCAGAATCTTTGCAAGTTGATCTTTAGTCATGCAGTGCAGATTTTCTGCAATTGTGCAACAAACTTGTGAAGTCTGGCAAGTCTAGCAATCGTTTAGCATGTCCTTTTCAAACTTGCAGCTCAATTGCTTGCTATCTGGGTTCCTGTGAAGAGACAGTGGCTTACTGGCCCTGTGTGTGTGTCTAGTGACACGCACAGCTCAGCTCGGGATCGTGCATGCACAGGTTCACACTAGCCCAACTCCAACGTAGTGGAATCCAACTTTGATACAACTTTGATGTGACTTTTTCACACTCTGTGGCATGGAAGTCACATCAAAGTCGGACTAAAAAATTGCAGGAACCTTTTCTAAAGTCAGACAGACTTTTGTAGTATCAGTTAAGACAGCTCTTATAGGGGAACTTTAAAGACATGGTCCATAAAGACATGGATGAGCAATTTTGGGGCTGAGGAACTTAACTGGCCTGCACAGAGTCCTGACCTCAACCCGACAGAACACCTTTGGGATTAAATAAGAGCGGAGACTGCAAACCAGGCATGCTTATCCACCTCAGTGCCTGACCTTACAAATTTGCTTCTAGAGGAATGATCAAACCTTTCCATAGACACACTCCTAAACCTTGTGGACATCCTTCTTAGAAGAGTTGAAGATGTGATAGCTGCAAAGGGTGGCCCAACTCAATATTGTCATTTAAATGTAATTGTCATATTTAAATTTAATTGTCATATGTTACATCATGTGGATCCATTACATTTTAATCATCAAAGGGGTTGGATAAATGTAAAGGTACATTACAAAACTCCTGACATTTTGTACTTTATAAAATATTAAAGCTCAAACATACTTGAACAGGGTTTTCTATCCCATGACTCTTGTCTTTGGTCTCTTGTATTTATAGGACATTCTGACCACAAAATCTTACAGGTACATTTGTCTTTGTGTTGTTTGCTTTTCATTTTTTTTACGCTGCTCGGCGGATCAATGTTGCTGGGAATATTCCCAAGTGGGGTGACTCGCTCTAGTAAGGAAACTCCATCAAAAATCAGTAATAGTTCTGTTCATTTAATTCCAAGAGGAAACACAACATTAAAAGCCCGGCTGGCAGATTTATTGATTACACCTCAGCAATGACCAACAAGCACTCAGAAAATCCCCAAAGGGGGTCATTATTAGTATAGTGTAACTCTGTCACTAAACATTAGTAGCAAGAGCGGAATGGAACAAGCCAGCGAAGGTAAAAACTATATCCTGCCTTAAGTGATCGGAGTAAGAATTGTGTGATCTATTACTATATCGTTCTTTAGGTGACCATGACAAACTGTAGCCAGGCTAGAAGCTTTAGGCATTGTAAAACATTTGGAATGTGTATAAAGATAATTAATGGTAAATCATAATATATTTTTAATGAAAACATATTCAGCAGATAGATTTTAAAGCCTGATGCCGCGTACACACGACCGGACTTTTCGACAGCAAAGTTCCGACGGAAAGAATCCGTCGGACAATTCGATCATGTGTGGGCTCCATCGGACCTTTGCTGTCCAAAAATCTGACGGACTTTAGAAATTGAACATGTTTCAAATTTTTCGGCCGAAACTCCGCCGGACCCAGTTCCTATTGAGAAATCCGTTCGTGTTTATGCTATTCCGACAGACAAAAAACATAGCTAGGGCAGCTATTGGCTACTGGCTATGAATTCCTTATTCTAGTCCGGTCGTACGTCATCACGCTTGAATCCTTCGGACTTTGGTGTGACTGTGTGTGGTCAAGTCCGTTCATTCAGAAAGTCCGTCGGAACTCTGCCGAAAGTCCGTTGGGAAAACCGTCAGACCTAGTCCGTCGAAAAGTCTGGTCCTGTGTACACGGCATAAGGCCCTGTTCACACTGGCATTTGAAACAGGTGTTTGAGGCATGTTTTGCTGGTCCTCGAACACATAGTAAAACAGCCTTCATATGGATAATATGCACAGCATACATAGATATTCAGATTTGAAAAACATGTAGCATTTGTGTTGCTGTGCAGCAACAATGAAGCCATGCAAGCCAATTAAGTAATTCCACGCAAGTCTATGGTAATGTCGCGTAAACGCGCCTGTAGCATTCACCGTGCATTTACAGCACATTTGACAGGCTATTGGCAAGCATTAATCAAATATCAGTGAGGTGGAAGGTGGAATATCAGTGAGGTGGAAAAAAAATCACTTGGAATGTGGTGCGTTTTTTAATGCGCATTAAACACATATTAAAGGCACGTTAAAAAGTCAACTCTAAAGCTATAGGCATGCTAATTCGCAAGTGTGAATTTAGCCTAACTCTGAGCATAAATAATACAATTAACATTACCCCACACCAAAACCAATAGTAAGAGAACTAGTTACTTTAAACCGGCCATACATACATAGAAATTTGTCTGGAATTAATCAGTTTTCCCTCCTTCCAGCGGTAGTGGAAGGAAAGAAAATTTGCCTACTCTATGACCTGCCTTACTCCCCAGTCCATCAATTTTCCTCCTCGCCCGTTTCGGTTGCAGCAACTGGTCCCACAAAGCTGCTCTTTGCTGGTCAACTGTGTAGTAATATGACTGAACAGAGGTGACTCCATCTTGTGCGGCCATAGAGTCATATAAATTCATATATCTTAATTTGTATATTCAGACTCTAGTTCAAGTCAACTAGTTATGTTTTTCGGTTTTATAACAGGTTTTCTATAAAGCATACATATAAGAAAATATAGCTTGCGTAAGCAGTTTTATTCTGTACCGTATAAATAAAGAATTGTGGCTCAATATGTCTGGGCCCCTCTCCTGTGTAATGAGACATGAGACAAGGAAGCAGGACCCATGACTATGAGTCATAAAAGCAGATGGCATAATTAATGATGTGTAATGATATGTAATGATGTGAAATGTACACCTCTGTATTAACCACGCCCATCTTCCATATAATGATTGGTTAATGATAATGTATATAAGTTGTATACCTGCCCAGAATTAGCTTTGAACATAGACTCTGCATCATCTCTTTTTGTGTTCACAAAGAAGCTATCTCCTCAGTACTGAGAGGGTCTTGTTAGTGTGGTAATTGCTGTGATTATACCTAGCTGGTCTTGTCAGGTATACGGAAATACCGTTTTGAATTCCCTTCAAACTGTGGTTGCTGGTCCTGCATTGTAAGTGATCACATAAGAATGCCTGCCCACTATCCCTTACTGGAGACTGAAGGAATTATGGGATTGTGGTGTAAATTAAATAGGGACTTTACCCCCTGAGGTTAAAGTGATTCTAAAGGTGCCTCTGACACACTCGTACAGAGGTGGAGGTTTTTTGCCTAAATGCATAAAATTGCTTAAGGTAAAAAAAAAAAAAAAAAAAAAAAAAACTTTCTGTCTTTAGAACCACTTTAATTTTAGTATTGGCCCATTATTACCTGGTAGGATTTTCCGATGGATTCTGTCCTATCGGACAATGTTGTCGGAAATTCCGATTCCGTAGGCACCATCGGACAGTTTCCATCGGATTGTCCGACGGACAAAGTCCTATCTCCTGCTGGATAGATTTTTTGACAACAAAGTCCGATCACACCAAATCCAATCGTGTGTAGCGAATTCCGACGGACAAAGTGCTACGCATGCTCAGATCACATTACAAGACCAAAGCTATTGGCTACTAGCCTCTACGTAGTCCCGTCGTAGGCAAAAAACGTCACCACGTTCAGAATGATCTGATTTTCCGACAACTTTGTCCGACCGTGTGTATGCAACACCAGTGTCGGACTAAATCCGTCGGACCAAATCCGTTGGATTTGGTGGTCGGATTTTACGACCGTGTGTATGGGGCTTTACTGCGCATGGGGAGTAAGTTCTACACAGCTCTGAAGCCTCCTGTGATCAGTGTCCAGGGAACCCAAGGAGGCTTCAGGTGCGAGTAGGGGGGACGTTATTCTGATCTAAGGACAGAAAGGTGGAAGCGCAGGCTGAGCAGCACCATAAAAAGGCAGCCCTCTGTAAACCAAAAATAGAATAAAGTTAAAGTGTTGCTAAACCTAAAACCGTTGTTTAACCTTAATGCATTGTTTGCATTAGGGTAAAAAACGTTTTCAATTTCTCTGTGCCCCCCTTCCCTTGTGTGAAGGGAAAGAGAGGGGGAAAGAGATCAGCGCTGTGCACGGCTGCATCTATTCTCCCCTTACTTACTCGTCACACAGCATTCGAGCAGCAGCAGGAGTCATTGGCTCTTGCTGCTGTCAATCAAATGCAGTGAGGAGACGGTCCTAAGTCCCGCTGTGTAAGTATATGGAGCACGGCTCCATAGACACACCAGTTGGGAACGTGCAGACTACGCTCTCCCCATAACCAGCAGCTGGATATGGTAGTTCTAAGAAGAAGAGGAGGAGCCAAGATCACTGCCGCTGACCCCAGAAAAAATTGGACTTTAGTAACACTTTAAAGAGGAAGTAAACTCTGTCATTTTTCCCCCCTTTTTTCTTCCCTGCAAAGTAAAGGCATAATGTACTAGTATGCTCACATGACCACTGATCTGGTATTATCCCCACCGCAGCCTGCAGCCTCCCTGTCATGGTTTACATACAGAGGTACTACTAAAGGAACTGCTGTTCGCCCCCCATAGAGGGAGCTCTTCAAAGCCCCAAATATCAGCCGTTCATTCTGTGTACAGAAAAACATTTGCACTCAATGTAATTTGTTAATGCTGGCATGTGCCTGATGTGTACTGATTCAAATGATGCGTGACTTTTAATGATAGTTTAAAAAAGAAAGATTTAATCAAAAACATCTGTAATAATCTGAATGTCATTTGTTGCATTGTAACAATAGTGCACCTGTACCTTTCAGAGAGAGTTTTTTTGTATTATTCACTTGTATTCTCTCCCTGTAACGTCAGAAGTGCCAGGTGTGCGTCAGTCTGTAACAGCATCCATTTTGCTGCCTAAAGTATTGCTGATAACAGATGAAAACAAGTGCTGTTAGGACTACATTTCTAACTGGTTCTCTTTAAATAGGATAGCTGGCGTAGAAAATAAATCTGGTGGCAAACAGGGTTTTCATGTTAGCTACGTATTAACTGATCATCTGAAAGATTACTGGTCCAACATAAGGTGCTTTGACGCCAGATTTAATTATTTCTTCTGATGTATCAGATAATTGCGCAGATTATAGCATGATGCATTGAACTGTCAATATTTGTGCTGTGTTGGAAGACATTTACAGAGAAAGCATCTCTTCTGCCTTCAAATGAATGGTGCTAATCATGTTTAATTGCTGACAGAAGGCATTGATTGGCGTCAAAAACCATTAATACATCCCATTACATTATTGACCCACATAACTTTAATAACAACTCATGTAACACTAAGTCTAAAATGATCAGAAATTTTCAAAACTAAGCAAAAAAAACCCCCAAAAATTGCTAACTTGAGTGAAGGATGTGGTTGATGTTGTTAATGATTCCCATTATGATATCGACTTCACACAACTTTGATAATCATTCATGTAACACTAGTTGAAAATGATTAAAAATGGTCAAAACTAAGATAAAAAACCCCACAAAAAACACACGATCGGAAATTCAGCCAGCAAAAGACAGATGAGAGCTTCTCGGACTTTTGCTGGCCGAATTCCAGCCAGCAAAAGATTGAGAGCATGTTCTCAATTTTTCGGTCAGAAAAAGTTCCAATCGGAAATTCCGATTGTCTGTAGCAATTCCGACACGCAAAAATTCCTACGCATGCTCGGAAACTTCTTCCTGGCAGCCAAACTGTTTTTTTTTTTGGTTTTTAAGAGAGAATGGGTTTAAGGTTCCGTCGGGTTTTTATTGTTGTCTTTGCCTCTTTTAGGAAAATTTATACTTTCATTTTGTCAGGACATGAAGTGATGGGAAATCTCTTCAACGAGGGCAGAGGTAAAAAAAAAAAAAAAGTAAATAGATTTTAAGTAAAGTAGAGGTCAGACCTGCAGATAATTTCATTGCTGCCCATAAGGCTGGGTTTGTCAGGTTTTTATTGTTGTCTTTGCCTCTTTTAGGGAAATTTATACTTTCATTTTGTCAGGACGAGAGCAATAATTCTAGCACTAGACCTCCTCTGTAACTCTAAACATGTAACCTGTAAAAAAAAATTACAGCGTCGCCTATAGAGATTTTTAAGTACTGAAGTTTGGCGCCATTCCACAAATGTGCACCATTTTTGTTTTTTTATTATTCATGAAATCGTTTCTTTCCAAAAAAAAAAAACTACCACCATTTTATTCCCCAGGGTGTCTGCAAAAAAAAAAAATATATATATATATATAATGTTTGGGGGGTCTGAGTCATTTAAAAAAAAAATATATATTTTTACATGTAGGAGAGAAGTGACAGAATTGGCCTGGGTGGCAAGTTGTTAATTACCATAAGTAAATAATATAAAAATAATTATTATATATTGTTTTTAAGGTAATTTACTATATTTTCAAAAACTACTCAAACAGGTGTCTTAACAGACAAATTACTGAAGTTTGAAGTTATAAAACTTCAAACTTCAAACCAGTAATTTCGCAGTAAATAGATAAATAATACATTTTTATGTTATACATAGAGCATAATAATATATGATTTAGCTTGTACCTTTTCAGCAGCTGAAGATTTTCTTTCTCACTCTTAACTGTGTGAGAAAAACATGGGATTATGGAAAAATCTTGTTTTTTCCTTGTAGTTAAAAGGGCTGCGCTGGAAAGGAGCATTTGTCTTTTAGATGCATGCCCCCTCTTATAACACTTTAGTGAGCCTCCACTGTAGCATTTTTATTGGACAGCTTGGACCAATAGTGCTTTACCATTGGTCCAATGCTCCAAGCTGTCCATTGAGCTCAGTGCCTCTGACAAGAAGTGAGAGGCACTGTGAGCTCAGCCTCTCAGTCTGCTGCAAACAGAGTGTGCCAGCTTGTATTTAAACAGGCCGCTCTGTATGTAGCTTCTGACAGGCTGCACAAAGACTTTGACCAGTGGTGGGTAGGACTTTGGCTACCTACCCTCGCCAAGCTATGACCTTCGAAGCTCGATGTTTTGTTTTTTTATGTTCATGGCAGGTGAGGCTCTGCCTGACTGCATGTCCCTGCTACCCATACATTTTCAATGATCAGAGGGAACCAAATAATGAAAATGGTGTACATACTGTAAACAAAGTCAGTGTGAAATAAATAAAGTGAATAATTTAACCACTGGAATCCAGTACAATTTTTTTTTTCACTGCATTTAATAAGCACCTAGTGTGTAGGTGGGGTGCAGCATGGTGCAGCGGCAATATCAGTCCCAGTGCGATGAAAGAACTTGTATTGAAACAATGCAAAGACAGTTCACAGATAGGAACCAGCCAGTTACACTCACAGGTCCAACAGCATGTGGAGAGCAGAATTCAGCCAAACTGACAGCGCCTGTTGAGAGGCAGAATGTGACCTGGACTGGAATGGAGACTGCACCTGCCTTCAAGCGAATATATACTGTACATATACTAGAAGATTGACAAATATAGAAAAAGAGTGATGGCAGAAGAAGACCACGTGGTTGATCGAGTCTCCACCATTATTAATACATATTAACTTTTTTTTTTAAGTTTTAAGATTTTTATTAAATTTTCAAAATATAAACAAGAATTATACAGGTACATATTCGAGCATCTTCATCTCCAGGGTGACTGGATAAGTTTCAAACGAACAAATTCTTTAACATGGATTGTTATTGTTATAAAACATTGTTGGTGGATAAACACGTAGGAACAAGAAAAGAAACATAAAAAAAAAAATTCCCTGTTTACCCCTAACGGGATCATACTGTAAACATGGGATTATGGTTTAATGTAGTCAATACAAGTAGGGGAAGGACAGAAGGAGGGAGGAAAGGAAGGAGGGAGGGGGGGGGGGGGGGTTGTATGAAAGTTATCTTAAACTAAGAACTATTAAATATGTTCCTGACAATTTTCTTAAAGATAGTCTGATGTATAATACATATTAACTTTTTGTCTGAGTATAGATCTGTGTTTGTCCCAAACACGTTTGAATCAACTTACTGTTGACTGACTCACTACCTACTACTGTTTGCAAGGGCATGAGACAATTTAACTGTAGGTAAAAAAGACATGTAAGATTTCTACATGACTTTTTTTACCAACAATTAAAATTATCTTGGACTCTTTTATCTGGTTTTGGCCTGTTGCTCCTCTTTATATTTCTATGCTCTAAGCCACTGTTGGGTGCCCATTGAGGCAAGTCTTGCTGCATGGGAGCCGACTCACCAGAGCTATTGAGCTTAGTTGAAGTTTTCTTTCATCTAACTACACTTGCAAGTCTAGAAGTTACCAAGTTACCAAGACCTTATTGAGAAAGTTGATTCTCAACCAGGGTTCCTTCTGAGGTTGCTAGTGTTTCCTTGAGCTGTAGCGGATTGGCCTTCCATTTAATGGTGCCTGCATAGTTTTAGGTCCAACACCACTTGGCAGAGCCAGGATATTATGCCAATGTTCTTTTTAGCTGTCTGTAATTGTGGCATTCTTCCTACTGACTGCCAAATCAAAGGGCATTTTCCTAATGACCCCTTAAGGATTAAGCTTGGCAGGGGTACCCTGAGACCTTACAACTATTTCAAGGGGTTCTTAAGAATTAAAAAAGTTGAGAAAGGCTGTTCTGGACCCTATACTAGGAAGTCTCTGAACAAGCGAGTTCATGCTTGTTCACCACTAGGGTTACCAGTTAGTATTTGAATGAAAGCTGCACATTTTTTAAAACATTGAAAATACAGTACATTAATCATATTATTTTTTATGTGATATGTTCATGATTGGATTGATCTACTTGTTTATGTCTACTTTAAATGAGTACATACTGTATGTATATAATGGTACAACTAGAATTCTTCCAGTTATGAAGGACAAAGATACCTCTAAACATGAAATAGTTAAGTAAAACTTGACTAAACACAAGTAGCTTTTCCCCATCACCATCAGTATTAGCAGGAACCTATGGACCTATATTGGTATTTTGTTGCACGATTTCGCCCACCTGACTGAACAGCTCAGATGGGCATATGACACTCATAACACATGTATCAGAACTCAATCTAGAGTCCGGTGTGCCTCTGATACAATTACATTGCTGCATTCCCCAAGGACTGCCATCATTCACACATTCTATTATTTATAAGAGAAGCAGAATATAACTCTATAAAGTTTGCTACAAGATCACAGGTCGTCCTATTTATGCTTCCCCAAGGCATATACACAGTGACTCCATGGCTTCTGGGCAAGTTAGTGTTCCAATAAACAGAGCCTGTCCCGTGTGCTTTTAAAATGTAAGCCCCCCTTGCTCTATGTTACCTACCTGTGATATATATATACACAATGAATATATATATATATATATATATATATATATATATATATATATATATATATATATATATATATATATATATATATATATATATATAATATATATATATTAACATTTTTCATTTATTTCATTTAATTACCATTATTTTACTCCTTTGATGAGTCATTTTGGCCCCACCCACATCTTTACAAAGAACCCATGTAATATTTATAAAATTGAGTCTGCAGGAATTACCTTAACCTTATTATAACTGTCATTTACAGTTCAGATAACATAAAGTTTAACTCTTTTAGCGAGTAACTTTGTGAAAAAAAAATATAGCAAATAAAAAAATAATATAGTATATACGATTGCTACACAAGCAATATTGCAATTATAAATCATTTTCAACCTGTAGTCACTGCACTTGATTTTGTAAAATTCAGTGCAATATAGCAACCTGGAGTTGCTCTGTACGCAGCTGGTGCATGAAACACCCCCAGAAATGTAATTTCCTCCTGGTGTGATTGGCTCACTGATTTTGCCAAAAGTTTGCTCTAAAATACAAGTCAAGTTTTAGGCATCCCATGCAATGGACATTTTTGTTCTAAAGGGATGCAGACAGTGCAGACTTTTACATCAGAATTACTCACCTTGCTAAAAGCCAGTGCTGCTGGTAGCCATAAACAGTACCCATTGCATCTATACTATTCAATCAGCCTTTGTCTCATTCCGTGGAGCAGCCTCTGGTATCGGCGTACGTGGTGACGTCACTTCTGTTTGGCCCAACCATTGCGTTTCTTCAGAGCTGATCATACACACTAAGTGCTAAAAAGTGCTTAAGTGCTAAGTGCTAAAAACACTTGCTTTTAGGGGCATCTGGCCTTTTTGTTTTTCTGCCCCTAAGCGCCCCTCCATGTTAACTTATATGTCCATGCACACATAGGTGTTTAGAGACATTTAAAGGCAGGACGTTTAGAGGCCACTGCCAGCATGTCCGAAGCAGCAGCTTTTTGGCAAAAATGCTTGACACTTGTAAATGTGTGTAAATGCATTCAAACTTGTGTTAAAGCTAGGCACTAAGGATGAGCTCAGGCGTGTTTGCTACCCGCACGTGCAGAGACCATCAGGAAGTCGACACTACACATCGCTAATCACAGGCAGTGAGAAATGTTGCCGATCCATGGCTACAGAGATCGAGAAATATCTCACTGCCTGTGATTAGCAACGCGCAGAGCCGACTTCCTGGCGGACTCTGCACGTGCGGGTTGCGAACACGCCTGAGCTCATCCTTACTAGGCATGTCAATTGATTGAGCCTTAATTAGATGGCCAGAATAAATGATTATTCTGGCCAATGAAATGAATTAACGCCCCAGTGCTTGACAAGCCTAAACACATCTAGACGTGTTAACATACATTTATATGCGTCAAGTGTTTTTTTCTGCCAAAACGCTGAAAAAAGTAAAGCTTAGCGAATGCCCTGTGTGCATGGTACTCTGCAACAAAGATTGTTAAATTACCTGAAATGTTCATTGATCACCCAGAGGGGATTTTTTTATCTTAGCAAAAGTGGAGTTACTCTTTAGGGCTGCCATACATGGCTTGAATTTGAGCCGTGGATGGCCATCAACATCTCAACAAAAGTTTTTTTTTTGTATCAACTTTTGACGAGGGAGCCAGGTGGAAAATTGTTGGTTGAAAAGTGATTGCATTCAATCAGATGCAGTCACTGTTCAGGTATAATGACATCTGCAGGTGCTGGCTATGAAAAAACAACAGCCGACAGGGAGATTCCTCTATGTACACTGTTTACAGCACACAGGAAAGTCTTACTGAGGTTGTGACAAGCTGAATGTGGAATTGTAACTTGTAATTATATCTGTCTTTGTAAAATGCAAGTACGTTTTTCTGAAATAAACTGAAAGGAAGTTAAACCCACAATGAACAGACTTGAGTAGTCTGAACCTAGAACAGCCCACTGCTGTCTATCATACCTCTACCATACTGTGAACTGAGCCTTGGATTTCTGTTTCTCTTTATGACTGCTTTTTGCAACCTTCTCCGTCTCTCTGTGATTGGTTTACTATGCTCTTGCAGACTTATGCCGCGTACACACAAGTGGATTTTTTATCGGAAAAATCTTGGATGGTTTTTCCAACGGAATTCCACTTAAACTTTTAAACTTGGCTTGCATACACACGGTCACACAAAAGTTTGCTGAACTTTCGACCGTCAAGAACGTGGTGATGTACAACACTATGACGAGCTGAGAAAATTAAGTTCAATGCTTCCTAGCATGAGGTCAAATTGTTTCCGAGCATGCGTAGGAATTTTGCGCATCAGAATTGGTAAAGACGATCGGAATTTCCGATCAAAATTTTTCCGACCGAAAAATAGAGCGCCTGCTCTCAATCTTTTGCTGGCTGGAATTCCGCCAGCAAAAGTCAGATGGATCATACACACGGTTGCATTTTCCGACCAGATGCTCTCATCGAACTTTTGCTGGCGGCATTACCTTCACTGTCTAGGATTGTTTGACTGTCTGTACTTACCTAAGGCAAGGTTAGCAAGATATGAACCAAGTAACTGTCACAAAATGTAAATTTTAAAAATAGATACTAATGAGTGAAACCCACATCTGTAGATATTTAGTTATACCTTCCATACTTGGCCAACAAAACTAATTTAAAATCAGTGTAACACCATCCTTATTGTACTGGTCTAAAAAATGTAGCAACCCTGCCATAAGCATTAGTGTCCCTATTGTAAGTTCAATACAGCTAGGCTGTAGTCAACCTTAGCCTGCCTTAATAGTTCTGCTTTTTACAGTTTTTCCCTTTAGTTCAGGTTATTGTTTTCTTCTGCCTACGGCAGTCTTTCTCAACCTTTTCAACACAAAGGAACCCTTGAAATAACTTTCCGGTCTCAGGGAACCCCTGCTAAAAATGACTGTATCTACAACTCATGATATATTAGTGTGATGGTCAGTGGGAAGAATGTTCCTTACACTTGTGGTCATTGGGAGGAATCCCCCCCCCCCCTTATAGATAGCTTAAAAGATCAATGGTGTCAGTGGAAACTTATTTGAGAGGCAGAAATTGTCATTGCTCAAGGAACCCCTAGCAACCTCTGGAGGAACCCTAGGGTTCCACGGAACCCTGGTTGAGAAACCTTGGCCTACAGCAATAGTGTGGAAAGATTCAATAGCCATGTTATGTATGTTATGCCAGAGTTATGTATATTGTGGCAGTGGGACCCTGTGCTACTTGGAGGCAGGGGCGTACCTAGAGCATTTGGCACCCGGGGCGGATCCTATATCTGGCCCCCCCAACCTTAAAATGTAAAAAAACACCCCACTGTGCTCCCTGCATACATCTTCACCCCACCCCCCACTTAGAGAACATGTTGGCTCCACGGGAGGGATTTCCCCATCAACACTGACTGTATTGATGGGGGAATCAAGCGATTTTCTTTCCTGCAATCTGAGGTTGCAGGAGAGAAAATCTATGGCTGGCTTTATCCTCTCTCCCTGAAAATTATTGACCTGAAGAAACCCTTTTAACTCTTTAAAAGTCACTGGTGCCCATCTGTTTACACCCTCACAAAAAGTCAAGAATCCAACCATGAGGTGAGATGTCAACCCATCTGACCTCTGGGCACCTAATGGCCTTTAAGGCAGCTTTCCTCAACCTTTTTAATACTAAGGAACCCTTGAAATCACTATCAGATATTAGGGAACCCTACCTAGTTATTACTATATCTACATATGGCAAATTAGCGTGAACAGTAAGCTGAGATATAGGAATATTTGAAACCCAGGGTAACTCTAATAAATAACCAGAAAAGAAAAGCAGACAGTAAAATGTTGGTGTCAGTAGTTACTAAGCTGAGAGGCAGGAACTTCTCAGTGCTTCAGGAACCCCCCAGCAACCTCTAAAGGAACCATGTGGTTTCATGGAAACCTGGTTGAGAAAGGCTGCTCTAGATTGTAAGGGGGTGCTACAGAAATAACAAAATAAAAAAAATAGAGAAGGAGAATGATGAAACAATGGTAAATGTTTAAATAAGGTGTCCATCTAATTAAAATGCATAGGTAGACAAAAATAATATATAGATATAAAATGAACCCTGATATTAAAGTAATGATAAAATCCACAGACAAGCTGCAGCCTGATACAGAAGTCACACAAGCGATTAGCACCTAGTTAATGCTACGGTGGAGAGATGGTTTAATTATGATAAGCCGCTGACACTGGGAACAGTGAGAACCGGTAAATTGTTTATATATATAAAGATTATGAGTTGCTAGGGGCAACGGGCAGTTCAAGGTCATTAGCATCTGTTGCTATGGCAACCATTCTCAGGTTTTGCCTGGAAAAAAAAACATGAAATCCTATTTCTGGCACACACAAGAACACATTGAGAACATAATATACAGCAATTTGATCTACAGCAAATCAGGTACAATAATACTGCATTTAACTGCCCTTTTTTCCTATTGTATTAATACAAATGAGGCAAATTTTTTTTGTTATAGGTTTCTTTGTTCAGATTTGTTCTTTCTGACTGCAGAATGCTGATGAAAGGCAGTCCAGTTAAAAAGGACACTTGTAAATAGTATGAATTTTAGGCAAGAAAAAAGGGTATGAGTCATTTCTAACACATATTAATCTGAACATAATAATAATATTATGTTGGGAGATGTGGTGTGCCATGATCTAGAACAGGGGTGTCCAACCTGTGGCCCACGGGCCGCATGTGGCCCAAGAGAGCTATGAATGCGGCCCCACAAAAAAATCATACACTTACTTAAAAATGTTGATTTATTTTTTGTAAAACCGTCTTTACACTTAGCGTACACATGCGGCCAAAGAAAAATTTGAGAGTGTCTCTTTACTGGACTTTTATCCGTTTTATCGTCCCCTAAAAAAATCTCCCACTCTTCACAATCACGCCTTATTCATGTCATCAGTTTTCAGCAGCACCTATATTTGTGAGCAACTATTTTCAAGGATGAAACACACGAAGGGCAAAACAGAACCAAAACATCTGATGAGCACCTTGAGAATTAAAGTGGGGTTGCAACCAAAAAACAAAAAGAAAAATTAAAAAAAAAAAAAAAAAAATAATTGGAAAAAAAAAAAATTTTTTACTCACCTCTAAATGCCTGTTGCTAGGGGGTCCCTCGAAGTCTGCCACCTTCATTGCCCGGGCTAAAAGTCACTTCCTGTAGGCAACGCACAGTCATCTGGGACATGTCATGTGTCCCAGATGAGTGAGCGTCGAATCACGGCGCACGGCGCCGCTCGCGCATGCGCAGTGGGTGCCCGGCTGTGAAGCCCAGCCGGGTTCCCACATTAAGAATGCCGGCGTCGTGAGCGGAGCGGGGAACGAGGGGGGGGTCTCGTTCCCCCGCATCGCTGGACCCCGGGACAGGTAAGTGTCCGATTATTAAAAGTCAGCAGCTGCAGTATTTGTAGCTGCTGACTTTTAATTTTTTTTTTTGCCCGGCCCTCCTCTTTAATTGAGAATTGCTTCTATATCCATTGAACCAGATATTGATGCGTTCGTTTATCAAAAACAGTGTCAAATATTAGGGGGAATGTGTTGGGTGTCGGCGCCAAAATACAAAAAAACAATTAGTTGATTATGTACCAATGCTGCACCTAAAATGAGTGGGAAAACTAATAACAATGCAAAAATGTATATATAAAGGGCATATAAAAATCAAATATCAAATTAATAATATACACTGTGTATCTGATTAATAAAGTGCACAATAAAATAAACCATCAGAAATGTCCATAATAATCATATGGGAACAAATCTTCTTGTGACGGGACGTGACGTGACACACTTCCGGTTCTGACATCACTTGCTGCAGTTTTATACCATTTCCAATGCCTACTTTTAACTTACGTTTGTAAGTATGCCCTTGTATGTGCAATAAATCCCTTTTTCCTAGCATACTTCACTATTGGTCCCTTTTTTTCCTCTATGGGTTCCTGTTTCTGTCATGATTGAGAATTAATGTGGAAGGATCGTTAGTTTCCTAATTTTTATCAGCCATTCCTGCCATCCAGCAATTCCCGGTGGATATTGTTACAAGTCTAATCTGACTCCCAGACTGCAAAGCTGGGTGTCATCGTGATCCGGTGAGTGGGGACACATGTGGGGGTGTTTTGTCACACCTGAACTTGTCTGCGATTTTTTCTGCCTTGCATCTTTGATTATTAGATGTGAAATATCCCCTGCAACTTTACACTTTGGATGTGAAGCACCTATTTAGTTGTTTATTATTTTCACGGTTCACATGGACTTTTGTTACATATTATATATCATTGTTTATTTGTTTTCACTTATATGGACACATGTTTGTTAAGCGCTGTATCATATAGTGTAATACCGCTTTATGTTTTATTGCTTAAAATAGCACTCACATAGTCCAGCATGAAATCCCAAACAATCCGCTCAGGGGAAGCAAAAACCGGTCCGACACCGGTATAAAACTCGCAATGTGCGTGGTGCATCTCAGCTGTGCAAGCAATAGTGTAGGGCTCCTATGATTGTAAGCATCAGGCCTCACCTCTATGCGTTTCACGCTAGAGGGCGCATCATCAGGAAGTCAATGACATGCACTCTAGGGCATAGAGGTGAGGCCTGACGCTTACAATCATAGGAGCCCTACACTATTGCTTGCACAGCTGAGATGCACCACGCACGTTGCAAGTTTTATACCGGTGTCGGACCGGTTTCTGCTCCCCCTGAGCAGATTGTTTGGGATTTCATGCTCGATAAGGTTGCTATACCCCAAATCCCAACACTACCCACTGTTTGGTGGGATCTAGCCCTTCTGACTAAAATGTATCTTACATTATTGAGAGTGCAGACAGAAGAGAAAGGCTCTTTAGTAAAGTTGGGTACTCCTGTGGTAATTCCTACTGGCATGTTCAAGATATTTAAAAATCCAGTGCCCATCAATAGTAGAAGTACTAGGTTTAAGTGAATGGGTCCCTTTTAATAAGTCCAGTGTTGCTAAAAACAACTGCTTTCTTAAAGCAACAATAATATGAATTTCCCCTATGTTCTTAAATTTTATTCCTCACTCCAAAAACATGATGGTAGGTAAATTTGTTCTTGTTTAGACACACCCCAGTATGGGTGTGCAAGTGAAAAAATCCAAATGCAACCTTGTATGTCACACCCTGGTAACACTCTGTTAAGTAGAACTTTAGTCAAAGAATTAAGTCCTGCTCGATCACTTCAGGGTGGCCCCTTCTGCAGGTATAGCTAGTAAAAAATTTAAAATAAGTGATCTATACTGTTTAGGATCCAGTAATACACCGCTTGACCCTGCTCTGCACATGCCCAATTTATCTAAATTTTTAGTCATTTTTAGGCACTGCAGAGTCTGTAGAGGCCGATCTGCTTTCAGCCTTAAAGCGGAATTAAGCCCTCCTATTGTTTACAGCCAAGAAAGCTGCTTCTGTTTGATCTGCAGCTACCATAGTGATGCACATACGCATGTGATCAGTTATGACACCAGCTATATGATGATTTCACAGTTTGGTCGAGGACACATCCAAATGTGACAGTTAGCAATCCTAGAATTCCAGGAATGAAGCGTTTTACTGCTGGGGCTCTGGGCTTCAGCAAAATGGCAGCCTCCAGCAAGAAATAGGAGCAAAACTGGAAGCAATTTACAGCACACACTAATTTTGTTAGCATAATTATTTATGTGGAATGCATGTTCCTTGCTAAAGAACATTATTTTTTATCACGTTGTTATGGGTAAAGCTCCACTTTAAGTGAATAATACAGCTTTGGTATGCATTTCAAGCATACAGCCACAGAAAAATATAAGGTTTCTAAGTTTGAAGTACTTCAAAGATTGCAATGTAGTCATGTTAGGAGAGGTCAGAGGGAGAAACTAGTGGAACCAGTCCTGGCTTCTAAAAATCTTCCCTTTGCGGCCCAGTAGAAGCCAAAGAGCCACTGCTGTAAAAGCCTTTTAACTCAGTGATTTTCCTTGCATGCATTAAATGATCTCTGTGTATTGCTCTGAAAAGTAGACATGTGCACAACAAAAAAATTTGTTTATTTTCGTTTCGTTTTTTTCGTTTCCTAAAAAAATTTGTTTATTTTCGTTTAGTTTTTTTCGTTTCCGTTGATTCGTAATGATTCGTACATTCGTAAGTCGTCGGTGTTCGTATTCGTAATGATTCGTACATTCATAAGTCGTCGGTGTTCGTATTCGTAACGATTCGTACATTCATAAGAGTTATTTTTTCGTTGATTCGTTTTTTCGTTAGTTTCATTTTCGTTTATTCGTTTATTCGAAATTCGGACGCATTCGTATCTATTTGTACATTCGTAACATTCGTAGATTCGTAATCGGAGCATAATTCATAATTTTATGTAATGTGTATGCTATTATTACATTTTAATAATTTACGAATCGAAAAAAAAAAGTTACGAATCGAAAAAAAAAAAGTTACGAATCGAAAAAAAAAAGTTACGAATGTACGAATTTTTTCGTTCAATCTATTGGAAGCACGTTAAGCAGCACCATTGTAAGGGACACGGAAAATTACCAATTCAACAAAAAAAAAAAAGTTACGAATGTACGAATTTTTTTGTTCATTTTCGTTGTTCCTGTTTTCGTTTTTCGGATTTTCTTCATTCGTACATTCGTTGTTTATAATTTATTTTTTTCGGATTTTCGTTGTTTTTCGGATTCGTTCGATTCGTTAATCGGATTCGTTCGATTCGTTAATCGGATTCGTACGATTCGAACGATTCGTTATTCGGATTCGTTCGATTCGATTAACGATTCGTTAATTCGTACGAAAACGAACGAATGAAAAAAACTAAAAAAAACGAAAGACGAAAAAAAACTAAACGAATTGCACATGTCTACTGAAAAGCCTGTCGACTGTTGGGTCATATAATAGGTGGTCTCTTTGTGGGATTGAATGGATATACACCCGACATAGAGACGTCCGCAACAGCAGATGACTGCAGCACACAGTGAAACGCTCAGAGGTGCAAGGACAGGTAAGTGTACACATTGGATGGGAGTAGAGGGAGAGTTTTTAAAAGCACAATTATATTTTAAATCACTGGTGACTTCTGGTTGTTTCCAAAAGATGTGCATTGAGGAGAGCAGTGAGGTGAAAAATAAATAAATAAATAAACTTTTTGAGATTATTAAAAAAAAAGCATTGGGATATTAGGCTATCAGTTAAAGTATACCTAAAGCCAAAACTTTATTGTTATTTATTTCTTCATTTTTAAAATGTTATTTATGTATTTATGATGATGACAATCATTATTATTATTTGATTTATTTTTTAGGATTATTTATGTATTTATTGTAATTTATTGTTACTATTATTTTTTTATTAAATGTAATAGCTGTCTGCATCCCACTGGGAAGTTTGAACCTTTCTGTTTGTCATGGTGACCCCTGTCTACAGCACAAAAGATAATGATAAATCCAAAATTGTATGGTTGTAAACAGAATAAGACTGGAAGGGGAAATCTTCGAGTCCTCACCAGTGCCAGGTGTCTACCTCTACTTTCCCTTTTCATTTCTTGTTTTGTCTCTATGACAATTGGAAAAAGCAACAAAAAACCCTGACAAGGTTCTAACCATTTCCTTGCCCATTTAAGACCCCTTTCACACGAGCCGCCTAGGGCGTCAGCGGAAAAGCAACGCTTTTTTTAGCACCGCTTTACCGTAGTTTTAGCAGCGCTATTCGGTCACTAGAAGGGTGGTTTTAACCCCCCCGCCAGCCGCCAAAAAGGGGTTAAATCTGCCCGCAAAATGTCGCAGAAACAGTGTTTTGCCGGCGGTATCGCATCGCTGCCCCATTGATTTCAATGGGGAGGAGCGGTGGAGGAGCGGTGAGTTCACCGCGCCAAAGAAGCTGCTGGCAGGACTTTTTCTGACGCCCTGCCAGCGCATCGCTCCAGTGTGAAAGCCCTCAAGTTTTTCACACTGGAGTGCATGGAGCCGCTGTTATAGGGCGTTTTGCAGGCGCTATTTTTAACGCTATAGTGCCTGAAAAATTTCCTCAGTGTGAAAGGGGTCTAAAACTAAAAAAACATCCAATATAAAAATTACAGTTCCACATCTATTTATATTCATAAATTGAACATTTTTGCTACAAAGTTCCTTCTTTATTTATTCCTTCATTATCTTCCAATGATTCATCTTCTTGATTCCAATATAGTATGTATACTGTACAGTATAAGTTGCAACACAAAGCAATGTCATTTCTGGGCAATGGGAAGCAAGAATATGGTAGATTACTTTAGGTTAACTACAATTATGTGGTATAAAGGTCGAAACTAGTGACAAAATATAATATAAGGTAGCAAAGTAACTGGCGTAATGATAAAAGATGGCCCTGCTGTTTGCTGAGTCATCATAAGTCTGCCAGTGTACTCTAATGACGTGAGGAGACTCCTAATATGGATGAACTTGTGCTGCCAAATACAGTCTTAGAAGTATGTGAAACACTATATTTTCAAAAATATCACACCTATTATATAATCATATTAAAAGTAATTTTTAGAATTTAAATGTTCTTCACACAGGAACTTATAGAGCCTAAAAAATCATTTAGTATGGTAAGTCAATGGTAACCTTGGTCAGTTTTTCAGGAACAAAACTTTCCATAGAAAAATCTTTAAGAGCGAGGACTGTCCCTGAAAGATATGACCAAGTATGAATCGTTATGTGGGCAATGTGATGGTATCATCATGAAGTCATTGCTGCACTAATATTTTAACCGCTTCAGCCCCCGAAGATTTTACCCCCTTCCTGACCAGAGCACTTTTTGCGATTCGGCACTGCGTCGCTTTAACTGACAATTGCGCAGTCGTACAACGTTGTACCCAAACAAAATTGCTGTCCTTTTTGTTCCCACAAATAGAGCTTTCTTTTGGCGGTATTTGATCACCTCTGCGGTTTTAATTTTTTGTGCTATAAACAAAAAAATTGCAACAATTTTGAAAAAAACGCAATATGTTTTACTTTTTATTATAATAAATATCCCCCAAAAATATATAAAACATTTTTTTTTTTTGGGAAAAAAAAATCACAATAAGAGTATATTGATTGCTTTGCGAAAAAAGTTATAGCGTCCACAAAATAGGGGATAGTTTTATGGCATTTTTATTATTACTTTTTTATTATTAGTAATGGCGGCTATTTTTATTGTGACTGTGACATTATGGCGGACACATGGGACACTTTTGACACTTTTGGGGCCATTGTCATTTATACAGCGACCAGTGCTATAAAAATGCACTGATAACTGTGTAAATGACACTGGCAGGGAAGGGGTTAACCACTAGGGGGCGATGAAGGGGTTAAGTGTGTCCTAGGGAGTGATTCTAACTGTGGGGGGGATGGGCTTCAACTCACATGACAGCGATCACTGCTTCCGATGACAGAGAGCAGTGATCTCTGTCATGACACAAGCCAGAACGGGGAAATGCCTTGTTTACATAGGCACTTCCCTGTTCTGCGGCTCCGTGAGACGATCGCGGGAGACCGGCGAACATCAAATCCTCTGGTCCCGCGGGCACGGACGCGCTGTACGCGGCGGGCACGCACGCGCCGGCTATCCCCGTCTCTTAAAGGGGATGTACAGTATATCGGCGTGCAGCGGTCGGAAAGTGGTTAAATTACCTCCCTGCACACACCCTACCATGCTTCTAGAGAACGCTAAAATAAAAGCAGGGATTTTCGCTTCACATTCTTCATATTATAGAAGGTAAATATTGCAATACATATTCAAGTTGGACAACTGCCTCAAAGTGAGTTAAAATTTAGTACCTTTACAAGCTAAGGCACTGTTCTTGGACAGAAATTTACATTCTGATATTATCACCCATTAAGTATATCCCCATGCAGGCAAGGTGAACAGTAGCCCAGGGACTACTCTCTAGGCAGGGCCATCTTTAATATTGATTGGATCCATGGCAAATATTTTCTTGGTTGAGCCAGGATTAATCTCAGGAGTAGGGAGAGGGGGGGGAGTCCACACACACAGGCCGCTCTGTGTGTACTTCCTGACGAGCCCCATTATGTGGGCCCGGGGCAGCTGCCCTTTTTGCCCTGCATTAAAGACAGACCTGCCTTTAGGTTTAGCCAATGACAAGGGAAAGGTATGCATGATCTGACTCCAGCATTGTCTTATCAAGAGAAACAGTAACAACTAGAGAAGGTTTTTCTCATATGTCAAATAACTGTCTTCTGTAGAAGTCCTTGTTAGCAGAGTCTAGACAAGACATGAGATTGTCATGTGATTCAGCAAAACTTGATGGATTGTGGACAGTCATCACATTTCTATAGATACCCTTTTGGGATTTTTTTTTTTTTTATATTCAGTGCTGATATGGGATAGTTTAAAAATATAGTATACTAAATACATAAGGTGTCAGGAGAATCGTATTATAGGCACTGGTAACCCCCAAAACTGAGGCATTCTAATATGCAAATTCTTACTCTCATTACTAAATTAGTATTTGGCCTCACCCAGTCTTGTCTTCTACACCGACTAATCTCTCTAGGGAAGACAGTTTTTTTTTATAGGGGGGGGGATTAGTAGGAACGTGTTTATTGCTGTCTGTGTTCCCATTGGGGGTTTCACAAACTCTCCTGTATTTGTGACCCTTGTCACTGAAAGAAAAAGTGAGGGGAGATTAAAAATGTTGTCCTCAAAACAAGATGTAAGGAGAAATCCGGTGACACCGGTTTTGGGGACTACTGAGGGGAAATTCCCCTCATTTTGGGAGATTTCCACTAACTTCCTGTGGGATCTCTAATGCGGCGTACACACGGTCGGAATTTCCGATGGAAAAAGTCCGATGGGAGCTTTTCAACGGATTTTCCGACCGTGTGTATGCCCATCGGTCTTTTTCTGTCGGAATTTCCGACGGACTTTGGATTGAGAACCTGTTCTCAATTTTTCAGACGGAAAACCTTTCTATCAGATTTTCCGGTCGTGTGTATGGAATTCCGACACGTAAAATTCCAAAGCATGCTCGGAAACAATTTGACGCATGCTCTGAAGCATTAAACTTCCCTTCTATAGTGCTGTCGAACGTGTTTTATGCCGCTGTGTTACAGACCGTCGGAATTTGGTGTGACCGTGTGTAGGCAAGACAGTTTGAGCGAAATTCCGTCGGAATTCCTACGGGAAAACCATCAGAGCTTTTTCCGACGAGAATTCCGACCTTGTGTACGCGGCATTAGACAGGAAGTAAAAGGAAATTTCCCAAATGGTACACAGAAAAAAAAAATCCTGGTGAGGTTTCGAGTCTTCCATACGCTACCAAATTTTTTTTAAAACTGTTTGGCTTTACGGTTTAATTTCACTCTTGGGACCTTCTCAGTATTGCAGAAGAAAAACGTTTTCATGAATATTAAAATTAAGAAAAAAAAATCCTATCCCCTTAGACCTTGAGAGACTCTCATAGAAGTGACAGCCCTTTCCCACTGCAGAAGAAATAAGAAAATTACGGCAATTGTGAACTTGCTGGCTAAAGACAGGATAAAAAAGTCTCAAGAAATTTCTTTGTTACTGAGCAAATTAAATACAGCCATAGCTTAAAGCACATGACACTTCTGATTTGGATGTAGAGGACTGGAAGAGAGTTATCTGTGAAAGGTCGTCTCCAATGGGAATTAGAAAAACAGTTCTTTGGTTTACTGGAGTCAATGTCTCTCTGTGTATTATCCATTACTTAGCAGCAGCCTCGCAGAGCAGCGCAGAAGCAAGTTTCACACCTCACTGCCTTGTTCTGCTAGATTACACATTGTTGGCTTGTTGGATTGGATTAAAATTACCCATTTAGAACATTAATCAATAACAGATCATATATCCATTACCAGTAAAATTACATTCAATGGGTTCACTGCAGCTCTTTAAAGGGATGCTATTGCCCAAGCACGGAAGGTATGTGCAGTATAACATTTTCATAATGCTATTTTTGCATTCCCTATCAGTAGGCCTTTAAAAAAATATATTTACAGATTTTTGTTTATCTAATGGACGTAATAGTACATGTTTTTTTTTTTTCAGATCCCTATCACAGTCACCATTTTCCTTAAATAACTGAATATTGATGCATCTAAATTATACAGCTCTATGATTAACTGTTTACAGATGTAGTATTTTTCCAAATTTTCTTTTTGTAAACTTATAGGAAGCTTTAGTCATCTTAGCTGTGCGCTGGCTAATGTCCTCTAAGCTTGGATGGTATTTATCTCAGTCACATGCTGTTCTAAGCTCGCTCCAGTAGAGTGTACTAGAGGTAACATTTTGTGTTTAAAGTAGTATTTGAAAAGGAGTACCACCTGGCAAAAATAAAATTAAAAGTCAGCAGCTACAAATACTGTAGCTGCTGACTTTTAATATATGGACACTTACCTGTCCAGGGAGCCCGCATTGTCGACACCCCAGCCGATTTTCGGATCTGCTGTCGGGTGCTCCCGCCGCCATTCATGGTAGGGAAAACTGGCAGTGAAGCTTTTCGTCTTCACTGCCGGTTCCCCACTGCTCTTTCTTTCTGGCCCGGCGGCAGAGAAAGGGGGGCCAAACTTCCAAGGGACAGCACCGCAGCGCAGTCTCCCAGAAGTGGGGAAGGGTACCTGTCAAAAACCCCTCCCCCTGAAAGATGCCAAAAGGGAGAGGAAGCAGATAAATGAAAGTTCCACTTTTGGGTGGAACTCCGCTTTAAGGTTCAGCTTTGAAAAAACAAAAACAAAAACAAACATGCCATATTTACCTGCTCTGTGCAATGAGAGCAGCCCCGATCCTCCTCTTCTTGTCCCCCACAGGCACTCCTGGCTCCTCCTCACTTGACTGGTGCCCGTAATAGCAAGCCACTTGCTATGGGGGTACTGGCGCATGCTCACTCTCGATCCCTGCTCTATGCATCCATAAGACACATAGCGCCACAGCTCAGGCCCACTCCCTGCTCACTCCTCATTGGCTCACTAGTTGTGATTGACAGCTGTGGTAGCCAATGGCATATGCTGCTGTCTCAGTCAAGGAGGAGAGGGAGTTCCGGGAAAGTCGAAGGTTTTTTACTTTCATGCATAGAGTGCAACCTTCAGCCTTTACAACCACTTTAAGGATGTTTAATACCTAGCCAATTTGGGAGTTCTGCTGATAGATGCTGCAAGAAATTAAATATCTAAGTCACTACCTGGCACAGTGTTCTTCCATTAGGGTTTCTCTCCTGAGAAGATGCATCTGTGACACCCATCTTTTCCTTAGACCTTAGGGCCTAGGGATGTGGGATCTCCCCTCCCAGGATGTCTTCTTGCAGATACTGACTGCAATGGAGGGCCACTGTAGGCTGAGAGGAAGAAGACTGTGGTGGCCCCCACATGGAAAGGATGAGTGGCCAACTGAGTTGGAAAGCAACACAACAACCTTTCCACTCCTGTCTTGAATTGAATTCCAATTCTAAGTTACCACTTGAAAATAATAATGCTTTTAGAAGAGTAGGGAAAGATAGAACCCCTGTCATATTTTTATTTTCTATAGGAGTTGTTCTTGCAGATTTTCTCTCACTTCCTGTCCAGTGAAACCCTTGTCAGCAGGACAGGAAGTGAGAGAAAATCTGCAAGAACAATTCATATAGAAAATAAAAATATGACAGGGGTTCTATCTTTTCCTACTCTTCTAAAAGCATTTTTATTTTCAAGTGGTAACTTGGAACTTAGATCTTAGAATCAATCTCTCTAACAGAGCCCTGGATAACAGTAGAACAGTAGATAACAGTATAAACTGGTGAGTTGAGCAGGGAATTCTCTATGGTTTTGTTTTACATGCATTTCCCTTCCATGTGCTCCTTGCTGTGAAGGCTAGTTATAGGTGGGGCAGTGGTCAGTTGCTTTTTACTGATGTAATATTGGTGAGGGGACACACTGGACACTTTTTCTGCCATTGTGCTTTGTGCTGGGTGTCCATTGTGCCCCTGTGCCTTTAAAGAGCAGTGGACTCCCTCAAGGCTCACCTTCCCTCTATCTATCCATTGGAATGCACGTGCTTCCACCATGGAGGCTTTTCATGAATTTACAAGAGTTAGGACTGCAGATAATATTGGGATGGCTTGGATCGGCTCTGCAGCTTACGCATGTATTTGCAAAGGTGTGAAAACTAAACCCATTTTTAATGCAAACTGTTATACAGGACAATTCGTTTGGTTGTAGACTGGCTGGTGAGTTAAGCTGGGAATTTTCTTTGGTTTTGTTTAACAGTAGAAACTGGACAGGGGTTCTGATCCTTCCCCACCCTATCCAAAACTTGAGAAAAAAAAATTATTGACTTGACATACGCTTAAACGATAATAAAATATGTCAAAAAATGTTGTATAAAAATGTAAACTGGAAAGCAGACTGAGTAAAACCTACAAACTGTGCACCATGGCCTTGCAATATACATGTATGTGTCAGATCAGGAATATGGTAATGATGTTTGTTTTGCCAAGATCAATTAAGAAGCCACTTTTGCAGCAGGCAAAATAAATTGCTGTTTTAGCATTCCATTAAAATGTAATATACCAGGAAAGAAAGGCATTTTATTTTCCTATATCAGTAAGCCCACAACACATAACATGTTTTATGCAAACTGTACCCTTTCAAAGGAACAAAACATTGGAGTAGCCAGGGGCAATACATTATAGGATCTCAGGGAGAAGCAAGGCTACAGAAGTCACTGAACACCATTCTTGTAAAGCTTCAGGTCTAGAGACATATATTACAAAGAACATAATTTATCCTTATGATCTAGAATATAGCAAACTGTAGAGCAAAATAATATTCAGATTGTATATGCATGTATATAAAGCAGTACTTTGCTAAATATTAGTTTAGCCTGACCAAAAAATCATATTGTGGCTATGGGTGGACACTGGTTGGCTAAATCCTCTAATAGCTTCTCATGTATGTATGTAGAGACTGCTATGGTGAAATCTCAACCATAGAGTTCCTGGCTATGGCCAAACTGCTTCTCAGTCTCCTTCAATATCCACTTTTAGCCCATCTGATGATTCCTCTAATTTGACAGTGAGGGTAGGTTGTTCATACTGCTGCAAGAAACAGAATTTATGAAATGAAAGGTGCACGCTGCTCAGCGCAGTACTCCTCTGAGCTCAGGTTGGGTAATGATATTGCCCCAGGAAGCGGGAACATATACACCCTATACGCAGAGGAAATGGGGAGAATGACACTAAAGAGTTATGAAAAAATGAAAAAGTAATACTGCCTGGCGCAGCTCTAGAAGGAAGTTGAGTCTTGCAGCAAAAGCTGTTTTTGTTTTTGTTTTAATTATTTGTATTGATATTATTGGGCTATTCTGTCATGCTTATCCCTAACGCAGGTGGTCAGATACTATAGCTGGGTTCTGTGTTCTTCATCTATAGCAGCCCTCTTTCCCATAAGTCAAGCAGGCCTACTGGTACTCGGTTGCCCCCAGGTCTTATACACAATACTACAATGCCTGCCCACTGCGCCAGGGCATGCATGAACTGAGCAAAGCAAACAGGTACTTGCCGTTGACAGTCAGGCAGGATTCAGAATAGTCAAAATCCAAAGTCAAAAGGCAGGCAGAGTTCAGAGAATAGTCGATATCCAATCCAAGGTTGTCAATGAGGTAAACCCATTAAGCAGAGTAGGGCAGACAAACAGGGAGCTTGAAACATGTATTACACACGCTATAACAAGCATGAGACTGCAAGCTTGGCTGGCTAAAATCAGGTTTGGTCTCCAACCAGAGATTTACCACATCAATCACCTTGCAAGTGGACAGGCAGAGAGAATGTATCACAACCAAAACCAGGATGCTTAAATGAGACCTTCATCAGACAAAGAACAGGAGCGTTTCATTATGTTTTATTTTATTTTTATTTTTTCTGGATTTTCATTTTAACTGGTGTGATTGGGATTGCACATCCTTAGCAATTTTGCTACCTTATTAAAACAATTGACTACAGACCATAAATATATCTTTTTATCTAGCATACTGTATTTTCAACATAGCATAATTATGTTTCCTATTATATTATCATTAGATCTGTGCACATGCTAAACTTTTAGATTGGACTGGCAATCAAATTGCCTACAGCAGCTTCTGAATGAATAAGGGTCCAAATGGTGAGCAACTGCTTCAGTCTTCAAGTATCTGATCCTGGGATTAAAGGATAAGTTCTCCTTTGGAACATATATGTTCCCATGCCTACATCCTCTCAAACCAATCCCCCCCTCACTGCGATGCAGGTGGGGGAATCTTCTCCCCACACCTGCTGTCACAATTTAAAAACTGCATGGCTGTTTGGGGCTCCTCCCACATGGCCACATCATTAATTCACAGAGTTCTGTAAATGAATGAACTACAAGTACAGTCGGCCACTGCAGCCAATGATTTTAGTTCTCCATGAACTGCGAGGGTGCTGGTAAATACTCTTATAGTTCTTTGATTGTTCCTGCAATTCAGGACCTGCCTGCCTGTATGGGAGGTATGGGCAGACAGTACACTGAAAGTGTGCAGGATCCTGGCATTGCACCCGCAATGTGCTGATCTCGCGATCAATGATTTACAGGCTCCAGTGTAAAAAAATTATAAATGCACATTTTTTTACCTGCAAAAATATGTGGATTTTTTTATTTTTATATTAAAAAGTGAACTTATCCTTTAACTAAAAAGTCAAATTTTTCTGACATGCTATTAAAACATTAGTAGATATGTTGGCATTTCTATGCATTACTAGTATTTACATTTAGGATTAGTGCAGTTTTCCATAAGACTTCAGCAAACTAGCATGTAGATCATTTAGATGCAAATATAGTTTTAGTTGAAATTCAGACTTGAAGCCCTTTTATATCACCTATTCTATACTCTAACTATTTAATTTACTGAGAACACAGCAAACGCTTTGTCTTTATTCTGTAATTTATTCTGTAATATAATGTAAAAGCTGAGGTTCATATAGTACCAACCACTAAGCCATCATGTAATATCTAGAAAAAATGTAATATTATTTCATCACTTTAATAATGCCGCCAGAATCCATATTGCCATACCTTCCCTTTCCTTCTATTGCTTTTCAATATTTGTTGTGTTATTATAGAGTAGCATGTTACCATTGTGGCCTCTTCCTGAAACTCTGAGCTCTCTATTTATAATCCATAGCCAGCAGCAAGCAATATGAACTAGCTGTATGCCTAACTCGAGGAAGCAGACGTTGCTTGTATCTCGCAATGTGCCGGCTACAGTATTTACGCTGGAGAGATCAATTGTACTATTTGCCCCCTACACCTAATTGTATTTTCTTAAATTTGAACATTATTATAACACTGGCAGATTTTATGAACATGATTACACATTTAAAGGCTAGGCTAAAGTCAGCAATGCAATTTATAATAATGAGAGAATCCTTACTGCAACTTCAAAAAAAATGTATACCTTTATACCTTTAACACTACAAAATATTCAACAAAACATCTATTTATTATTATTATTTTTATTTTTATTTTTATATAGTGCTTTATATGCATTTGCATGGAATAACAAATTAACTATATGATAGTAAGTAATTTATATCATTAACAAACACTGAATTTTATTTGTCTTATATGTTATTTGCACTTGAAATTGCATTTATGTTTATTCACATTTTTGTATGTTATATTTATTCATTGTGGATTTTACAGGTTGTTGTTATTTTTTGCACTTATTCATGGAAATAAATGTAGGAGCGCTGTATAAATTTTGAATGGGCTTCCAAGGCAGTGCAGGGCAGCCAAAAATGCATAACATACAATACACAATAAACATACAGCATGTGTATAGTGGTGCTCTACAACGCAGGTGCATTGCCCACTACTAAATTAGTGTGTTGAGATTCTAGTCATAAATAATAGAACTGCAATTCATAGATCTGAATGGGGCACAACAAGGCACAGCAAGCGGAGTCCCATTATTGTCTATGATGCCCATCCACAACTATGCAATGAGCTTCTATGTGACTTGGAAAAGGGTGCAGCCGCTTTTTTGGTGTGCCATAGTGTAATTTTGCCCCCATAAGAGTGCATAAAAAGTGCATGAAAAAAGGCAATAAAACATAAAAAATGCATCAAAACACACACATGAATGCATTGCAATGCAGACACACAAAAGTGAACTTAGGCCCCATTCACATCTGAGCGTTTTGTAGCTTGAAGCCTGAAGCTACAAAATGCTGGAGGGGAAAAAATCAATTATTCTCTATAGAGATGGTTCACATCTCCACTCCAAAACCCCTGAAGCCAGAAGCTCCAAAACTCCTGAAGCTCAAACAAGTTCTGGAAATTAATTTTTAGGCAGATTTGGGCATTTTTCTGCTTTTTACACTGGTGACCTTTTGACCGACAAAAAATTGCGGCAAAACGTCACAAAAAACACGTCAAAAATCGCTGTAAAATTGTGCGACTTTCTGCCTTAAAACACTACGCTCAGGTGTGAATGGGGCCTTAAAGTATATGCAAAACCTCACCTTGTAAAACAACCCATTCAGTTAAAAATATTAATGAAAGGCAAAAAGTGTGTGTAAATATTTAAAAAATATTATAATACTCCCCCCCCCCCTTCTAAAAAGTACAGAGAGCTGGGGAAGTAGAAACAGCAGCACACTGTAGACGTGTGCACTGCTGGAAATTTTTATTTTTATTTTTATTTTTAGTTTTATTCGTTGTTTTTTTTCTCACTTATTGGATCATTCGTTATGATCAGCATTCATTATTTTGATAATTCGTAACTTCGGATGCATTCAAATTCGTTACGTTCCATTTGTATGGATACAGTATTTGTTATTTTCATAATTCGTAACTTCGGATGCATTCGTATTTGTTACGTTCTATTTGTTTAGAAGTGGCATTCGTTATTTTGGATAATTTGTAACTTCGGATAAATTCGCATTCGTTACATTCACTAACAGACAAATTTGAAAGGCTATTCCAATACCTATAATTTAATAGTTTATAACTATTATTATAGTTTTTATTATTATTTATTATTAATAAATAATAATAATAGTAATACTAAAAAAAACTATAATAATGGTTAACAATTTAAATTATAAAATTTGAAAAACTAAATTATCTAAACGTATTTTGTTCTTTCGGATTTTCAAATTTTCGTTCTTATTTTCAGATTTTCATTCTCATTTTCTGATTTTTAGAATTTTCTGATTTTTCGTTCTTTTGAATTTTCGTTCTTTTAGAAAATGTGTTTTCGAAAAAAATTATTCAAATAGTCTTTTGTTCATAAATTTTCTGATTAAATTGAATTTATTCCATAAGGAATTATGCTATGTGCCCTCCTTTTTCTTTCCATATCTAATGGTTGGGCTCTCTGCCCTATATATTGTCCTATCTGCTGACATCCACTGGTCTGAACACCCCCTAGAGATTGAGCCTTTGCTGTGAGCCTGAACCATCTAAGGTTTGCCTGGCCTGGAATACTGTTTATGGTGTCCCAGTAATGCCCATTCCCTAAGCTATTGTTGAGGAGGCTATTCTAAGAAGTATCTGCAGAGTAATGAGTGTCCAATTATTACAATTCAGGGTTCTAGTCCACAGCTTATGGTACCCTATCCAAGTTGTTCAACAATAAATAAAGAACCTGGGACAACTCAGTGGCCCTTTCATGGGTGAGCGTTACTTTCTTAATTTTTTTTTTACTTAAAGCGGTTCTGCACTGTGTTTTTTTTTTTTTTTTAGGGGAATACAATGCCAAGGATTACTAGGTAAATTGGGGGACTCACGTTTTCCATCTTTATAATCGATCGCAGCCAGTTTTCCTCCAATAAAATGATTTATATATATATACATTGTGTAGTGAAAGTGACAGTATTTCCTGAAGGATTAATATCAAATCAATACATTTGGGGGCCATCTTGCCTGTGAGCATGTGAAACCCCACAGGCACTTTAGATTGCCCAGCATGCACCGCCGTTACTGCGCCGAGCTCGCGCAGTAACGGCAAAGTGCAGCTCACGTTCTCCGAAATCTCGCAAGATGTCGGCACATCTGCCGACATCTCGCGAGATTTCGGAAGATGTGCCCGAAATCTCGCGAGATTTCGGAAGATGTGTCCGAAATCTCTCGAGATTTCGGAAGATGTGTCCGAAATCTCGCGAGACTTCGGAAGATGTGGCCGAAATCTCGCGAGATTTCGAAGATGTCCGCACTGACTCCTGGGATCAATGACACCAGATCCCAGGAGACAGTGCGGCCTGACGACGATCGACGCAGAGACCCCATTTGAGTTTCTGAAGAAATTTAACGCACTCACCCATGCATTCTGGCTTATTTATTTTTTTCACATAAAAAGACCCCACCCACACATAAAAAAGAATTGCAAAATGCACCTGCAAAATGCACATACTTTTCAAGACTCCACTATAGTCTTTTGAGTTTTTGAGGACAGGAAGTCAGCGATTATCAAGGTAAGTGAAAAAAAAAAAAAACACATTTCATTTAGTACTCTTTGCCTGATTTGGAAGGCAAAGAGATTTACTAAATGAAATGTGTGCAGAACCGCTTTAATTTTTTTCTGTTTTCTTAATAAATAGCCCCCTCTAATAGACTTGCATTGTGTGAAAAGTGCAATAAAGCACAACTATTGTATGTCATTGCAAAGCAGGGAGCAGAGCTTGCATATATAATGAGAAAGTACGGCCAATCTTCTCTCAGAGGAAGGTGATTTTTTTTTTAACATTAACCTATATCAGTAATACATTTACATCAGGTGGATCTCTTTAACACATTTACCTAAAAATATTGAAAACATTGCCTTTAAATCCCCTGAACATGCAGCAGCTTGGCACAGTTGATGCTCATCATAGTGGAATACGTGACAGGCTAGCGTGTTGTGTATTTTGCTATGTTTGTGATGCTCCTGGATTGGTACCCTGGCATCGGAACAAATACATCATAGCCTGCTGTGTGGGACACCACTAGTCATAGCACTGGCATATGTTACCATCTGTTACCATCACTAGTCATACCACAGGCATATGTTTCCTGTGTCTAACTGATCTGACATTTTGCTTTCACTAATGCTGATTTTAGCAACAAGTAAATTAGCCATTGTACGAATAAATGGTAGAATTATTTTACGTTACAAAAATTGAATTATTTATTATATGGCAAAAAGAACTTCACATGGGCCAAACTCGTATTTATACATCTTTAATGACAATATTAGAGGATACTTGTGGATATGAACCCATCATCCTCTGGCTGAAAATGTTAGTTGTGTGGCTATTTCTGGTTTCAAGAAACAAAGCTTTTGGAACAAGCATGCAACCAGTGAAATCAAATTTCCTGATCTGCATACTAGTTCTAAGTCTGTGACCTATAGATGATTTTAAGCCAATGAATCAGCATACAAGTAAGGCCCCTTTCACACAAGGCGGGCTCCGCTTGCACGGAGCCCGCCTCTGTCCGCCGGCTCAGCGGGAGATCTGTCCGTTGATCTCCGCTGAACCGGCGGATGACAAGCCTCTCCGCTCACTGAGCGGGGAGGGGCTTGCGAGCACCGCTGATCTCTATGGAGAGATCGGATGAAAAAACGGACAGTGTGTCCGTTTTCATCAGATCTCACCCGATCCGATCCGCCAGCTACGGATCTGGACGTATAGCCCATACGTCTGCTTTTGGCGGATCGGACCGGGTCGGATGTCAGCGGAGATGTCTCCGCTGACATCCGACGCTCCATAGGCTACCATGGAGCGCCCGTTCAGATCCGCCGTCAAAACTGACAGGCGGATCTGAACGGTCCGACCATGTGAAAGGGGCCTAAAACAGCTAGCTTTTTTTAGAAGGTATTCTCAGCAATTGAAATCTGTTACTTTATATTATAATATATTTCTTCTGATACAATGCAGAGATATTTTTTTTACACTTTTTTGTCATCGCACATTCCTCTCCCCAGCTTTCATTTGTCTTAATTTTCTCTAAGCCCCATGCACATAGGACTTTTTTTTTCTTCCCTAAAAAGCAAAGCTAAAAACGCAGCCAAATGCATTTAGGTGCATTTAGGCATGTCAAGCGCTTGGGCGTTTATTCATTCTATCGCCCATAATTAAAGTGTTACTAAACCCACAACTGTATAATCAGTCTGTATATGCAGTAGAGTATATAAATACAAAAGCAATGCACTTTAGAATGCAAAAATACCCAATAGTATTGCTGCGACTTAAATAACATAAACATAACAAGAGATGAACAACATAAATATATAACAGTGTATATATAATATAATCGACAAAATATGTCCTTAATAATAATAAAAAAAAAATAAAAAAATAAAAAATATATATATATATATATATATATATATATATACAGTGAAAAAAATGTTTCATATATATATATATATATATATATATATATATATATATAATATATATATATATATATATATGAATAGTGAACAAGTCTTGTGAATCCACACCAAAAAGACAGTCCTTATTGAAAAGTGCAAACAAAAACAATATGTGTATATGATGACACCAGTTCCTCCACCACAGTGATGAATGGGAGATCAACTCCCACAAGCTCACCAGATGATGTTGCCATTCACTCTCGTGTTTGGTAAACAAGCTCAAAGATTATATTGAACAGCTTCTGTAAAACGCCACACTCTGTTCACATGCCCGGGTTTGACTCCACATGTAGAAAATAGAGGGAGAAATGGAGCCTCCAACAGTGTAAAATCTTTTGAGATATTGATCGATTTTAAATATATATTGCACGTACAGCCTTTATGTAACATAGTACAAGACATGCCGAGCGGCTTTGTGTTGCAATCTCATCACTGCTTCATTCACTAGACATCAGATCCCAGCTTCAACATACAGTCGCCGTATAGTCACTGAACGACACATTTCATAATTTCCAACTTTGTCACAGGGGCTAATGCAGTAATGCAATAAAGTATGCTTGTTACACAACAAAATACGTTGTTGGAAATTCCGATCATGTGTACACATTTCCGATGCACAAAGTTCTCCGCTCGTCGTACGTGTTGTACGTCACCGTGTTCTTGACGTTCGGAATTTACAACAAGCTTTGTGTGACCGTGTGTATGCAAGAGAAGTTTGAGCCAACATCCGTTGGAAAAAATCCATAGATTTTGTTGTCGGAATGTCCGATCAATGTCCGATCTCGTGTACGCGGCATAAGAGATAAGTTGTGTGCAACTTATATTGCAGCTTACCGATTCTTAGATGATGGCTGTATTAGTTTCCTTTTTTAGGCTTTCTATTTTCATCTGGTGAACCAGCCGGCAAGTCTGTTGTTTTTATCAAAAGCACAACTTCACAGCCAGCTTCCTACTGTGCATGCACAAGTCGCAAGATGTATGAATGGCCCGCAGCCTCCTGGGACCTGTGATGTATCCCAGAAGGTCGCGGGCTGGGGGGATAACTTCCGCTCCGATTGCCTGGGCAAGTCAAAGTGAGTACCTATTTTTTATTTATTTTTTTAAAACCTCCAAAAGTGGGAGAGGAGGGGGGGAAGGAGGTGTTGAAGCATAACTTCCCTTTTAGGGGAAGGTTCTGCTTTAATTACCAGCGTATCATGTGACTGTCAGGAAGCCACCAGCAAGAAAGTACATAAAAAAGGTCTTAACATACTGCTGGTGAAGACCTCAAGGGGCTTTCTCTGGTGAAAAAGAGCATTGACCCTGAAGTTGGGCTTTAAAAAATAGTTTGGGGTAAGCCTCACCCAGCTGAGCCATGGTTTTAACGCCCCTCCCCCAGCCTCTCACCTAAATCCTAATCCACCTGGCAGGGCTGTACATACACATACTATGGTCATGATGCTTTGCTTTGCATGGCATTTTACACTTGGGCTGAGTTTTGAGAGATGGCACTATCTGCCAAACTTGCTCATTGAGATTAACAGGACCACACCGCAACTATGATCCATATGCTTGGCTTGCAGTTGCGGCGTGGTCCTGCAATGTAAAATTGCTGTGCTGCAGAAAAAAAAGTAAAAAAAAAGAAGCTGCTATACTGCCTTTTAAAAAGGGATCCTCTGGATCCCCAGGATGATATTTTAGAAGACGGTATGCTTACCACCTCTCTGAAATTAAACTTAAAGAGGTGTATCCCTAAAAAAAAAAAATTTAAAGTCAGCCGCTACAAATACTGCAGCTGCTGACTTTTAATAATCGGACACTTACCTGTTCCAGGGTCCAGCGATGCGGGGGTCGAAGCTCCACTCGCCCCCCTATCCGCTCGGCGGCGCCGGCATTGCAACTGTGGGCACCCGGCTGTGGCTTCACATGCATGTGCCGTGATTGGCCGCACAGTCATCTGGGACACGTGACAGGTCCCAGATGACTGGGGAGCCCTTCCTGCGCCGAGGGGAAGTGATGTCACCAGCCCAGGCACCTAAGGAGGCAGACTACGAGGGACCCCATAGCAACAGGCATTTAGAAATTTAGGAATTTTAAGCATTTTTATTTTTTTAGGGGGAAACACCACTTTAATGTCAAATTAATGATTGTTAGCAAGGCAGTGGAAGGGACATAACACAGAAAAAAAAGCAGGGATACTTTGCAAATTAATATAATCTTACTGTAAAATTATTTTGGACAGCATAGGAAGGATTATGGAAAATAGAATTAAACACAGAGTTGCCTTTAAAATGTTTTTATTACTAAGCAGATAATATAATCTTGCACTTAATGATACTGCGTTTCGTTGGAAGGAATATGATTTTTTTTTCCTAACGTGCCAGGCATGCTGAGTACATTTTGTTTTGAGAAATACACATAACAAAGTTATGGCTGTTTTGTTTTTCATTAACATTTTAATCAGTGATAAAATGAAATAAAAAAAAAAAAAAAAAAACACCCATAGGCAGGCAGTGAGTGTTGACTCCTAGACTTTAATTAGTATTGTTAAATCAAATTAATATATTCGCTTGGCAACGAATAGGATTCATAATAAAAATGAAGCAGAGGAACAGTTTTTACAGATGATTATGTCCTGGATGTTGTAGCTATCATTATTTAACGTTAAAATGAAACATAGTGGCTAGCCAATTGTGTCCTCGGAGAATTGCAGAAGTGGGTTCGGGAATACTTACAAGCCTCCTTTCTCGCTAAACATGTTATACAAATCAAAGGAAATCAAAGATTTTTTTTACCTCTCACATTTATTCATAAAGAAAGAGTGTGGAATGTGATACTGACTACACACAGACTACATGAATAGAGAAGGAGTCCTGACTCTAAGGAAGAGCCATTCTTGAAACCCTGAGACTAAAGCTTTGTACCCCTGAAGGCAAGGCTTTCCATGTGTAAAGCAGTTCATAGATGATATTTACACACTCAATTTGGATGGGGGAATCCTCCCCGCTGATCTATTGTATTCTGACAGCCAGGAGACTTCCCTGATGTCAGAATACACTGAGCAGCGTTGCAGGCTAGAGTCTGCAGAGCTGATCGAAATCCAGTAGATTGATTTCTGCACAACTCCCCTTCCCATACATGGATCAAGATTTGGCCGGTCCCTGCTGAGTCAATGTATGGCTTATTTTTTATTCAAGTTTGAATAACACCTAATAAAATAAAAAGTAGTAGTTGATTATAAAGCCTTAAAGGGATTGTAAAGGTTTTTTTTTTTTTAAACAACAAACATGTTATACCCCCTCAAATGTTTTACACAGAGTGGCCCCGATCCTCCTTTTCTGGGGTCCCCCCCCGGGTGCTCCTGGCTTCTCCTCTCCTCAAATTTCCCCTCGGAGAGCCACTTTTCATGGTGGCACCCATGCGGGCACGCTCCAGAGTACTGCTTCATCCATTGACAAAGACAGCCCCACCCCCCAGCTCCCATGTCACTGGATTTGATTAACAGCAGCGGGAGCCAATGGCTCCTGCTGCTATCAATCTATCCAATGAGGACTCAAGACAGTGGCTGGAGCTGCTGTGCTCGTCCCGGTTGCTGGAGGGGGGCTGGGGGGCAGCTTCAGCACAAAAGGTTTTTCACCTTAATGCATAGAATGCAATAAGGTGAAAAACCCTGAGGGTTTACAACCCCTTTAAGGTTTTTGACCTTAATGCATTCTTTGTGCAAGAGGATCCCCGCCCCCCCTGACCTCTTTATACTTACCTGAACTCCATTTTGATCCAGCGATGTGACCAAGAGCAGCAGTTCTCTACGCTCTCTCTCTCCTCACTGAGCATATTGATAGCAATGTCAATCAAATTCTGTGATGGGGATGAGGCCAGGCCATGATTTCTGTGTCTAAAGACACAAACATGGTAGCTCCAGAGAGAGCCTGCATGAATACCCCTATAGAAAGTGGGGAGGAGCCAGGAGCGCTGGCAGGGACCCCAAAAAAGGAGGATTGGGGCTGATCTGTGCATACCAGTGCCCAGAGCAGGTAGGTATGACACAATAAACACAATTATACTACGCTAATAATATTACAAACCACATTAATAGTCTGAAGAAATTATATAAATTATAAGTCTGTTTAAAAGGTGCATAGGTGAAAACAAAAGTCCCAATCAAGGATGATATCCACTGCTGTGTAATGAGGAGTGTCAGTGGGCCATCACTAGTAGTAAAATGGACTCTTACCAGAATCTATGGACTGTATTACAGAGTCAGATAGGCCTTATATTATAATGGATATATGTGGCCATGATGATGGTACAAGGTTCCTCATAGAATCAAAAAAAGATATGCCCACATAGTGTGAATCCATAAAACATGTTTATTCAAAGTAAAACGCAAGGCTACTCACATGAAGATCATAAAAACAGCACTGTGTATACCAAACATAGTAGTAAACTAATCCAAATATTCCAGTGATTGCGCACATATCGTCATAATTGACATCATGGGGGGCATTACCGCACCACAGATAAGCACGCCAAATAAATATAATTTCAGTAGGGGTGTCCTACCCTGATTACCAATCAAAATAAATCTCAATGTGTCTCCAAAGATAGCCAACATTGCGTGCCAAACCTCTTTTTCATTCTAAAATAGCTGAACAGCCGAAAATTGCCCAAGGCTCTTTCTGGATCTAAGATGGCCTAATGGCCGGAGGATGACCTAGCCTCTTTTTCAATTTAAAATGGCCGGATGGCCCGAGTCCAAGCCTTGGTGTGGTTAGAAAGATGGCCGAGCTTCTTTATGGATCTAAGATGGCTGACTGGGTGATATCCTAGCCTCTTTTTCAATTTAAAATGGCAGGGTGGCCTGATTCCAAGCCTCATTGTGGTCAGAAAGATGGCCAATAGATATCCCGAGCCCAGGAAGTATGACATGTTCATTATTTTAATAAATAAAAATTGAGGTTTTGCTATCACTTTAATATTTATTACATGTTACGATTCATATCGCATAGCTTAAAGCTTAAGTTTACCTAAAACAAAAAAGATTTGCAAAAGGGACATTATTTACCTTTAGTGAAATGTGTCCCTTGTGCAATTGTGTCCTCCTTTTGCTAAAATCTTTCTCCTCCAATCCCACCACTATAACCCTCTGGTGCAATGGGGATTAATATAACTAAGGGGCTGTCACAAGCTCCCATTAAGAGTGCCTGAATATGACAGCTCTCTGTGCCCAGCTCCTCCATTGATAGAAGCCGTACTACAGCTTCTATGAATGAAACAGGATCTATGGATGGAAGACGGGAAGATGACTGAAACTTATTAAAATATATTCTAAAGAACTGAAATGCTAAATGCAAGAAGTGTAAATCTCTGAACTTGTCCTGGTATCAGCTTCTTGAAATTGCTGTCAAGCAGAGTTCATGCATGCTGGGGAAGGGGGGAACAGCACAAAGAGCCTACCAACTGTGCTGCAGCATGACAAGTATGTTGATAGGAGGACAGAACGCAGTGACAGAGATGAGCTCATCAGTCTGCTGTGACCCAAAAAAAAACACATATCATGTGCCACTCAGGCTCACTGAAGGAGGTACTAGTCCTTGGTGTCCACCGCTGGGAGTGCTGGTCAGAAGAGAGCTCGTCCTGGCTCTTAAAATCACTCAGTGTAAAGGAAGGTATCCCTGTGACTGCACATCCATCCCCATAACTAAGCTACGAGGGGCGGAGCAGAATGTGTTGGGGACGTGACATGGCCAGAGTCCAGTCTGAGGTTGCCACTTACCATTGCAGTTTGGGATGACATGGATGTGCAGTCACAGGGATACCTTCTTTTAGACTCATCAGTCTGATGCTCTGTCATGGGCTAGGGGTGGGGAGGAGACTTGTAAGTGTTTCTTAACAGCCGTAGAGAGAAGTCAGGCATTTCACTCTGCCAGAAAGGTCTGTGCTTGTGGCAGATCTGTGTAAATCTTATAAATGGATGGACAGAAATTCAAATCATCTGTGCATTTAGCTGTGTATCCAGAGCTTAACGTTAACAACAATAAGCATAATAAATTCCATGTGGCCCTAACTCAGAATTAATTTCCTATTACAGAGGAGCTTAGTTATACCCCTACTGCACACGTCAACAAAATGGCTGCCTCGATGCTATACAATTGGCAGGTTAATTTTTTATTATTATTATTATTATACAGGATTTGTATAGCGCTTTTTACGCAGTTTACGCAGAGTTTATGCAGAGCTTTACAATATAAAAAGGAGACAATACAGTTATAATACAATAAAATACAAGAGGATTAAGAGGGCCCTGCTCAGAAGAGCTTACAATCTAATAGGGTGGGGCAGGTGGTACAGAAATGTGTAACTGTGGGGAATGAGCTGATGGAAGTGGTAGAAGATTAGTTGACGACGTGATAGGTATTCCTGAAGAGATGAGTTTTTAGGGATCGCCTGAAGGTAGCAAGAGTAGGGGATAGCCGGACCTCTGGAGATAGTGAGTTCCAGAGGATGGGAGAGGCTCTGGAGAAGTCCTGGAGACGAGCATGGGAGGAGGAGACGAGAGAGAGCTTGAGAGTAGGAGGTCTTGAGAAGAGCAGAGAGGACGATTTTGGCGATATTTGGAGACAAGATTGGTGATTTGGCTCGGGGCATAGTTGTGAATGGCTTTGTATGTTGTAGTTAGTATTTTGAATTTAATTTGCTGGGTGATTGGGAGCCAGTGTAGGGATTGGAGGAGAGGGTTGGCAGACACTGAGCGGTTGAGCTCAATGCGGTATATGGCAACATGATTTTATTAAGGACCGGGATATAAGCTTATATACCAATGCAGCTTATATACAGATGATTTAATGACTATTTACCTGTGTAGCATTTACTTCTTAATAGGGGTTCTGATTTCAGCTGTGGGAAGTGGAAATCTTTGTCAACATTGCTAGCCATACACTTAAGTGAGAGTCTGATGAGCTCTAGAATTGGTTAATTAGCGAGACAAACAGAACACAACTTTCTCTTCCTCTTAATTCATTATGTCCTTACAAACATACATACAGAGCTTGCAGTTAACTCAAGCTTTTCGTCTCTCCTTAGTGAGTCCCATCTCAAGGTCAGTATGGGAGTGATGCCAGCACTTAATTAATGTCATATTGTTATTTGTTTGTTTGGAGAAATGCAGTGTTATGCTAATATAAAGTGACGTTAGCCTTATGCTCAATTACAGCCAGAGTTTTTGAACAGGCGTTTATTGAATAATGGGTTCCCACTGAGAAAATAATGGCTGTTCCTAATTTAGATAATGTCTGGCCACTTGCCCTAATTTAGATAGTAAATCTGTGCTAACTACTTGCTGATTTTGTCAAAATGGTTTATTAATGCTGCAAGGAAACGGGAAGAGTTCAGCAAACTTCTAATACAGGTTGGTTTATACATCCCCCTGTCACTCTAACACAATGGAAGTGATAATTTTGTCTAATGTAATAGTGGTACACACAAGGGTGACAATGTAGGATCATTGTTTCATCTGTTAGATATGAGAAAAAAAATCTCACAACAGGACCTGTTGGGGTTATGTGGGGACTAGTGTAGAGAAACATTGCTATGGGGTAGTGGTGTCAAAACTGTGGCCCTTTACTTGCCTATCCAGTCCTTGAGGCACTGTTCCTCCCACTGACAACAACAATGAGTCAACATTCCTTCCATTGACACCAATAATGAGGCATTATTGGTTACAACGATGGGACACTATTCTTTCAACGACAAAAACAATGGGCATAATTCCTCCCACTGATATAAACAATGAGGGACTTTTCACCCCACTGACACAAACAACGGGGCACTATTCCTCACACTGATACAAACGATTGGGCACTATTCCTCCCACTGACACTAACGATGGGGCACTATTCCTCCCACTGATACAAACGATGGGGCACTATTCCTCCCACTGACACCAATGATGTGGCACTATTCCTCCCACTGAGACCAATGATGTGGCACTATTCCTCCCACTGACACCAATGATAGGGCACTGACACCAAGCATGGATACTGAGAGGCCTGAGGCATTGTTTACTCTTACTGATGCTGGGGCTGGCCACAGTCTGCCCCCCCTAAAGTTTTAAAGACAGTGAACCGGCCTTTTGTTTAGAAAGTTTGGAAACCCCTGCTATAGGGGATGAGAGCCATAGCCAGGCCAGGCTTTAGAAGTCCAGATGCCTTAGAGTGACACCGTGGTTTAATAAATGCAACTGAGTTTGGCAGCAGCAAAACCAATGAAATCCACAATGATGCATTAGAGTCCACCTAAAAGCTTCCAACGTTTGCAATAGTGAAATCATAATAAATTAAATTATGTCAGGGCCTGGTATTGATTTTGGGGGGACCCCCATGCAATTTTTAAAAATAAATTGGTGCAGGGTTCCCCTTAAGACCCAAAGGGCATGGTAATGGACTGGGGGTAATCCATGCCGTTTTTTCCAATGATTTTTAACTATATTGCTGGGATCCGGCAATATATTACAGCCGCTAGCAGTTTTAAATTACTTTTTTTCCTTTACAAATGTCATTTTGCTGCTCTCATTCATAAAACTATGTACTCCTGCCGTGTAAGCAGCCTTATATAGTGTGGGGCATGGACTCAGTCCCCTGAGCCATGATTGGCCAAAGGCAAATCGCAGTTCGTTATGTCGTGTTCCACGGGCGCTCAAATTTCCCGTGAATGCCCCATAATGTTCGTATTCGGCGAACGGGTGACTCGAACATTGGGCTCATCCCTAAAATACGTTGACTCGGGGGAAGGGGCAGAGTGCTACTGGGAAGTCATTCTGGAAAGGTCAGCTGGAGAGTGAAGCTGTTCAACTCACCTGTCCTTCTTCAATTATCAGTATTAAGGGGGTGTTTTTCTTGACATGGCAGCTTGATGGGTCTAGGTGTCTTTGGGGGTCTGTGGAAAATTTGGAATACTTACAAAACAGGGCCCACCAGGTGGCTTGGCACTCTCCTTAGGCAGGTTGTTGGTTCTTGCAGAGGCTCAGTCTCTTGGTGGAAGTCAGTATATGCCCAAACTGAAACTGTCCTTGAGTTGATAGGGGTATGCTGCTTGAGGCAGGGATGGTGCTTAGTTAAGATTTTGGTTAGTAGACATGAAAAGACCCTATCCTGGCAATACTTGTCAATACAAATACTTGGCAATACAAAGACTCGTTTGGTACATTTTATCTGTTTACTCTTACTTATGGTATTGGCTGTTAAATAAAGAACCGCTGTAGCTAATTTTAAATCCATGTCAAGCAGCCTGAGTCTTTATTTTGGAAGAAAAATTATAAGGATGGTACTGGCAAATCCATCAGATCAGAACAGGTGCTCTATGATTCTTGTGTTTAAAGTGAATCTAATGTCTTTCGTTACATGCACATAGGCTAACTAGTGTAAATTGACATTTTTGTATGTATGTATGTGATCAAAATACCTTTTCTAACAATGCCTTCATTTTTATTGATTAATGAATAATAAGGAAGATAAGTGATATCTTTGTTCAGGTGACATTGTGGGTCAGTATCTACTTTCTGAACTACTTCCACCTAGCAGCACTACTTGGGTTGTCGGTTTGAATCCAAACAATGGCACTACCTGCATATATTTTGCATGTTCTCCCTGTGCCTGTGTGGGTTTTCTACTACATTCCAATGAAATGTTGGTAGGTTTATTGGTTCCTGTCTAAATTGGGAGTTAGGGACCTTAGATTGTAAGCTTCTTGAGGGTCGGGACTGATGAGAATGTACACTATACTGTATATATGTAAAGTGCTGGATAAAATGACGGTGCCATATAATTACCTGTAATATATAGTCCCTGTGTTGCATTCTTTATGTTCCTGGCTGTGTGTATACTTGTTGACTTATACCCTCCTCCTTTCTATTCTTGTAACTGTGTAGTGATGACTTGGGAGGAAGAAAATGCTTCATCTTGCCTGCAGCAGACTGATGACATCATTGTCCCTTTCTACACCTCTCAAACTAGGCACAGTCGCTTGCCAGGATCTCAAGGACTGCTTTTTAGAAATCAAAGGTATAAGCTTTTTGAAAAATAATTACTGCAGGCTTGTGAAGTTAGTAATAAGTTATTTTAATAATATTAAAATCCCACTGACAAGTTCACTTTAAAAAAAAATCCCCAAAAGGTCTAGTTACAGCCAAAGAAGAAACACTAATGAATATGTTAAAAACATTATTTAAAACAAAGTAAAGCTACGCTTGATTATTCTCTGCAATCAGCATGTTAGCGCTCCTCGTGATAAGCTACTTGCAAGTCAAATCGCCTTATTTATATGAATACGCACCATATCCATGGCTTTGTATTTCATTTTCATAATGCAGTAACCAAATGCATAAAAAGGTGATAAACTGAGTAAATTATATGACCCAAAAGTCACGGAGCAGTCACACAATGCACTGTGCAGCAGTCATTTCTTTTACAAAGTGCCTTTTATCACAACAGGGTGGCTTTACTACAATCATAAAATGTAATCGTAAAATGTTTCATTGGGAACTAATAAAAACATTTACAAATAAGCATATCCAATTCTACCATTTATTTGTATTACAAAAAAAAGGAACAATAAACAACGGGAGAAAAACCAAACAGAACTTTGGAAGGGTTAAAGGGCTATAGTTCTACACTTCAAAGGTGGTTTATACGTGTATCTATTGCTAGTAACCTCAATAGAAAATAGTGAGAATGGATTTCCAGAAAATCATATGAAGTCATTTTACAGAGGAACCTCAATTTTAGTAAAAACAATATATATGTAGAACTACAGACTACCACATTGTTTCCAACTCTAACATGCTCCACCAACCACCACCGCACAGTCCAACAAGGGGCTTTGATAGCGAAGAGAGGGTGTTTATGGGATGGCAGTGGGTATAGCAGAGCCTTCTGTAAACATGGCCCAGTCTTCGGGTCTCTCCAGGCACTCAACAACCTATCCAGGTAATATAAAATATAACGATGTAGCTCTAAAAAATAAAAAATATCCTTCTACAACCAAAATCATAAAGTTCATAGATAAATGTCTCTCAGACCATTTTAACCGCTTCCCGACCGCCTAACGCAGATATACCTACGGCAAAATGGCACGGGCAGGCAAAATCACGTACCTGTACGTGATCCTTTAAATGCCTGCCTGTGGGTCGCGCGCGCGACCCGGTCGGGAGCTCCGTGACCCCGGCCGCGGGACCAGCGGACCCGATCGTGCTGGTGTCCCGCGATCGGGTCACGGAGCTGAAGAACGGGGAGAGGTATGTGTAAACAAACCTCTCCCCGCGCTTCCCACTCTGCCTGTCATTGATTGGCTGTTCCCGGTCATCGGGAAAGCCGATCAATGACGTCAGACCCGCCCCCTAATGTAAAAAAAAACACACACACGTCACAGCCCATAACCCCTCCCCTCCCCCTAGTGGTTAACTCTTTCACTACAACTGTCATTTATACAGGAATCAATGCATTTAAATAGCATTGATTGCTGTATAAATGACAATGGTCCCAAAAATGTGTCAAAAATGTCCGATGTGTCCGCCATAATGTCGCAGTCACAATAAAAATCGCTGATCGCCGCCGTTACTAGTAAAAAAAAAATATTAATAAAAATGCTATAAAACTATCCCCTATTTTGTAAACGCTATAACTTTTGCGCAAACCAATCAATAATCGCTAATTTTACCAAAAATATGTAAAAGAATACGTATCGGTCTAAACTGAGGAAAAAAAATGTTTTTTTATATATTTTTTGGGGATATTTATTATAGCAAAAAGCAAAAAATATTGCATTGTTTTCAAAATTGTCGCTCTATTTTTGTTTATAGCGCAAAAAATAAAAACCGCAGGGGCGATCAAATACCACCAAAAGAAAGCTCTATTTATGGGAAAAAAAGGACGCCAATTTTGTTTTGGAGCCACGTCGCACGACCATGCAATTGTCAGTTAAAGCGACGCAGTGCCGAATCGCAAAAAGGGGCCTGGTCCTTTGGCTGCCAATTGGTCCGGGGCTGAAGTGGTTAAGAGACATTTATTTATGAATTTTATAAATATTGGTTCTAGAAGGACATTTTTAATTTTTGAGCGCTGCACCATTATATTTTATATTGATTTAGTCACATTTTTAACCACTTCAATACAGGGCATTTTCACCCCCTTCCTGCCCAAGCCAATTTTCAGTTTTCAGCGCTGTTGCACTTTGAATGACAATTGTGCGGCCATGAAATGTACCCAAATGACATTTTTATCATTTTTTTCCCCACAAATAGAGCTGGTGATACTTGATCACCTCTGCAGTTTTTATTTTTTGCACTGTAAACAAAAGAAGAGCAACAAGTTAAAAATATATATTATTTTTAAATTTTTACTTTTTGCTATAATAAATATCCCAATTTTTTTCCCTCAGTTTAGGCTATATGTATTCTTCTACATATTTTTGGTAAAAAAAAATCGTAATAAGCGTATATTTCTTGGTTTGCGCAAAAGTTATAGCATCTACGAAATAGGGGATAGTTTTATGGCATTTTTATTATTTATTTTTACTCGTAATGGCGGCGATCTGCGATGTTTATCGTGACTGTGACATTGTGGCAGACAGATCGGACACTGTTGACACCATTTTGGGACCATTGCCATTTATACAGTGATCAGTGCTATACAAATGCATTGATTACTGTATAAATGTCACTGGCAGGGAAGGGGTTAACACTAGGGGGCGATCAAAGGGTTAACTGTGTGTCCTAGGGAGTGATTCTAACTGTAGTGGGCGGGAACTCACAGGGGGAGGAGACCGATCGTGTTCCTCTGTACTGGGAACACATGATTGGTCTCCTCTCACCTGACAGGATGTGGATCTGTATGTTTACACACACAGATCCGCGGTCCTGCTCAGTTAACGGGCAATCGCGGGTGCCCGCGGCAATCGCAGGTGTTCGGCGGACATCGCGGCCACTGGGCACACGTATCAGGTCCCGAGTGATGCGGCGGGGGCACCCACCCAGGATAGGAGATCCCTCCTGTGGACGTCATATGACTATATGCGGGATGTGAAGTGGTTAAGGGGGTGAGTTAGGGTGGAAGCAGCTTTATTAATATAAGATGTTCACAAGATATTGGTATTTTGGTTTACCTTATTCAGGTAACCCTGTATGCAGACATTCAGGTTGTGTCCAACTTGTACACGTACCACCACAATTCCACAATCCAATGAGGAACTTTAACAGCTAGGAGAGAGGGATTATAGAATAACAGGCGGTATTGGGTAGCTTCCAGAAATAATGTCCCAATGTTCAGGGTCTCCTCTGGCACTCAACCACCTATCCAGGTACCCTGTGTGCAGACATCTACTTCCAATTCCAACATGACCCACCAACACCACACAATCCCACCAGGGGCTTTAACAGGTAGGAGAGATGGATTCTGGGATGGCAGGGGATATACTGAAACTTCCAGTAAATATAGCCCAGTGTTCAGGATCCCAGTGTGTAGACTTCCACATTGGTCCCACCTCCAACAAGTTCACCCACCATCCTACAATCCATCTAGAGCAGGGTTCTCAAACTGGCGGCCCTCCAGCTGTTGCGAAACTATAAGTCCCATAATGCCTCTGCCTGTGGGAGTCAGGCTTGTAACTGTCAGCCTTGCAATGCCTCATGCCACTAATAGTTTCACAACAGCTGGAGTGCTGCCAGTTTGAGACCCCTGATCTAAAGGCTTTGACAGCATTAAAGTTATTCTGGGATGACAGGGGGTATAGTGGAGCTAAGGTAAACACGGCCCAGTGTTTGGGTACCCTGTGTGTAGACTTCCACATTGGCCCCATCTCCAACATGTTCCTACACCAAACTACAATCCTTTGTGGGGCTTTGACAGCATTAGATGTACCCTGGGATGACAGGGGGTATAGTGGAGCTTCCAGTAAACATGGCCCAGTGTTTAGGTACCCTGCTGTGTATAGACTTCCACATTGGTCCTGGGTCCCACCCAGGATAGGAGATCCCTCCTGTGGACGTCATATGACTATATGCGGGATGTGAAGTGGTTAAGGGGGTGAGTTAGGGTGGAAGCAGCTTTATTAATATAAGATGTTCACAAGATATTGGTATTTTGGTTTACCTTATTCAGGTAACCCTGTATGCAGACATTCAGGTTGTGTCCAACTTGTACACGTACCACCACAATTCCACAATCCAATGAGGAACTTTAACAGCTAGGAGAGAGGGATTATAGAATAACAGGGGGTATTGGGTAGCTTCCAGAAATAATGTCCCAATGTTCAGGGTCTCCTCTGGCACTCAACCACTTATCCAGGTACCCTGTGTGCAGACATCTACTTCCAATTCCAACATGACCCACCAACACCACACAATCCCACCAGGGGCTTTAACAGGTAGGAGAGATGGATTCTGGGATGGCAGGGGATATACTGAAACTTCCAGTAAATATAGCCCAGTGTTCAGGATCCCAGTGTGTAGACTTCCACATTGGTCCCATCTCCAACAAGTCCACCCACCATCCTACAATCCATCTAGAGCAAGGGGCTCAAACTGGCGGCCCTCCAGCTGTTGCGAAACTATAAGTCCCATCATGCCTCTGCCTGTGGGAGTCAGGCTTGTAACTGTCAGCCTTGCAATGCCTCATGGCACTTATAGTTTCACAACAGCTGGAGTGCCGCCAGTTTGAGACCCCTGATCTAAAGGCTTTGACAGCATTAAAGTTATTCTGGGATGACAGGGGGTATAGTGGAGCTAAGGTAAACATGGCCCAGTGTTTGGGTACCCTGTGTGTAGACTTCCACATTGGCCCCATCTCCAACATGTTCCTACACCAAACTACAATCCTTTGTGGGGCTTTGACAGCATTAGATGTACCCTGGGATGACAGGGGGTATAGTGGAGCTTCCAGTAAACATTGCCCAGTGTTTGGGTACCCTGCTGTGTATAGACTTCCACATTGGTCCCATCTCCAACGTGTTCCTACACCATCCTACAATCCATTGAGGGGCTTTGACAGCATTAGAGGTATTCTGGGATAACAGGGGGTATAGTGGAGCTTCCATTAAATATGGCCCAGTGTTCAGAAGTAGAGGTACCCTTAGGTGCCAGCTTTTAGATGATGCCGTCGTTTAATATATATTTTTCCTAGACAGGTTTGCTTTAGACAATTAAGGATCCTGATTGAGGTTTAGAGCCAATTATTGTGTCTTTATATCACTAGCAAAACTGTCTCATTTGGTAACAAGTCTGTCTAAAATTACTTTGTAGTTTCGTGCAAAAAGTCACATCTTCAGTGATGTTTACCCATTACAGCTTTAGATTGTGGGAGGAAAAAAATGTGTAACAAGCATTGAAAGCCTTCAAATACAGCTAAGTTACAACAATTACAATAGCAGATGTCGTGTTTTCAGCTCTCTGAAGAGCCTCTTTCAAAGTTGATGTTTGTTTGAGAATTTCTTTGGCGAATGGTTATTTGTGAATTGCATAATTGTTCAGTGAAATCACAACATAAATTATTGTGTTTAGAATTCATTAAGGGCTCATTTAAGCAGAGGAAGGCAATTAAAAAGCATAGAGCAGCAAAACGCAGTGCAGGACGATATACAATGGCACATCTGAAACAGTCACTTGTCAGATACAGACTGGAAAGGAATGGTGCAGATTGGTAACATGGAATTCTGACATATGTTTCCGAGAACAGATCTATTATTTATTTCAACGTAATCCACAGATCTCAATAATTCTAGCTTAAGACCAGCAAAATTGTTGATGACAGCATCAAGAACAAGTAATTGGATCTTTGTGGGACTTCTTCCATGAATATGCAGCTGTTGAACTGTACTCATACCAGATTGGATATGGCACAAGTAATGAGAACTCTAAACAAAAATTCAACTTGAAAACTGCTACTTTGCGATACATATACTTTTAAGCAAAACAAAAGGTGCAAGAAGGTACATGATGACCAGCACTCCAGGGTTCCTCTCATTATCTGCAGCCTGGAAGCTCCCATTTTTCTCCCAGCTGCATTTAAAGGTTCTAGTGTTATAAACATCACTCATGATCCATAAAATAATACTGTACCTCTGAGATTTGGAATTAAGAGAAGGGAGATGCTGTTATGCTAAACTAGAAATGAACAGAAAAACCATACTCTGTGAAAGCTGCGTGCCCACTAACATGCAGGGAAAATATACAGAAAAAACGAAAAGAGAGACTCCTAATGTCCTACAGTAAGTGCCGACATGAACACCTCAACTCTACAACTCTACAAAACTTGCATTTCTTAGTAGACATGGAAAAAATCCCCTAAAGGAGTACCCCATTCCTTGGGCAAGTGTAAAAGCAAGTTATACTTGTATATGTTTTTTTTGCCCAGTGATTTATTGCAGGTCTGCATATATCATATTGGATGCAGCTCTGCATATATTAGAAACCAATCAACTTCCAGGTTTTATTGTCAAGACTCAATTGAACAAGCTGAAGTTAGAAGTTGATTGGTTACTATGCATAGCTGCACCAGATTCTTTGCATACCAATCTTAGTAAATCTCCCCCAATGTTACTTGCATATGCAATAAAAGAATAAAATATGCCATTTTACAATATATGTTATCCTGATTCATGCTGGATGCAAAGGGTAAATAGATTTTTCAAGAACACCTACATTATATCATAGGGGGTTGGGGGGGGGGGGTGACGTATAATGGGTGGCAGCTAAGTCTTGAAAAGATACATTGCTACCATTACTAACCTTCAATGTAAAGGCTACTACAGCATAGGAGTTGATATTTACAAAAGAATTGGGGTGTGTTGATAAATACTTCTGATAAATATACTGTGAAAATTGGTTAGATTATGACAATATAAATAAACAAATTAAGTTTTATGGCAAAACAACAGGTTCACGTTATTAAAGAACCTCTGCTCTCTGTGTGAAAGCAGCAGTCTCTCTGCAGAGGTCCAATATGCACCCTACTAAAAAAGAGTATGAGAACTCCAATCAGCAAGAATTATGAGCTTTTCTAAGCTATGGGTGTAACACAGTAGGGGGCGTGCTGAGTCTCTGCACTGCTTCCACAAAGAGCGCAAGCAAGAGTCCTGCTGGCAGGGGACTGGCTTTTTCACTTAAGCAGTAGTGGATCTATAAAAGAAAGCAAACTGAAATATGCTGAATACCTTTTGATTTGATGTACCTGGAATGTATTTAGCTGATTAAAACTTGGGGTTCAGTCGGTCTTTAACTTTTCATTGCTCTACTTTGTTTAGCCACCATGAGTTATCACCTATAAGTGGTTGGGTCTAGATCAAGTAACAGTTAAGCCTCATACACATGATCAGTTGGTTGGCCAACCGAGCGTCTGGTTTTTGTCCAAAGGGCATGTGCCAGGAACTTGTCTTGCATACTAACGGTACACAATTGTCAGCCAACAAACACGAAAGTAGTGACGTACTACGAGGAATTTCAGCTCCTGAGCGCCACCCTTTGAGCCCCTTCTGCTAATTTCGTGTTTGGTGAGCATTGATTCCGAGCATGCATGTTTGTACTTTCGACTATTGTGTGACGAACTTGTGTACTGACCATCAGAAAATCTGACAACAGACCGTTGTCCACCGAAAATTTACTAGCATGTCATCCAACATTTGTTGGCAGAAAGTTGGACAACAATTGTCAAAAGGAGAGTACTAACAGTCAGATTTTAGGCCAACAGTCTGTCACACAGACAATCTGATTGTGTGTACGAGGCTTAAGACTGTGCTGAAAGAAATAGAATGCCTGCCATGTTTCTGAAAATGCTAATTGCCTTGCTGACATAGACAATATGAAAAAGGAATTCATTACAGGATTTGCACAGTGCTTTACAACATGAGGACAGGCAGTACAGTTACAATAAAATTGAATAAAGGAGGAAGCATTGGGCCCTGCTTGATAGAGCTTAAAATTGAAAAGGGAGGGTCAAGTGATACAAAAGGTGATAACTGTGGAGGATGAGCTAATGGAGAAAATAAAAGTACAGTTGTTAGGTATAGGAAGCATAAACTTCTCTGAAGAGAATGATTTTCTGGGTTCGTCTAAAAGTGGACAGGGTAGGAAATAGTCGAACAGATTGAGGTTGGACTTTCCAGAGGATGGGAAAGGCTCAGGAGAAGTCCTGATGGTGCGCATGGGAGGAGGTAACAAGGAAGCTAGAGAGCAGGAGGTCTTGGAAGGAATGAAGAAAACGGTTTGGTTGCTATTTTGAGATCAGGTTAGTGATGTAGCTGGGGCCGAGTTGTGGATGGCTTTGTAAGTTGTTGTTAGTATTCTGAATTGTATGCCTTGGATGAGCAGAAGCCAGTGGACGGATTGGAATAGAAGGGTAGCAGATATTCAACGATTGGTAAGGTGTTTGAGTCTAACAGCAGCATTTATGATGAACTGAAGGGGGGGGGTGCCTTTGTAAAGGTAATCCAATAAGGAGGGAGTTGCAATAGTCAGGGAGTGAATTTTAAGCTTTGTGGTGTCGTTGGATAGGAAGGGGCGTATTTTGGAGATGTTGCAGGGGTTAAGGCGGCAAGGTTTGGAGCGTGATTGGATGTGGGGCAGAAAGGAGAGTTCAGAGTCCAGGATTACACCTAGAACCCTGACATGTGGGGATAGGTTGATAGCCATGCCATCAATCTTGACAGAGAAGTCAGGGGAGGAAATACTATGGGCTCGGTTTTGGATAGATTGTGTTTGAGGAGGTGATGTGACATCAAGACTAATACGTCTGTCAGTAAATTAGTGATGCATGAGGAGACTGAAGGAGTGAGCTGAGATAGATTTGGATGTCATCAGGTTAGAAATGTTTTTGAAAGCCATTGAAGGCTATCAGCTGACCCAGGAAGGAGGTAAAGATCGAGAATAAGAGAGGTCCAAAGAAAAAGGGAGAGGAGAGTAGAATTGTAAGTGACACTAACGGTGCAGTGGAATAGGTAGGATGAATACCAATGAAAAATACAGTCACAGAGAACAAAGGAGTGGAGTTCTTTGAGGAGGTAGCAGAGAGGTTCAAGAGTAGGAGTACAGAATAGTGACCATTGGTTTTAGCAATTGTTTGTGAGTTTTAGGAGAGCGGTTTCTGTCGAGTGTTGAGGGCAAAATACAGACTGAAGGGGATCAAGAAGGTTATTCCAAATGAGGTGGTAGCTCGGTCAGTTTTAGACCAGGCATTCAAGAAGTTTGAAGGTAAAGGAGATCATTGAGATCGGTCGTAGGTTGTTAAGATTGGTTTGATTCAACAAGGACCTTTTAAGTGTGGGGGTAACTAGTGCATGCTTCCGAAAGTTGGGGAAGATTCCAGAAGACAGGGAAGAGATTGAAGATGTGACTTAGAGAGTGTAGGATAGAGCCAGAGGGTGACCATAGTATTTGCGAGGGAATCGGGTCCAGTGGCGGGTTTTTAGGTGGGTTAGCTTATTTTGTCTTTTTTTCCTAAGAACCAAATACAGTTTAGGCAGACTGTTGATTTCACTTTTTTGTCTGCAGAGTGGAAAACATGCTCAAAGCACATGGACCACTGCCAGAATTAATAATAACACTAACAGGAATTAATAACAGCAATATTGGTAATAACGATAACAGTAATAATGATACACGGTCTGGAACACCACAGGCGACTGCTACAATGGGAAGAAAACCCTTGAAACATCATTTAGTCTGTTAAAATGTGAAATGAACAATGGCAGATGAAGAAATTTCTGGTGCCTTGGAAAGACAAAAATTAACAGAAAGATTAGATTAATCTCATTAAAATTCTCTTTATGAAATTCATTCCAGAAGAGCATATGGTGCTGAATACAGCACAAACAATCTTTGAAATAAAAATAGGCTTTTCAAGAAATGCAGAAAAGACAAAGCGGTCTATGCTAAATTATTTAATTTATGTAACAAATATTTTCTACTAAAAGCACCAGGACATGTGTGTATGTTGTGCCCCATTTTCTGAAAACGGCTATCACCTTTTCAAAATATATACAGTATGTAAATCCACCCAAAAAATATCATATTAGTTTGAACAGCTAAAAGTTAGTTTTCAATGTTTTTAAAGCTACAGTTTAAATTAAAATAATACCTGGTGATTATACCACGAAAGCCATTGTTTAAAGTAAAAGTTTAGCAAACACTAACTATACTTAAATCCACTTCCACCCTCAATGTAAGCCTTGTACCTCCAAAATCAATCAATTAAGAAGACAGATGTCTTCTCTCTTCTTAAGTGATTGATTATGGAGCAGACCTCTTTGTAATTATACATTTTGTGAATTCTCATTTTTAATTATGCTTTGAAGAAGGCCGTTATAGCCAAAACATGTTAGCTATTTTGTGCTGCTTTTAATGTAGCTTTTAATGTAGCCTAATAAAGAATTTGGAACCTGGAGCGTAGCAGTTTGCCGGCTATTTTCTTCTATGGATTGATGCCTTGGGAGCACACTCTTCAGCCATGAGCACTGGCCTCAGCAATCTACTGTATGTGGTAACAGACCAGTTGAGCGTGGGTAAAGTTTCTTCAGTTTATCCTTTTGCGCACAGTTTACACAGTTCACTCCTCTTTAACCAGCCAGTTTTGGAGACACAGGCAATGAGAATAAGGGTTATAAAATTACAGACTTCCCTACCTCCATTCAGCCTAATTGGGGCTCAAAAAACAAGTCACTGGGGATGCAAAAGCAGCTTGAAGCACGTTGATGCAGCTTAACTCAAACATAGGACTAAAGATTTTGCAGGTCAATTGCACCAGTGAATGATGAAACTCAGATGGAGATCAGAAGTGTCTCCAACTGATCTCCAAGTAGAATTTAAGTCATGGCATGCTTTAATTACTATCTATAAAAGCCCTAAAATGATCACAGAAAACTAACATCCACCATGATAGTCACTGCTCTTCATGTGCATGCAGCTTGCATGGTAACCTAGGCCCTCAAGACTCTGAATGCTTTTTAGTCTACACAGACAATACATGTATACTTTCCATATATATATATATATATATATATATATATATATATATATATACAGTTGTGCTCATAAGTTTACATACCCTGGCCGAATTTATGATTTCTTGCCCATTTTTCAGGAAAAATATGAATGATAACACAAAAACATTTCTTTCACTCGTGGTTAGTGTTTGGCTGAAGCCATTTATTACCAATCAACTGTGTTTACTCTTTTTAAATCATAATTACAACAGAAACTACCCAAATGACCCTGATCAAAAGTTTACATACCCTGGAATGTTTGGCCTTGGTACAGACACAGAAGATGGCACATACAGGTTAAAATGGCATTTAAAGGTTAATTTCCCACATTTGTGGATTTTTAAATCACAATTAGTGTCTGTGTATTAACAGTCAATAACTTTGTTATCTCTCACATGGATGCACTAAGCAGGCTAGACACTAAGCAATATATATATATATATATATATATATATATATATATATATATATATATATATATATATATATATATATATATATATTTTTTTGGGGGAAATTAAATAGTCAAAGATTGTTTATGATTTTCCAGTATGTGAAATCTCTTTAACTTCAATTACACCCATGGCCACCCTCATACCATATCTCATATATGACCAGACTTATTACATTCAATAAAATTGTGGTTACTTTTATTGCATCCCAGCAAACACAGGCTATGTATTTCACTGTGGCTGAGCAATAAAAGAGTTAATCATGTCAATCCACATCCTTCTGTATGATTTCATTCATTGAAATGATCTAATATTATACTTTTCTGTATAAAGGATATCATGTACACCATTTCCATAGCAACAAATAAGGTACGGAACACATTCTCCCAAATTCTCCTATAATTTTTTCTCTTCCACCTAAGTAAATTACTGAGGCGGGGTAGCAGGAAATGATCAAATCTTCTAAATCAACACGTTGTTTGTTCGCTGTCTAAATTTCTACGAAACCATTCTCTCCACACAAAGGCTTACACATTCAAACTTGACACCTTGTGTTGCACATGAGGCACATGAGGACATCCATAAAAACAGCACACGGAAAATACCATATACTATATAGTATAATAAGAATGATAATAATGTTAAAAAGAAGTTTTATTCTAAATATATACAATATTATAAATATTTTTTTCCTGTGGCCTTCAAATTATATAATTCTTCTCTATGAGTGCTGGATGTGAGGATTTAATCTGGTTTATGATCCAGATTTCTATGTAGTTTTTATATTATGTTGGTATTAGGTTAACTATGTGCAATAATTTTTGGTTAATGGTAGAGAAAGTGGTAAAATTGCACGTTGGTAGTTTTTTTAATCTGTGTTATTTATACTATATAGTGTTTTATTAGGATAGTATGGTTGATTACAGTAAAATATTATATTTAGCTTTATATGGTATTGCTGTTATTGGTAGTTTTTATTGATGTTGTGCCTTGTTATTGTGATTTTTGTGTTGTCTTGTTGGATGTAATTTTATTTTAGTAAATTCCCTTTGGGATTATTAAAATATTCTAAATCTGGAGCCCTCCAACAGAGACAGACGTGGAACCACATAAAGATGCCACAAGACTCACAACATAACACAGACCTGAGGTGTTTCCTGGTCAGCTGGTCAGTATGCCAGAAAAGGGGGCAATCCCAAGATATGTAATGGATGATTGTAGAAGAGGGATGTGCAAGGAAGTGCCCTGAAAAGGGGAATGGGTGGGTGGTATCGCAAAAGTATTGAAGAGCCATGGACTGCCCTTAAAGCCAAAGGTCATTTTAGTGGCGAAGTAGTATGAGTAGTATGTGTCTTCCATTTGAAGCCATGCCATTGCCATAAAGACGGCTCGATGGGTAACAGATGGTTTGAAGGCATGTAAAATGTTCACCTTTGACAGCCGCATGCCCATGCCTATGCTGATGATGCGCTGTATGGCTAGATCGAGGATGTGGAGCAGACGGTATTGGCTGTACGAGGGAAAGCATAGTTGAAATTGTTGCAAATCTGCGTATCCCCCAGCGACAGGGCAGGCTGCCCCAATTTGTCCAGCTACGAATGCCAAGTGGTGGAAGCATGCCCTGGGCATGTGTGTGGAGGATTAGCAGATGGGGCAGAGCAGGGAACATAAGCCTGCAAGCTGCGGCAGAAAAGTTTGGTGTCCAAGATGCCCCTTGGGGCCGACTTGGAACTGAGAGTGTTTGGCTGTTACTGCATCTGCAAATGACTGATGGTAGTCGTAGAAAGCGAAGCCTCCAACCGTTCAGAGAGTAAGTGCTGTAGCGCTCAGAATCCACAGGGGTGTCGGAGGGGCGGAGGCAAGATCTACGCTTTCAGCCCATGACATGGACGGGTCAAGCTGAACCCAACTGACCTGAGAGGGAAAAGACAGACATGTGAATGAGTGTCTTTGGTCTTGCGCCACCATCTTAAATTCAGGAGCCAGCTGTGTCTTCCTGATCAGTCACAGGAAGCCCCTGACTGCACATATGTGAGATGCCCGACTAGAGGAGAGTGTCCCGAAGCCTCCTGGGATGTGTACTTAGTACCAAGAGATATGCAAAGTTGGGAAACCAATCAAATTTGATCTTTGAAGCTGGCCTTCATTCACCTTTTAGTCATGTCATAACCCCATAACCCCCTCTCACTTTTTCACATTGTTTTTTTTTTTCTTTTTTTTTTAAAGAAAAAAGAAAAAAAAAACAATGTGAAAAAGTGAGAGGGGGCTATGGGGTTATGACATGACTAAAAGGTGAATGAAGGCCAGCTTCAAAGATCAAATTTGATTGGTTTCCCCACTTTGCATATCTCTTGGTGCTGCTTTAAGAAATCAGTCTGATTCATTATTCTGCATTTATTCAAGGTTGAAAGTTTTAAAAGAGTATTTCTGATACTGAATTTGTTTCTCAAACAAGACATCAAATGAAAGAGCTGAAGGATCTTTGAGCAACCAAATGCAAAACCATAAAGTGGAGCGTGAAGGGCTGATGATCTCATAATGAATAAACATGAAGTGAGTTGTGGTTGTTTTGAACTCTGAGATTGCAGATCAAGAGACTCCAAGTAGATTGTGTCGGGCCAAATTATGTAGGTAATGCCTTTAGTGTCTATTGTTGGGGCTCAGAGCAATCTGTCAGCTGTATCGCACTGTAAAATATCATCCAATGCACTGAGCAGAACTCAGCAAGAGCTCCGGAGGGATCACTGGGCCAGCATTTCCAGCTGCAAGAGATATATTAAAAAAGCAGTTCCATAAAGATGGGAGATGGAACTAAATGACACTGTATCAAAATTATTAGAAGCAAACTGGCGATGAAGTAGGTCACGTTTATCAATCTGTATTCTGTCAGCGCTACTTTATGTTAAACTAAAAATATCATCTATTATCAGTAAGCATTCATTTTAAATTATAATGGTAAAATGCAAAAGCGGGCACATTTCACATTTTAATATAGTTGATGTATCATATTTTTATTACTCTATTTCATATATAGTTTCACAGGAGCGCACTCTGGTGGCCAAGAATATCCCTGTTGAACTTAAATAAAGAAAAAAATAAAGAACAAATTGATTATAGAATAAAGGCTGTAGGACACATATTAATGTTTTCCAAACTTTGTGGAAATTCTGCTTTTGTTCAGTGGCCCCACAGGAAAACACACTTTTAAGGCTCAGTCCACCCAAAACTGGTTTTGTTTTTGATAGATACTGGAGTGTTATAATACCTGAGATTTTTAATATATCACATTGACTACATTAGTAAGATCTATTTGCTCTTGAGTGTCTGGGTTTGCACACCTACAGTGACCAATATGAAGTGTCACTAATCTCACTGTTGGGCTTTTTTTTATTTTATTATGTAGAATAATTAGGAGTTGCTAGAATACACAGAAATGAAGAGGGATTGAAAACTACAATGTGGACATTAATGAAGTTGGCAATTTTGGCATTAAAGTGGAACTCTTCCTCTACTTCTACCCTACCCCCCTTTGATTTTTGAAATGTTCTTTATTTTTTTTTAGGGGGGGGGGGGGGACAAGTACCTAGTTTTTACAGGTACCTGCTCCTACTTCTACTGGGATACTGGGATTGGAAATCCCAGCAGAAGTTCAGCGCCCCCCACCTGCAACCTTCTGGAACACTTCACAGATCCCAGGAGGCTGCGGGACCATTCACAGGGCACAGTGCAGCTCATACATGTGCAGTTGGATGTCGACTGTGAAGTAGTCACAATTTACTTCCCACAGTTAACATGCCAATGCTGGGGACCTGAAGACCGGCAAAGAACTGACCTGCGTGGGGATGATGATGGATCCTTGGACAGGTCAGTGTCTGTTTAATAAAAGTCAACAGCTACAGTTTTTGTAGCTGCTAACCTTTAATTTTGGAAACCTAATTTTCTAATATATATATATATTTAGTTTAAACTAACTGGAAGAAAGTTCAAAACTAAGCGTAATGATCATATGGAAAAGATGAAGTACTCTTACCAGATGTGTTGGACACACCTACCATACGGCAGTGGGTCTAATTCACTCTGAGCAATGAACTCTTAGCGCTCTAGGGGAAGAAGCCAGATGGGACCAAAGAATGGATCCTTGAAATCCGGACCATGCAACCAAATGGCATCAATAAGTGGAGGGTAAGTCACGCCAAACGATAACCATCGGGAAAAGAAGTTCTCAACCGGAGCCCAATAAGCAGATAAAAGGGAGAAGAGGCTCCAATGGTGCAGGTCGATCGATAAAATTTATTAAGATCATACATCAAATAACCGATGCAATGATATTAAAAAATGTGATCACAAAAATAGGTATAAAAATAGGTATAAAAGTGGGAGGCATAAGATAAGCAAGGCCGACGCGTTTCGACACTAAAGGTCATCAACTGGGGCATATCTTCTCCCTTTTCTCTGCTTATTGGGCTCTGGTTGAGAACTTCTTATCTTGATGGTTATCGTTTGGCGTGACTTATCCTCCACATATTGATGCCATTTGGTCGCATGGTCCGTTTGGTCCCGTCTGGCTTCTTCCCCTAGAGCGCTAGGAGTTCAGCGCTCAGAGCCCATTAGACCCACTGCCGTATGGTAGGTGTGTCCAACACATCTGGTAAAAGTACTTCATCTTTTCCATATGATCATTACGCTTGAAGTGTCCAGATTCACCTGGGTCATACTATTTGAAACTACAGTTATTTATCACCTTTACATGTGGACTTTTTATTAGAAGCCAGTATTGGACTTTATGCTTCTCATATACACATCATGTGTTTTGTTGTTGATTCACAGTGATATATTTTTTGGTGTATGTATTTTAGTGCACGTATTTTCCATTCACAGTATCATTCATTTTGGGTTAGTTGTTCACAGTTAACACTGTTTGCACCTGTATTCACAGTGTTTCATTATCACTTGTTGATTACCATTGCTTTACCGCTGTCTGTTCACAGAGGTACCTCACGTTTTAACGCTACACTAATTATTTGCACATTTACCTGGACTTTGTTTGTTTGAGTGTTGGCAGCTTTTGTTTATACATGTTTTTTCCCAATTTTTACACATTTTCCTCAAAGTTGGAATTACCAGGTATGGCACTTTTTTCCTGGGGGAAGAGCAGAGAGACTGACAATAAAGTGAACCATTTGCTTTACCCTAAAATCTATGTGGGAGGCTCTAGTTTCCTGCCTGGCATTGATCTGCAGACTGGGAGGCCCAAATATAATCTTATCTTCTGCATATCCTTGATCTAGTTCTAAAATGTTACATGCAGTCTTACCTTATGCACACTGGATCAGAAGCCAGGTCCACACCATTGGATCATATGGCAATATGAACCTCCATTGGGTTTCCCATTCTAGTTAACCTCCATGTACTTGACTCAGATCATGCTGGTACGGGTGACGCATCTGTCCTTCTTTCCTCTGTGTTACTGCACATGCATGACCTAGGCTTCATAGGTCCTAATGGAAAAGTGGTTAATTTGAAAACTTGCTTTGAGTCGGCTTTTCCATTAGGGTCTGTAAAGAATAGGAGGTGCGTGTTCAGTACCCACAGAAAAAGTGCAACCTCGCCTGGTGTAGTCCATGGCTCCTGCACCAGATCACCTGCTGAGGGTTTAAGTAGGCTGTGAAGGGTAAGGGAGATGTTAAGCTTGGCATAGGTATATAACTATAGCCATCCCTTAATAGTTCACTGAGTTTTACTTTCTCCTTGGAGATTCATGTTACTATTTTAAATATTACATCAACTCAGTCTTTAAATTACCAGTCTAAATTTTCTAAGGATAACCTTCAAACTTCTCAAAATATATACCCTATTTTTAGTTTACGCCTTTGGTGTCAAGTAGTTTGCAGTTTCCTGTGAAATGTGAACCTCTTATCTTTGAAACTATAATTTGAACAAAAGTACTTTTTTTGTCCTATCAACTTCCTTTATGTTATATCAGCAGATGAATAATTTGTTCCCAGTTTTAAATGTGATGACATATAAGAGTTGGCATGTGACAACCAACCTGTCAAACTCAACTCCTGAAAGAATGTGTATTCAGAATCGCTACCTCCTAGGGCCACAGTACAACCACATCAGCAGTCAGGAATCTAAAATAAAAATGTCTCTAATATTAGAAACACTCCAGCACAGAATATGATTCTAAGTTACAACTTTATTTTAGGACATATCATTAATATCATAGTTTAAAATTTGCAATTTGACAATTTGCAATACACATTAGTAATAGTGGTTATACATATTAAATTGATTTTGTTCTTTTGTGCCATCAAAGGCAATACTGCAACAATTCCCCAACCTACAGCTAAATGCCATTTGAGGTGTTAATCCCTGTTCTTTGAGACCCGATAAATTCTCAGCTCATCTACCATTCAACCACCAGTGGCAAAAAGCGCCCTGAGGCGATTCAGTTCGCATAGGTAGCGCTATACAAGTCATTCATTCATTCATTCATTCAACTACATCTAGGTCTTTAGGTGGATGGGAACACAAGCTTTTTTTTTCTATTACCCAGTACCATCTGGGCGATCTTTAGGAAAATAAACCAATGTTATAATTTTGTCATACTTAAAAAATAAGTATGAAATAATCAAAACATTACATTACATATTGATTTTCTTCTATACAAATTTTAGGGATGGGACTGCACTTTTGCTCAATCAGGCCTGGATACACAAATGACCTTAAACTGCATTTTAACTCTCCCCGCCTCAATTGGTCAGTTTTTTTAATTTGCGCACGGGGGATTCTCGGCTGAAAGGCTGGCAGAATCCGAACCCTGCCAGGAAGAAGTCTCCCGCGCGCATGCGCGGGATTGATGACATCGCGGCTCCAGTCACTCACAACGCTGGAGTCGCGATACCCGGAAGACACGCAGAGGCAACATGTCAGCTACCTCGGTGTGGACCAGGTGAATTACCGACGCCTCGTTCTAAAGTAAGTATTTCATAATGAGCTAGTATGCGGTGCATTATGCCTTTTGCCTTACAGGTGTACTAAAAGAAAAAAATGTTTCAGCGGGTATACAACCGCTTTTATTTATATTTTTTTCATATTCTACCTCTTTTCTGTTCTACCTCTTTCTATCTCATTCAACTCCCCCCTCCTCCATTCTTGCCTAGGTGAGTAGCCTCTTCCTAAGGCTCCTGGGGTACCAATGTCATAGGTTCCTCAGGACACTGGCTTCCCCGCAGCTCAACAAGATTCTTCTGGTCAGCAGAGACAGGTGGCAGTTCCCGATGATGAAGAAAACAAAAATTGTTGAAAAGGAACTGTTTGTGCAGTATATAAGTGGCTACGGAAAAAAAGCACAAGGCAGAATTCAATTCATTTGAGTAGTTTTTTTTGGATAAAAGTGAATCAAAAGCAGATGGCATAGTGTTAATGAATTTAATGGTAATGGGTAAAGTTCTTCTTTAATGTGGGTATACCCTGAAGATACCATTGGATTGCTCTCACAAGACAAACATTACTATTTACGGTAGAAATGTCCATGCATTTTTCATACACACGCACAATGCCACATCACAGGCCATACGGACAGAGCCAGTCAAAGTGGTTCTGCAGCTTGTGATCGCTGTGAACAAATCACATTATTCACAATTGTAAACAAAAATGTCAACAAACCCTCCCCATCCTCTTCCTCTACCGCTGGTCGCTTTTATACTGATTTGTAACTGTAAGTAACACTGCTCCCAATGGCCACCAATGAAAGGGGGGTACAATGAGCAGCAAGGGGGCATATTGGAAACGAAGAAACATAGAAAAATGACAAAAGGAAAAAAGACCAAGAAGTGGCCCATCGAGTCTGCCCATTTTTTTTTTACTTTTTTTTCTGAATATAGATCTATGTTTGTCCCAAGCATGTTTGAAGCCACTTAATGGTAACTCACTACCTTCGCTGGAAGTCTACAAGGTATCCCCACTATTCCAAAACCAGGTGTCTGATGCCAACATCCCAGGTAATTATAGAAAAAACAGCAACCCCCATTGATAGGCGGAACTTTTTAGGCAACTAGGACACCAAATTCTTTAGTTAAAAAAATATAAGTTTATGAATTCACATTAAAAGAGTTCCAAATTTGAAAAGACATGTACATACTAAAATCACAGCTCAATGTACAACCATCTTGTTGAAATATACACACATAGAATCCTGATGTCTCCACTCTACCCGACACATTTTAGGTTGTTCCTTTCTTCAGGGGTATTGCAATGGAGATTAGACATGTGCACACTGAAATATTTTGTTTCATAATTTAGTTTTCGTCCGAAAAATAAATTTATTTAGTTACTCCCGAAATTTGTTTTTATTTATTTAGTTTCGTTAAAAAATGCATTCGTCAGAAAATCCGAAATAATTAAGGTTGAATCTGAAGGCTTATGGTGTCTGTCGAATGTTCTAAGAAGATTAGACAGAGCAGCTAAACTGTATGACGCTGCAATTGTACATTTCCGGTCGAATGTTCTGCCTACAAACTATAGTAGAATTCTAATGTTGTATGACACTTATTATATTTATTAATTATTTTTACTAGTCAACCAACATTAGAATTCTTCTATAGCCTATGGGCAGAGCATTTGACCATAAATGTCCACTCGCGCCAACTGCTTCGTCAAATCTTTATGTCGAATCTTTTCTCTCTATGTCGAATAATCTTGGACAAATAAAGTTAGGTTAGGCACATTCAACCTTTTTTTGCTATTGTCGCTATAATGTCGAATCTTTTCTCTCTATGTCGAATCTTTTCTCTCTATGTAAAATAATCTTGGACTAATAGAGCTAAGGTTAGACACATTCGACCACAGGTTTGATGGACACAGATCGCTATTGTCAGCATCATGTCGAATCTACTATCTTTATCGAACTGTTGTCACAACGAAAACGAAAGTAAAGCATTTGTTTATGTCGGATCATTCGGTTTTCGGATTCTGCACGTTCGTTATCGTTTGTTAAAACGATAACAAAAAATACCTGAAATTTGGACAAAAATGCATTCGGACGAAAATGAATGCACATGTCTAATGTAGATACATGTATTCAAACTTTCACCTAAGATGATCAAGGTAGTATATAGCCGTGTTGATAATAAAAAGGAAAGTGACATTTTACCTCTGCCAGGATGGAAGAGTCGGTAGACCTATGCTATGCCCGGGAGGACAACACTTGGATACCCACTCTCGCCACCAAAATAAATAATCAGACCGTTTGGTGTCAAGATACCAGCAACTTTTTTTGTGGGGAATCTCTGTGGAGACTGTTTGGGGCCCTGTGGCGGTGACGATTTACCACCTCCTCCATCCTGGCAGAGATAAAATGTCACTTTCCTTTTTATTATCAACACGCCCACATACTACCTTGATCATCTTAGGTGAAAGTTTGAATTCATGTATCTCCATCACAATACCCCTGAAGAAATGCTTGACCTGAAACGTGTCAGCTGCAATAGGCAGTCATAAATCTTTTTTTTCAAAATGTTTGCATTGTTTTCTTTTATATAATTACAAATAATAAACCTAGTGGTTCTCAAATACCATCAAAAGAAAGCTTTATCTGGCTCAAACAAATAACATAAAATGTATTTGGGTACACTATTGTCAAAGCAATTGTCAGAAAAATTATTACAGCATTTAGGAAAAAAGAACATGTCTGGTAATGAAGGGGGTATATACAGGCTACTGCTCAAATTGTTAAATGCAACTGAAATAAGTAACTGAGTCTGTTATGATATCATCTTCTCATAATCTCCTGTAAAGTACCATTTAGGTCAATACTGTGCTTGCATGCAGAGCTGACAAGGAACAAGCTGGAAAGAGGAGAGAGATGACCTCAATGACAGGCTGCTGTTCCTTCACTGTCCATTCACAGCCTAGGGGCAGGGAGATGACCTAGATTTTTGCATTAGGGAACTGTGAGGTCATCAACCTGACTGAACTCTCTGGAAGGACTGGCTGGACAAAATTAAAATTGGTTAGCAGGTCAAACAGCTCCCTTATATGTATTTCAGATACAGTATGTGTTCAGCTACTTGCCTAGAGTTCAGCTTTGAATCTATGGCTAACCGTAGAGTTAAACCCCTGTTATTTTATTTAAATAAAATAGACATATCTGTATTATTATAAGGTGAAAACGGACATTTAAAATAAAGGAAAGCCACATATAATTATGACTGATTGCTACAGGCGCTGTAGAAAAATCTTCAATGGCACAGCCTTGTGAAAAAAAAAGCCCCAACAATCCTGTACTTCACTCTTACTATTGTTGCATATAATCCTTATTGATTCAGAATAGATGGGGAGGAACTCGTGTCAGGTAGTTATTATAGTCTAACAGTACAGGCACAGTGGTACATCCAGGGCATGGCGGTCTGCCCAATCAAGTTAACTCTTTCGTGCCAAATGGGCATATCACTCTTTCTTTTTAAACCTGCTGGACACCTTGTTTGGCAGTAAAAGCCTGCAAGAGAAGCAGTGCCAAAACATAAATGAACTATTACCTGGGGTCTGCTTCCCTGCGTACAAGAACACACAGAGAGAGATCTGTTGCTCAGGCTGGTATAGAAGAAAATGGAATGAATTCCTGCTGTAAAGATCAGGCATTTCAACGACACTGAATATGTATATGTGAGCGGTCAGCTCAGACCTCCGGATTTCATATTTATTGGCCCGACAGGAGAATTTTAAAGCCCTCTGTCTCTTTTCATTTTATAATACTCTGATTGGTTACAGGTTTCCTGTCCCTGGCCTCATTACCTGTTGCTTGTGCAATCTGAAAAATATATCAAAAATGAATTTCAAGTTTTAAAACTCCAGACAAACAGCTGAACACACAGGCGAAATATATATGTATAAGGGAGCTGTCTCCATCCATCTAGTACTGAGATTTACAAAGCCCTTTCACACAGCCCAGCCAGGCAGATGACACTAGTTGTGCCATTTAACCATACCGTAGCTACAGACTGGACAGGGAATGAGCAGCAACAGACAAATGAGGTCATCTCTCTTCTCACTCACTCTTTCCTCCACTTAGCATGTTACGTTCCAACACATTTGCAGGTGGCACATAGCCATGCCCTTCCATTTTCCCATTCTGAGCTCTGCTATATAGGGACTGCATGAGGCTCATGTAAAGTCAAATTCTGGTACTTATACCTGGTTGCATGTAAATATAAATGTTTATAAAAGGACAAATCCAAGAATTAGAAAAAAAATCTACCCCCATGCCCCACTTTAATGCTTGGTTCACACTGATGCAACATAGGATCCGACTTGTGAGACCCCAAGTCAGATGACATGTGAAATTCAATGTTTCCCTATGAGAGCTGTCCTAACTGATACTACACAAGTCTGTACCACTTTAGAAAAAGGTTCCTGCACTACTTTGGTGACTTCAATGCCACAGAGTGTAAAAAGTCACATCAAAGTCGGATTCCAAAGTTTCACTAAAATTTGCACGACTTTGGAGGCTAGTGCGAACCGAGCCTGAGGGTTAAATGCTCACAATGTCTAGTGGTAGAGAGACAGGTGGAATTACTTACCCTTTCTCTGAAGCTATGGTCTGTGGCTGGTCCCCCAGCATTATTATGTACAATGCAGGACTATTTGCCCTGTATTGTGCATGGTGGGGGCAAGCGTGCAACTGCAGCTAGGAGTGGCTTAGATAGGAGACTGTGGAGAACCAGTCTCACCGCTGGAGGAACCCAGGTGGAACAAGGAATAAAGTAGGTATTGCGGCCTATTCTGGCACCACTAGACATAATGAGCATTTAATAAAGTACAGTATAAGGTAACCCCACTACAGAGGTAGATTTTTTTTCAATTCCTGGAGTTGAGCCTTAATGAGCTAAAGAGCTGCATTAATTTTAGTCTTTTATATCCACCTGTAAGGCTGGATTTCTTACTACCTGAACCACATGGGTAGCAACACAGGGAGAGCGCATGTCCTATTTGAGCAGTGGCATTTTGTCTTTGACTTTTTGCCAGTACAGTACTGGTTGTGTCACTGTGAAGACATTTCTGTTGTGTTTATATGATATTGACTTTGGCTCTGCAGACGTGTTTCTGGTTGTGTCAATACAGTACTAATTGTGTTTCTGCAAACATGTTTCCTTATCAATGATAGTAATTCAATTGATCAATACAGATAACAAATGTTCAACCCACTGTGTATATAATTCTATATGTTAGGTTGAACATTTGTCAGGGAAGGAATGGGAGGGCACGTCCAAACAAATGTTGAAGGTGGGGTGGAGGTGTCAAAAAAGAATATATCTGGCCGTATCTACCAGCAATTCAGCTTTAACTTTAAAATATACACACCACCGCCTCCTTTGCTTTCCACCCTATGATATTGCTCAGACCTGGCTGAGTCACTAAACAATAAATTGTATGAGTGTCACATGTTCTCTCATACTTGGAAGAGCCAGATAGTCCTCTGGGCTAGGGCCCTGGACTGGGGTAGTGGTAAGATAAATACTTCAAATACAATATTCCCAACGCACTCATTCCTGTAAAAATGTCTGTATTCAAGAATGGGTGCTGGAGCGACCAACGGCTTGAACCATGTATAGTCAAAGTAAGTAATGTCACCAGCACACCAGGATCTCCAAAAATGGGTCCCAAACTTTAATCAGCGATTACATAATTACAGCAGAAAGCAACATTTTGGAAACCACGCAGGACCCCTTCATCAGGCATGTGACGTCACATGCCTGATGAAGGGGTCCTGCGTGGCTCAGAAACTTCGATTTCTGCTGTAATTATGTGATCGCCGATTAAAGTTTTGGACCCATTTTTGGAGATCCTGGTGTGCTGGTAATATTTCTTCCTGTGGTAAAATAAAGGACCTACTAATCAGAAAACCTGTTACTTTAATGGAAAGAAAACAATAATAATATTAGCTGTTGTTTTTATCTTCTGTAAGCCACGGAAATAATTGTCCTATAGAATTCAAATCCTTTTGCAGCAAGAAAATACCAACTAGAGCATTTTCTTGGTAAGGGGAGGTTTACTAATGCTATTATGATCATTTATTTGTAACTAAAGCTTTTTACTTTGCCTGGAGCCCTCTTGTAAAGCCAAATGCCTTGAGCACACGGTCGGACATTCCGACCACAAAATCCGTCAGATTTTTTACGACGCATTTTGGTCGAAACTTGTGTTGCATACACACGGTCGCATAAAGTTGTTGGAAAATTTGATCGTTCAGAAAGAGGTGATGTATAAAACGTACGACGGGACTACGTAGAGGCCAGTAGCCAATAGCTTTCGTCACTCTAAATTTAATTTAACACACGATCGGAAAAAAGTCGGATTTTGTTGTTGGAAAATTTTATATCCAGCTCTCAAACTTTTTCCGTCGGAGATTCCGACGGAAAAAGTCCACTAGAGCCCACACACAATCGGATTTTCCGACAACATAAGCCGATCAGACTTTTTCCGTCTGAATTTCCGACCGTGTGTACAAGGCAATACAGTGGCCATCTCTAAAGTGCAAATACCACAAGAGCTGTATAACTGGGCTCATCTGTGCTGATGAGGGTGAATGGAGGTTGGCCGGGTTTGCAAGTAGGGGGGGGGGGGGTATTCTGACATGGGGTCAGGAGTTGATGGCCCTTTAGCTGCATGGATACAAGAATATATTAAAATTAGGCTGAGGTACAGGGATAAATGTTCCTTACGTTCCAAAGTGTACAGTACATTCTCTTTAAAAAAAATTATCTTTTTTTAAAATGGGTGAATCTGTGTTCATTTTAAGTATTCAATCATGTGTGAGGCAAATTAAAAAGGGATTTCTAGTACATACTAAGGTAATTAAAGGAAATACGGATTCACCTTATTGACTAACATTCACTTTGTGAACATACATTTCGGAAAGTGAACATTCATTGTGCTAACTGAATAGCCTTTACTCGTTTAGTGAATGAACACTGCAGCTCAAAAAAAAAAGCAGTATTTACAGGCATTTGAGCTTTTATTTCAGCTTGAAGAAGCTTGTGCTTTTTTTGTGCTCTTGTGCGCATTTTTATTGAGCTTCTTCAAGCTTCTTTGATCCTTTTTGAGCATAAGCGTTTTTTTTTCCATTCACAAACCCTCCTGGATAGTATTTTCTTAACCACTGTATGAGCAAAACAAAAAGATGGAACAAAGGTTTTTGCTAGTTTTGGAGCTTCTTAGAGCTTTTATGAGCTCTTTGGGTCACTAGCTCATCTCAAAAATGTGAGTTTAGTGTGTTTTTTTTCTGCCTGTAGAAGCATATGCCTGAAAATGCCAAAGGGGTCATGCACACTGCAGCTCAAAGAAGCTGCTCCTACAGGCTTTTGAGCTTTTTTGAGCTCTTATTTTTTCTACCTGGAAATTCCCCTGTATGTTAGCCAATGATTTCATCCACACTATGGCTTTTTCAGGCATTTACAGGTATATGCTCTTACAGGCACAACCCCCCCCCCCCCCCCACCAAACTCACATTTTTGAGAGGAGCTTTCGAGCAGAAAAGACTCCTAAGTGCCCAAGAATGCGCAACAATGCACGGAAGAGCATGAAAAAGCATGAAAAAGCTCAAAGAAGCTTGAAAACACAAAAAAATAGGAAAAATTTGCTGAGGAGAGGGTTTGTGAAGAAAAATGCTTATGCTCAAAAAATAAGCTCAAATGATATCAAATGAGCTCAAATAAGCTCAATAAAAATGTGCAAAATGCCCAAAAAAGTAGAAGCTTCTTCAAGCTAAAATAAAAGCTCATATGCCTGTAAAAGCAGCTTTTTTTTTTAAGCTGCAGTGTGCATGACCCCATAGAATGCATAGACATATTGGCGAACATGGAGGGCCGTTTCTAGGCAGAATAAATAAGAGCACAAAAGCCTGTAGGATCCGCTAGGAGCTCCTTTGAGCTGCAGTGTGCATAACTATGAGAATTCTGATTCTGCAGGGTGAGATGTTCAATAAGTAGAAAACTCCATATTCTTTTCCACATGCCATGGAGCTATATAGTGTTTGCCATAAATAATCTGCATGTAATTCATTGTCATCTATTGAGATTCATATAGTTCAATTTCAGAAGGTGGCAGAAGACAGAGCACTGACTTTATATTCTGTATCATCAAATAAGCCATATATCTAAATAAAGAATTCCTGACAAACGTAGATCATCAGGATGAAAGTCATTATCGAGGCTCGCTCTGATATGGGAGTATCCCAAGCCGTGTATTTATTACGCCTATCTGTGAGATATTATTATTTTGCTGGCAGTTTATCATCAGGTGATTTATATGTTTCTTGCACTGTGAAGGCCTGGTATTACTGTACATCCTTGATACATTCCTGCTAACTTTGCCAACCTTATATCAGCAGAATAAGACAAGATTTCCATTTCCATGGGGCTGTCTTTGTGTAGGCTGATACTGACTGTAACAACTGGAGATAATGCTGATCTTATCATGGGAAAAGCTGTTTCAATAAATCTCTGCATACTCAGTGCAACACAGAATATGTATAATATCTTTCATGTAAATAATAGTGTAATACATAGCCAGCACTGTAGGATTGTGCAGCTTTTGGATAGGACATTACCTTGTAGTAGGTTGAACAGGACTGACATATGGGGCAAAAAGTACAAAAACAGGAATGCATAAATATATAATAAAAAGAGTTAAAAATTGGTGTATACTAAAGCGCTGATATATAATTTAAAAGCCCCAAATCTAATAGAATAAAATAAGATTACTAAATGAAATGCTGCTACCATTAAAAGTGTTCCCACACTTGAAAATAGGTGAAAGATATACAAATAGCGTATAAATGGTGCGCAATTCAACCTTAATTATGTGAGCATAGATCTTTAAAAATAATTATTGCCACAATGTCAATTGTGGTCAATAGTGCACAAGTGAAAAAAATAAAATAAAATATATATACACTCCTTATATATAGTGCTGGAGGTGTGTGAAATAAAATATACAATCCTTGTATATAAATTAATATGTGAGTATGTGATCCTTATTATAAAAGAAATGCCAAACGTGCATATAAAATCTTATTTAATAGGTGAAAGTATTTGTTGTGTTGGTAAAATGAAAAAAAAAAAAGTTGAACGACGATTCAGTGATAGCAATCAAGATGATTGGGAATTGTGTGCTGTGTTAGAAAGATTGAAGGAACTCTGGAGTAGCAACAGGTGCTCTGACTACAAGATTGGTACCATACACCAGACAATTAGTGTTGAATACAATCTAATTGCAACAATATGCAGATACACCAGGCGATTGCTCTAATTGCAAGGTTGGTGCCATACACCATACAATCCTATTGTATGCAATCTATTTGCTTCGATAACCAGATAAACATATACACCAGGCGATTGATGTTTTAAAAGTGCAGTGGTGCATTACTGATATAGCAATTAAGACAACTGGTTTAAACTCCCACTGTTTGGAGAAACAAAAAGCAAAAAAAGACTGCTATTTTGGAAAATATAAATATAAAATGTTGCCACTTCGCTATTGGTATTTATAAATATATAGGAAGAAAGAAACAAAAACTTCCCTTAATGTTGCCGGTACAATTATAGGTGATTCTTTGAAATCTTCCTGATGCTCAAGCCGGTTTTAACATGAAAAAGAAAAAAAACAAACAAAAACCATTGCGCAATATTGCTAACTATAGACTCCCCATGAGATGCCTCAAGTTGTATGCACTCACATGTACCAGGTGGATATAGTGCAGATAAAAAGTGTCAATGGTCAGGCTTTCGCTCCTGGGCTGTCAGCCCTTCTCCTCCTTTGCTGAGCTCGTGTATCACATGGCGTCACCTAAGCTCCTCCTCCCGACGCGTTGCATCACAGGTCACGTGACTTTTTCAAGGGATCATCCCTTGAAAAAGTCAACGCGTCGGGAGGAGGAGCTTAGGTGACGCTGTGTGATACACGAGCTCAGCAAAGGAGGAGAAGGGCTGACAGCCCAGGAGCGAAAGCCTGACCATTGACACTTTTTATCTGCACTATATCCACCTGGTACATGTGAGTGCATACAACTTGAGGCATCTCATGGGGAGTCTATAGTTAGCAATATTGCGCAATGGTTTTTGTTTGTTTTTTTCTCTTTTTCATGTTAAAACCGGCTTGAGCATCAGGAAGATTTCAAAGAATCACCTATAATTGTACCGGCAACATTAAGGGAAGTTTTTGTTTCTTTCTTCCTATATATTTATAAATACCAATAGCGAAGTGGCAACATTTTATATTTATATTTTCCAAAATAGCAGTCTTTTTTTGCTTTTTGTTTCTCCAAACAGTGGGAGTTTAAACCAGTTGTCTTAATTGCTATATCAGTAATGCACCACTGCACTTTTAAAACACCAATCGCCTGGTGTATATGTTTATCTGGTTATCGAAGCAAATAGATTGCATACAATAGGATTGTATGGTGTATGGCACCAACCTTGCAATTAGAGCAATCGCCTGGTGTATCTGCATATTGTTGCAATTAGATTGTATTCAACACTAATTGTCTGGTGTATGGTACCAATCTTGTAGTCGGAGCACCTGTTGCTACGCCAGAGTTCCTTCAATCTTTCTAACACAGCACACAATTCCCAATCATCTTGATTGCTATCACTGAATCGTCGTTCAACTTTTTTTTTTCATTTTACCAACACAACAAATACTTTCACCTATTAAATAAGATTTTATATGCACGTTTGGCATTTCTTTTATAATAAGGATCACATACTCACATATTAATTTATATACAAGGATTGTATATTTTATTTCACACACCTCCAGCACTATATATAAGGAGTGTATATATATTTTATTTTTTTCACTTGTGCACTATTGACCACAATTGACATTGTGGCAATAATTATTTTTAAAGATCTATGCTCACATAATTAAGGTTGAATTGCGCACCATTTATACGCTATTTGTATATCTTTCACATATAATAAAAAGACATTATGAACCAGAGGAATTATTTTAAAGTGGTGTTGCCACCCAAAAAAAAAAAAATTTGCTTAAAAATCATAAAAAAAATAAAAAAAAATAATTGGAAATTTTTTTTTTTTTACTCACCTCTAAATGCCTGTTGCTAGGGGGTCCCTCGTAGTCTGCCACCTTCAGTGCCCGGGCACTGACATCACTTCCCCTTGGCGCCGCACAGTCATCTGGGACCTGTTACGTGTCCCAGATGACTGAGCATCGTATCACGGCGCATGGCGCTGCTCGCGCATGCGCAGTGGGTGCCCGGCTGTGAAGCCACAGCCGGGTGCCCACAGTAAGAATGCCGGTGCCGCGAGCGGAGCGGGGAACGAGGGGGGCTTCGTTCCCCCGCATCGCTGGACCCTGGGACAGGTAAGTGTTCGATTATTAAAAGTCAGCAGCTGCAGAATTTGTAGCTGCTGACTTTTAAAAACATTTTTTTTAGTGGGCACTCCTCTGTAAAGTAGTTCTAAAGGCAGAGGTTTTTTTTTTTTGTATCTTAATGCATTCTATGCATAGATAAAAACACCTTCTGTGTGCAGCAGCCCCCCTAATACTTACTTGAGCCCCATCTTGATCCAGCGATGTTGGACAAGAGCCTTGGCTGTCCAGTGCTCTCCTTCCTTATTAGCTGAGACACAGCAGCGGGTGCCATTGGCTCCCACTGCTGTCAATCACAGTCAGTGAGCCAATGAGAAGAGAAAGGGGGCGGTGCCGAGCCACGGCTCTGTGTCTAAATGGATACCCCCATATCACCCCCCTATGGGTGCCCCCATAGCAAGAAGCTTGAGGAAGGGAGTGAGGAGCCAGGAGCGTCAGCTGCTCTGTGTAAAACCACTGTACAGAGTAGGTAAGTATAACATGTGTAGCGGGTGCTGCAGCTAAAGACTTACATTAACACAGATAATCTGACAGGGAAAAGTTCAGAGTGTTAACAGCTATGAGGTTTTCTTCTTCCTGTTTCACTGACTGACTGAATCTAATGTAATGTGAGCTGACTCACACAGAGCTGTTCACTCTGCAGCCTTCCCTGTGTCTCTATTGGCAGGAAGAAGAAAGCCAATTAAAGGAGCAGTCACAGAAGCAAATTAGAGGGACTTTAACAAGCTGCAGAAAGCAGCTGCAAAGGGCTCTGGAATATGAAGTTCCAGCACAGAGCAGCCTCATAGCCTTGTATAGTGACAGGAACTACCAAGACCAGCATGCTCTGCTGGAAGGAAAGTAAAGACTCAATTTAAATTTTTCCTAAGGTGATTATTCTCAGGCAGCAGGAGACTGGGAAAGAGATCAGACCTGAGGGAGAGATGCTGTGTCTCAGGTGATCTCACCGCACAATCCAGGTCTCCATTGCCAGTCAGGACATCCAGCCTGAGAGAGGGGGTGCACCTTTATGTACAGGCCTCTGGCTCTAATCAGGTGCTTAAAAAAAAAAACGCCACCTCCCATCCCTCGCCATAGGTGTCCAAACGTCCGGCGTCCTGAAAGGGGACAGAGCATGGATAGGGGGGCAGCCCCTCCCACTTTCTATGGGGCACTCATGTTGGCTTGATCCTGAGCCCCGCCCTGCCCCCCACTCTTTGCTCACTGGCTGTGACTGGCAGCAGCAGGAGCCCATGTAATTATTTATACATATTTGGTGCTATCTGCATATAATTATTAGACATGTGCACAACAAAAAAATTTGTTTATTTTCGTTTCGTTTTTTTCGTTTCCGAAAAAAAATCGTTTTTTTTTTTTTCGTTTCGTTTTTTTCGTTTCCGTTGATTCGTAACGATTCGTACATTCGTAAGTCGTCGGTGTTTGTATTCGTAACGATTCGTACATTCGTAAGAGTTATTTTTTCGTTGATTCGTTTTTTCGTTTGTTTAATTTTCGGACGCATTCGTATTTATTCGTACATTCTTAACATTCGTAGATTCGTAATCGGAGCATAATTCATAATTTTATGTAATGTGTATGCTATTAATACATTTTAATAATTTACGAATCGAAAAAAAAAGTTACGAATCGAAAAAAAAAAATTTACGAATCGAAAAAAAAGTTACGAATGTACAAATTTTTTTGTTCAATAGAGACACGGAAAATTACAAATCGAAAAAAAAAAAAAAAAAAAAGTTACGAATCGAAAAAAAAAAGTTACGAATCGAAAAAAAAAAGTTACGAATTGAAAAAAAAGTTACGAATGTACGAATATTTTTGTTCAATCCATTCGAAGCATGTTTAGCAGCACCATTGTAAGGGACACGGAAAATTACCAATTCAACAAAAAAAAAAAAGTTACGAATGTACGAATTTTTTCGATCATTTTAGTTTTTCGGATTTTCTTCATTAGTACATTCGTTGTTTCTAATTTGTTTTTTTCGGATTTTCGTTGTTTTTCGGATTCGTTCGATTCGTACGATTCGTTATTCGGATTCGTACGATTCGAACGATTCGTTATTCGGATTCGTACGATTCGAACGATTCGTTCATTCGTACGAACGAACGAAAATAACAAAAAAAAAACGAAAAAAAAAAAAAAAAAAAAAAAACGAAACTAATTGCACATGTCTAATAATTATGTAAACTATGCTGCTTTTAGCATTTACTGTGCTAAAACAAACCACAGATGATCAGTTCTAGCTTTTTAAAAGCCAAATCTGTGATGTTCTGGACACATTTAGCTTTTCCCAAACACAAAACACCAACCCTATTAATAATAGTGGAAAGAAGTTTATCTTTATTTCAAAGAAGCTCTTTAAATTCCCCGCATATGAGTACTTTACTGTTCATTGTTAATTAAAAAGGCGCACTTTACAATACACAATAATCTCTGCTTTTTTACATTTTACCCAAAGCAGTAGCAATCATTCCGTTCTAGCACACAACAAGAGAAGCAAATATGTAAACATTCTACAATCCTTAAAAATAGATAAACCCATCCAAGAATCGAGGAAGGCAGCTATGTTTTATGTTTTGTACATTTTTATGTAATAATGGTTGACATTTCAAAAAAGACTGGTTTGCTTTAATCATGCTGGACTGGCTTAGCTGCGAGGATATTCCGTATTGCTGGTGGCGTCTAAAGTACACTGCATACGGGAATTCAAAATGACAGCTTCCTACTGAAAGGGCTAGGTGACCACATTCCCTTCCTATAAAATGCATATGTGAACTAAATTTTACAAGGCAGTGCTACTAGCATGGAAGTATTTCTCAGATGTGTGTTATTTTAGATAAAATGTTGTTTGTGGATATTTATTTTGGTATATCTTCTATGAAAACAGAAACCGAGGTATAACCGAAAGCCAGAGGACCCTAGCACAAATTAGAAACCATCCTACCATGGCGCATCTGAAATCATCTGAAGGTCCTCCTAAGTTCAAATAAAATAAAAGATATATTTTAACTTGTCAAGAAGGAAATAATCCATGCCTAAAAAATACTAGAGGATTTTAATAAGACTAAGGTAAGGATAATAAAATATCAGCACTTTCCAATTTAGCTACAAGATGAAAACCCAATGAGTGCTCATTCACACTTGAGAGTTTTTCTGCACATGCTTCACCCTGCAGGCTACACCCTAAGCCAGTATTTCTCAACCGGGGTTCCGCAGTAACCCTAGGGTTCCGCAAGAAGTGCCCAGGGGTTCCGCGGCAATCTACCCGTCAATCACAGACAGCTGACGGGTAGATCGGGTCTCCATTAACACATGCAAAGCAGCTCTGGAAGTGGCTGTAATAAGTCTTCTCTCATATCGCACTTCTCCCCGCCGGCCCCTCCGTTCCTCCTGTCCACCCCAACAGCTTGTGACATCACCTGAGATGGATGAGAAGAGAGGAGGGGCCAGCGGGGAACAGCGCAATACAGCCACTTCCTACTTTACTCTCCATTGGGATTACTACAACAGTGTACCGGTGTGCCCCATGCCCTGCTATGAGTTTGTGATGTGCCCTGCCATGTGCCCTATGCCCTGTAATGTGCCCCATGCCCTGTGATGTGCCCCATGCCATGCCATGTGCCTGTAATATGCCCCATGTGCCTGTAATGTTCCCCATGCCATGCGCTTTTAATGTGCCCCATGCCCTGCCATGTGCCTGAAATGTGCTCCATGCCCTGCCATGTGCCTCATGCCCTGTCATGTGCCTGTAATGTGCCCATGCCCTGTCGTGTGCCTGTGATGTGCTCTGACGTGTGCCCCATGCCCTGCTATGAGCTCCATTATGTGCCCCATGTCCTGCTATGAGCCCCGTAATGTGCCCTGTGTGCTGCTGTGAGTCCCATAATGTGCCCTATGTCCTGCGGTGAGCCCCGTAATGTGCCTGTGTACTGTTGGCAGCCCCGTAATGTGCCCTGTGTCCTGCTTTGAGCCCCATAATGTGCCCTATGTCCTGCGGTGAGCCCTGTAATGTGCCTGTGTACTGTTGGGAGCCCCGTAATGTGCCCTGTGTCCTGCTGTGTGAGCCCCATGTCCTGCTGTGTGCCCCATTTTCTGCTGTTTGGCTCATGATGTTCCCCATTTTCTGCTGTGTGCCCCATGTTCTGCCGTGTGCTCCATGATGTGCCCCATTTTCTGCTGTGTGCCCCATGTTCTGCCGTGAGCCCCATTTTCTGCTGTGTGTCCCTTAATGTGCCCAATGCCCTGCTGTGAGCCCTGTGATGTGGCATGTGCCCTGCTGTGTCCCCCTTGATGTGCCCCATGTTCTGCACTGTGCCCTCCTCTATGCCCCTTGTGCCTCATGTTCTGCTGTATTCCCCATGATGTGCCCCATGTCTGTGCCCTTTGATGTGCCCTATGTTCTGCTGTGTGTCCAATGATGTGCCCCATGTCTTGCTGTGTGCCCCATATTCTGCTTTGTGCCCCATGCTCTGCTGTGTGCCCCTTGATGTGTCCTCCTGTTGTGTGCCCCATATCCTGCTGTGTGTCCCTTGTTCTGTTGTGTGCCCCACGGATGTACCCCATTTTCTGCTGTGTGCCCCATGATGTTCCCCATTTTCTGCTGTGAGCCCCCTAATGTTCCTTGTACTCTGCCGTATGCCCCTTGTGCCCCTTTATCTGCTGTATGCCCTTCAATGTGCCCCATGTTCTGCTGTATGCCGATCGATGTGCCCCAGGTTCTGCTGTGTGCCGCTTGATGTGCCCCATGTTCTGCTGTGTGCCCCCTAATGAGCATCTGTGCAGAAAAAAAAGTACAAGTTTTGCATAAAATAGGTAAGTTTTAATACTTTTTTTATTATTTAATACTATTTCTTGAAATAATTGTTGTTATATCACAGCTCGCTGATCACACTGATGTTCCGTAAGCTGTAGATCTGTACATAATTTCAGGGGTTCCCCAAGATCTCAGACTTTTTGCCAGGGGTTCCCCGATGGTAAAACGGTTGAGAAACACTGCCCTATGCTCTAAAAAGTACATTAACTTTTTTTAGCGTAGTCAGGCATTTCTGTCCTTCAGCCTTTAGACTTCAATGGAAACTTTGATTTTTAAGCCTGATGAACTCCTCTCCTCCTATAGAACTTTGTCCCCTTTACTCCTGTAAAATATCTTAAAAAACGCTTCAAAGCCACCAGGAATACATCTGTTTCCACTTAGGTGACAGAATAGATATGCAGTCAGATAGACTAACAACCTCAATTTTTACAACCTTACCTCCTGTTACGGAAGTTGTGCAGGGTGTAGGTGTGAGATCACTTGTGCTGAGGGGTGTGGCTGTTACTCAGCTCTGCCAGTACAGAACACTGGAGTGTGATCACGGAGAGAAAAAGGTTCTGTAAGGTTTTTCCAAGCAAAATTTGTCAACAGTATAACATGTGTAGGCACAGGACTATAACTTAGCCTTTGCCCATTCTGGGCAAAGTAACAGGCTCACGTTACAGGAGGGGATTTAAAGTGCCATTAGCCCTTTTTTGCTAAGCAGTATAACTTATATATATCCATCTCTGGTGTGCTGTTTTTATGCACAGGCTTTATTTCCATCCAGATCCCCTATTAAAATATTGTGCCATGCATATCAGCCTTTAAGGGTAGTTTCAGTGCTGTAAAGGGTCTCCCTGGAGCCACACGTATGTGTGAATTTTCAGAATGTGGCATTTGTTCTAGCGTTCTAGCAAAATGTGACATACTACTCCATGAGCTGAAGTGTGAGGCATCAGCAAAGATCTTTAGCACAAAACACTCCACTGCTCTTCCTGCAAGCCCTATGATTGACAGCGGCTCTAGAGTTCTCCCAAGCTAGTGCTGTACACTGTACCAGAAAGGCCAGTGACATGACCATGATTCCTCCCCAACTTGCCAACATAGGCTTAGGTGTGGAAATTCTTCAGGCTATCTATACACCTTTGGTCATCTTCAGGATCAATTCCAGAAAGAATTTCATCCTCAAAAACTCACACCATAGATGATTCGACCAGGGGTTGCAGGAAAGAAAATCACTTTATTCCCCCATCAGCACAGACAGTATTCTCCTGGTGGGGGAGCTGTCCCTGCCAGGAGATCACAGTGATTACTGCTAGCGGCTATAGATGCTGGCAATAATCGTATGTAAAAGTCCTACATAATGGTTGTACAATCAGCCTGCCCATAGATGGTTCAAATCTTGGCCTGTCCCTGCTGAACTGGCCGAGATTCAAATCAACTATGGTTTACACTAAGGCTCCTTTCACACATGCACACTCTTTGCCCATTTTTCATCCATTAACAGATGAAAAACGGACATCGATGCATCTCTATGGAAAAATGGATTTAAATGAATGATCATCTATTTACAACCGCTTCCATCAACATCCATTTTTTGGAATGGATCAAAGCCCTATTTTTCTTCGGATCAGATTAAAAATGGATGTAAATGGACAGAAAGTCTGTTTTTGCATGAAAAAATGTCTCTGGGACTCTAGTGGTTAACCACTTCAATACCAGACACTTAGACACCTTCCCGCCCAAGCCAATTTTCAGCTTTCAGCGATGTCGCAATTTGAATGACAATTGCAGTCATGCTACACTGTACCCAAACAAATTTTTTATCATTTTGTTCAAAAATAGAGCTTTCTTTTGGTGGTATTTGATCACCTCTGCGATTTTTATTTTTTGCGCAACAAACAAAAAAAGACCGAAAATTTTGCAAAAAAACACGTTTTTCTTTGTCACTGTTAATTTTTTTTGAATTTTTTTTGTGTGGCGGCACTAATGGGCACTGATAAGGCGGCACTGATGGGCACCAATTAGGAGGCACCGATGAGGTGGCACTGAGGCGGCACTGATGGGCACTGATAGGTGGCACTGATGGGCAGCACTTATAGGCACTGACTGGTGGCACTAATGCGGCACTGATGCGCACTGATCACACACACTGGTGGCACTGATAGGTGGCATGGATGGGCACTTTTGGGTGGGCACGGATGGGCACTGATAGGTGGCACTGATAGGCGGCACTGACGGGCACTCATAACTTTTTTTTTTATTAAATATGATGTGCCAATCAGTGCCCATCTGTGGGCACTGATTGGCATATTTTTGGCATTTTTTTTAACATGTGGATGGCCATGGGGGATGTACCTGGCCATCCACATGCTGGGGGCTTCCCTGGTGGTATTGGGGGCTTCCCTGGTGGTCCTGGGGGCTTCCCTGATGGTCTAGTGTGGGCATCTGAGGGGGGGCTGCGCTGATAAACAATCAGCGCATACCCCCCCTGTCAGGAGAGCCGCCGATCGGCTCTCCTCTACTCGCGTCTATCCGACGCGAGTGAGGAAAAGCCGATCAACGGCTCTTCCTGTGTACATCGTGATCAGCCGTGATTGGACACGGCTGATCACGTGGTAAAGAGCCTCCGAGGCTCTTTACCGAGATCAGTGTAGCGGTGTGTCAGACTGACACACACCGATCGCCGCGATGCGCCCCCCACGGGCGCGCGGCGGCTGTTATCCTGAAGGACGTCATATGACGCCCAGTCAGGATAACGAAACCACTTCCCGGACGTCAATTTGCTATTGACCGGGCGGGAAGTGGTTAAGGACTGCAGAGAGCAAATAACAGTATCCACTCTCCATTTTATATAGCCTCCTTATATATGAAGTGTGCTCCCTCCCCCATAGCACCCATAGCACTTATACTGTAATGCTGCGTACACACGACCAGACTTTTTGACGGACTAGGTCTGACGGTCTTCCCGACGGACTTTCCCAAAGGACTTTCCAAATGAACGGACTTGGCCACACACATTCACACCAAAGTCCGACGGATTCGAACGCGATGACGTACGACCGGACTAGAATAAGGAAGTTCAGAGCCAGTAGCCAATAGCTGCCCTAGCGTCGGTTTTTGTCCATCGGACTAGCATACAGACAAACAGATTTCTAGGTCTGGCGGAGTTCTGGTCGAAAAATTTGAAACATGTTTAATTTCTAAAGTCCGTCAGATTTCTGGACAGGAAAGGTCCGATGGAGCCCACACACGATCGAATTGTCCAACAGATTCGTTCCGTCTGACCTTTGCTGATGAAAAGTCCGGTCGTGTGTACGCGGCATAAGGCCTGATGCTTATCTAGGTATATATTGTAAAAATATTGTAAAAGTATTTTTCTTTTTTGTATGTTAGAGAAAAACAGTTGTATGGCACTGTATTACTTTTGTGTTCTATGAAAAAGTACCGTATATACTCGAGTATAAGCCGAGATTTTCAGCACTTTTTTTAGGGCTGAAAGTCCCCTTCTCGGCTTATACTCGAGTCATTGCGGTCTGCCTACATGAACAGCTTGTCATGTAGACAGACGGCACTGTTCAAAAGACGCGCCGCCTCCTCCCGCCCGTCCGTGATAGGCGGGCACTAATTTTCCCAGCAGCGCGGGGTTCCGCCTATCACGGATGTTCTCTCATTCTCATCTCATGGACGAGGATGAGAGAATATCCATGATAGGCGGAACACTGCACATGACTGCTTGGAAAACCGAGTGTTCCTCCTATCACGGACGAGGAGGAGGAGGAGGCGCGGCTTTCAAACCGGCAATGGCGCCTGGAGCCTCAGCGCGTACGAGGGACACCGCACACCGGACACCGCACACCGCACACCGGACACCGCGCACCGCGCACCGCGCACCGCACACCGGACACCGGACACCGAGGGACAGCGGCCCCCGAGGGACGCGGGACACCGGATCGATCTGTCACAGGTAGGCTGCACTGGGGACACAGGGGGGGTTGTATAGGACACAGGGGACATGTAGATGGGCATTTGGTGACACTTTTCCACTTACAGTAGCTGCTCCATTTCCCCCCTCGGCTTATACACGGGTCATTAACTTTTCCCATTTTTTTTGTGGTAAATCAGGGGCCTCGGCTTATACTCGGGACGGCCTATACTCGAGTATATACGGTATGTGGTTTTCAGCACCAAACTTTCTGCATTGATCGATGGCTGACATGGTATGGTAACTAAAACCATTACTTACAAACCATTTCCAATTCCAAAGGTCAAAGTCGTGTCAAACTATGAAGCCACTTAGCTTTGTATAGGTACTTCATTGGGTTCAGCCTCAACCTTTTTACTTGTAATCTAACATCATTGACTTTGAAACCACAGAACGGTTTCAAAATCATATACTATACGTAATTTAATTAGTAGCCTTGAGTTACCATGTCAGCCATCGATCAATGCAGAAAGTTTGGTGCTGAAAACCACATACTTTTTCATAGAACACAAAAGTAATACAGTGCCATACAACAGTTTTTCTCTAACATACAAAAATGAAAAATACTTTTACAATATTTTTACAATATATACCTAGATAAGCATCAGGCCTTATGCCGCGTACACACGACCGGACTTTTCATCAGCAAAGGTCCGACGGAACGAATCTGTTGGACAATTCGATCGTGTGTGGGCTCCATCGGACCTTTGCTGTCCAGAAATCTGACGCACTTTAGAAATTAAACATGTTTCAAAAAAAACTGCGTGGGCCCCCCCCCCCAGCACCTTGTTCCCATGTTGATGGGAAAAAGGTTCTCTTCCCCACAACCCTGGGCTGTGGTTTTGGGGGTCTGCGGGCGGGGGCCTTATCGGAATCTGGAGACCTTGGGAGGAGCCTTGGGAGGATCCGGGTGACGTCACTTCCGGTCACGGCCGAGACTGGAAGTTCGGATTCGCAAGCATTCAGCCTGTGTGTGAACCCTTGGTCCTAGATTCTGCTTGATGCAGTGATTTTAACTGTAATGCCGTGTACATACGAGCAGATTTTCCATCGGAAAAATCTTGGATGTTTTTTTTCCGATGGAATTCCGCTCAAGCTTGGCTTGCATACACACGGTCACACAAAAGTTCGCTGAACTTTCGACCGCCAAGAACGCGGTGACGTACAACACTACGATGAGCCGAGAAAATGAAGTTCAATGCTTCTGAACATGCGTCAAATCGTTTTCGAGCATGCGTAGGAATTTTGCGCGTCAGGATTGGTACAGACGATCAGAATTGGAGGACGAGCGAGTGCCCCCTCCTTTCCTGACCTGCCAGGCTGCATGCAGATAAGGGTCTGGTATGGATTTTGGGGGAGACCCTACCCCATTTTATTTTTACATTTTGGCATGGGGTTCCCCTCCAAATCCTTAAGGGTCTGGTATGTAACCTATGTTTTTTTCTTTATTTTTTCAATAGCCGAGTGAGGCAATGGCGATTGGCGAGTCATTTTAAATGTGATTTGACACTTTTTTTTCCATTTAGAAATATCATTTTTGCGGCAGCATGTCTTATGCATGCCACAGATGCGCCACTCTACAGGCACATTAAGGGGGCTCCCCGCAGACACTAAATTTTTATTGTTACACTTTACCCGCTTCCCGACCGCCTCCTGCACATATACGTCGGCAGAATGGCACAGCTACAGGTACGTCCCCTTTAATTGCCTAGCCGTGGGGAACACCCGCGACACGGTCGGGAGCTCCGCGACCACGGCCGCGGGACCAGCGTCACAGAGCTGAAGAACGGGAAGAGGTCTGTGTAAACAAACCTCTCCCCGCGCTTCCTACACTGTCTGTCATTGATTGGCTGTTCCCTGTCATCAGGAAAGCCGATCAATGACGCCAGACGTCAGAACGGCCCACTAATGTAAAAAAAAACCACACACGTCACAGACCATAACCCCTCCCCGCCCCCTAGTGGTTAACTCTTTCACTGCCAGTGTCATTTATACAGGAATCAATGCATTTAAATAGCATTGATTGCTGTATAAATGACAATGGTCCCAAAAATGTGTCAAAAATGTCTGATGTGTCCGCCATAATGTTGCAGGCACAATAAAAATCGCTGATCGCCGCCATTACTAGTAAAAAAAAAAATTAATAAAAATGCTATAAAACTATCTCCTATTTTGTAAACGCTATAATTTTTTGCGCAAACCAATCAATATTCGCGATTTATTTTACCAAAAATATGTAGAAGAATACATATCGGCCTAAACTGAGAAAAAAAAATGTTTTTTTATATATTTTTTGGGGATATTTATTATAGCAAAAAGTTAAAAATATAGCATTTTTTCTAAATTGTCGCTCTATTCCACCAAAAGAAAGCTCTATTTGTGGGAAAAAAAGGACGCCAATTTTGTTTGGGAGCCACGTCGCACGACCGCGCAATTGTCAGTTAAAGCGACGCAGTGCCGAATCGCAAAAAGGGGCCTGATCCTTTGGCTGCAAATTGGTCTGGGGCTGAAGTGGTTAAGCATAAAATCACTGCTCCTTAAAAAAACGTTTTTTTTATTAATACATGTCCCCCAGGGCAGTACCCAGTCCCACATACCCCTTTTATGGCCAATTACTTGCATACAAGCCTTCAAAATGGACACTTTTGAATTTTCCTGTTCAGCTCCCATAGACTTCAATAGGCTGCACCATTCGTGTTAGAACATTTCTGTCTGTTTTTAGCAGATAGAATCAGATCGGATGTTGATGTGTGTCCTTTGACACTCACCGCTCCATGAAGGGGACTGGATGGTCTGATCGGGTCTGCCTGAAGAATGAACATGCAGATGCAATCAGTTTAAAAACTGACCACACTAAGCAGGATAGCACATTGTGGTCAGTTCTCTAGTTCTGCTGGGATAAAAGATAAAAAACTTCCATGTATGCATGGACACATAGGATAACATAGAGTGGAGTTTATGGGCTGTTAAAAAAAATGCCCAAACTCCAAAAAATGGCGGTTTATGAGCTCCAGTGTGCAGATTGCAATATACAGTAAACAAATTTTACCAAATGCTCCAAATAACGTAACGAAATTCGTCCGAATTTCGGAATACAGACTGAAATTCGAATTGAATTTTACATTGAACTTCAGTTGAATTCTAACTACACATATTGCTGAAATCAAAGACTGTGTTTGTTATTAGAGTACTATTTCGAAATAATGCTGTTTTTGTTAAGCCAAAGGTGATTTAAAGAGTCATTGTAATCATTTGATAAAAAAATTTCTTTTGTTTGTTCACTTTATTGCACTCAAATCGAAAACAATATAACATTTTCGTTTTCGACCGATTTGAAAATTTATTGAACATTTCGAATCGAAAAAAAATTGAAAATTCCAAAAACGAATCGAAAAGGAAACACATTTTTTGTCATGCACATGTCTAGAACTGGCCCACTCAACAGGTGAAAAATAAAGGAAACAAAGTCTAAAAAAAAAACAAACAAAAAAAAACGCTAAGGGCTCGTGCAAACAGGATGTTTTTACAGCTGCTGTTAGGGGCGTTTGACTTTTTTTTAACTGCCTCTAAAAGCCCCTCCATGTTAGCCTATGTGTCCATGCACACATAAACTGTCAGAGGCGTTTGAAGGCATAAGCGTTTAGGGGCAGTAGAAGAAAATGACAGCCTGTGCTTCGAGGAGCAGTAAAAAGGAGCTTCAACAACTTCAATACAGGGCATTTTCACCCCCTTCCTGACCAGGGCAATTTTCAGCGCTGTCACACTTTGAATGACAATTGCACGGTCATGCGATGTTGTACCCAAATTAATTGATTGTTTTTTTCCCCCACAAATAGAGCTTTCTTTTGGTGGTATTTGATCACCTCTGCATTTTTTATTTTTTGCGATATGAACAAAAAAAGAGCGACAATTTTGAAAAAAACACAATATTTATTACTTTTTGCTATAATAAATATCCCATTTTTTTTTAAAAAAACAATTTTTTTCCTCAGTTTAGATCAATATGTATTCTTCTACATATTTTTGGTAAAAAAAAATCCCAATAAGCATATATTGATTGGTTTGCGCAAATGTTATAGCATCTACAAAATAGGGGATAGATTTGTGATTTTTATTATAAATTTTTTTTTTTACTACTAATGGCGGCCATCTATGATTTTTATCATGATTGTGACATTGCGGCAGACAGATCGGACACTTTTGACACTATTTTGGGACCATTGACATTTATAAAGCGATCAGTGCTATAAAAAATGCACCGATTACTGTATAAATGTGACTGACAGGGAAGGGGTTAACACTAGGGGGCGCTGCAGGGGTTAAATGTGTGTCCTAGGGAGTGATTCCAACTGTGGGGGGAGGGGACTGATGAGGGGAGGAGACCGATCGGTGTTCCTCTGTACAAGGAACAAACGATCAGTTCTCCTATCCCCTGAAAGGACATGGATCTGTGTGTTTACACACACAGATCTACGTCCCTGCTCTGTGATGAGCAATCGCGGGTGCCCGGCGGACATCGGGCCCGCCGGTCACGTGCGGCAGGTCCACAGTGATGCGACGAGCGCGCGCTCTCCACAATGCCGGGAAGCCGAGGACGTCATATGACGCCCACCGAGAGGGAGGAAGGGTTTCTGCTGCCGTCATTTACTATACGGCGGTAGGGAACTGGTTAAAAACGGAAAATGCAAAAAACGCAGCTAAATGGGTCAAGCGTTTTTAGGCGTTTTTACACCATAAAGAGTGTTTTAATGAAAAAAAAAACGTGCTACGAAACTAATGTAAAAACGCATCTAAACGCGAAAAAAATTGGGTTTTTAACGCTGGTGTTTTTAAAACGTCCTGTGTGCATGAGCCCTAATAAAGCCCTCACATTTAAGGACTGGTAAGCTGTGATATATTACATTTTTTGGGATTTAATACCGCTTTAAACTAAAATGCAAATAAAATAAATACAGAACAATAGCCTGGTTGTCGGTGTCGTGTGGTGAATTTGTCTTTTTTCAGTCAAGCCTGACCCATGTGCCTTGAGTAGCATTTCTGTGATTTGTTCAGGTCACAAGTGGGATGGAAATGAGTTTGAATCCAGCTTCTTCACACATCCGGATTTAATAGACTTTTTTTCCACTGATAAAAGACCACTAATGAGTTCATTTTCTAGCTATCAAATTGGCTATAATAGCTAGTTCCACTGATGATTGCACAGGGACCTGCTGGTCACAGTGGGTATTGTCTTCTTCTGCTGTTAACTCTTTGCTTCCTTCATTCAAAGTGCCTTTCAATGGCACATTCTTCAGCTATTGTTGTTTTGTTCCGCTGAATACAGGATTAGAGGAAACGTCATGTCTCCCATTTTTCATTGCTTATATTTCTATCAGGGGTAAACGTTCAATACTCACATTGAAGGAGAACAAGTAAACAGGTCATGGCACAAACTTGCTGTATAAAGAGCTATGGGGAGGCACAAATGTAGTAAACTACAGCAAGCAATTCTTATTTGACAGCTGCCAGCATTGTATCTTATGATGATTAACCGTTTGCCTACTGTATATATACTGCGTCAAGGCGGCTCTCCTGCACAGGATCATTTACCTAGTACGTGATCCTGCACTTCCAGGTTTGGGGCGCATGCTGGTACGGTGGCCTCGTTGTCCGCCAGCACCCGCCGATGCTTTGGTACACACGCTGAACGGCAGTCTGCCTATGTAAACAAGGCAAATTGCCGTTCTGTCACCACACAAGACATGGATTCTGTGTCTCTGCTTACCACTTGCCGACCGCCGCACACCGACACAATGGCAGTGGTGAGCAAATAGGCGTACCTGTACGTCCCCTTTAAGAGCCGGGGATAACAGGCGCACGTGTGCCTGCCGCGTACAGCGTGACCGTGCCCGCGGGACCGGCGGACTCGATGTCCGCCAGTCTTCCGGCGATCGTGTCACGGAGGCTCAGAACGGGGAAGTGCTTATGTAAACAAGGCATTTCCCCATTCTGCCTTGTGATATGACAGAGATCACTGCTCCCTGTCATCGGAGGCAGAGATCGCTGTCATGTGACTTGAAGCCCTTCCCCCACAGTTAGAATTACTCCCTAGGACACACTTAACCCCTTCATCGCCCCCTAGTGGTTAACCCCTTAACTGCCAGTGTAATTTACACAGTAAGCAGTGCATTTTTATAGCACTGATCGCTGTATAAATGACAATGGTCCCAAAATAGTGTCAAAAGTGTCCGATGCGTGTGCCATAATGTTGCAGTGTCGATAAAAATCGCAGATCGCCGCCATTACTAATACATTTTTTTAATAAAAATGCCATAAAACTATCCCCTATTTTGTAGACGCTATAACTTTAAACTAATCAATATACGCTTATTGCGGTTTTTTTTACCAAAAATATGTAGAAGAATACATATAATTTCGGCCTAAACTGAGGAAAAACATTTTTTTAATATGTTTTTGGGGGATATTTATTATAGAAAAAAGTAAAAAATATTGAGTTTTTTTCAAAATTGTCGCTCTTGTTTTGTTTATAGCGCAAAAATTAAAAACCGCAGAGGTCATCACATACCACCAAAAGCTCTATTTGTAGGAAAAAAAGGATGTCAATTTTGTTTGGGTGCAACGTCGCACGACTGCGCAATTGTCAGTTAAAACGACGCAGTGCGGAAACGCAAAAACTGCTCTGGTCAGGAAGGGGGTAAAATTATCTGGGGCTGAAGCGGTTAAGCAAGGGCACCGATACATGCCTTCTCCTAGTACAAGCACCTCTCCCACAGTAGTAAAACACTGGTCAGGCACACATTTTTTTATTTTATTTTTTACTTCTTTTATTAAAGCGACAGACTAAAATACAGAACCATGGATTTTCACTTGTAGGGTTGTTCTCCAAGTGGCGGGATAACAGCCTCCTGCCCATGTGCCAGCCAGTGAAGAGGCCAGAGGACTTAATACATTTGTGTGCCTCTGGGTGTGGTTGCCACTATCCCTTTATCTTATATCTAAATACTGATATAACCTTATTTTTTGATCAAAATTTGCCTTCAAAGTCCCAATAAGAGTAATTTTGATTTTTGGAAGATGCAGATGCAGGACCATTGGACAATTAGGTATGGAGACTTTAGTTCTTTAAATAACTGAGCAGGCAGGCAGGCTTTTCCTCTGCTTGCTCGCTGTCTCCTCCGACACTGTAAACTGAGCTGCATATACGGCACTTGTAGGGTTGTTCTCCAAGTGGCGGGATAACAGCCTCCTGCCCATGTGCCAACCAGTGAAGAGGCCAGAGGACTTAATTCATTTTTGTGACTCTGGGTGTGGTTGCCACCATCCCTTTATCTTATATCTAAATACTGATATAATCTTATTTTTTGATCAAAAGTTGCCTTCAAAGTCCCAATAAGAGTAATTTTGGTTTTCTAGAGGCCCGAGGACTGACACTGAGAAGATGTAGATGCAGGACCATTGAGCAATTAGGTATGGAGACTTTAGATCTGCCTTAGGAAGTTAGTGGAACAGGCTGTCTGAGTACCAACAGATAGATATGCAATGACTCGTATTCAAATGCTTGCAATGCATATAACTGGTCTGCAGAAGATTATTTGGGATCTGCCCTTTAAGAGTTAACATCCCACAGGCATTTTAATGTGTTATTTTCTAAAACATATCAATAATTCTCCATGGTTATGCTGCACAAGCGGTTTACTATTGCTGTTTGAAGAAAACAATCCAAATAATTTCAATAATAAGAATGTCATTAACTGCAGTGAGCTAAATTAAACGGTAATCAATCCGTGGCATTGAAGATCAGCACAATCACAGAACCTTTTCCAAGAATTATTTATAGAAACTGTTAATCAGCTATTTCGTGATGTTGACTAGGGATGAGCCGAACACCCCCGGGTTCGGTTCGAACCAGAACCTTCGAACGGACCGAAAGTTCGCGCGAATTTTCGAACCCTATACGTTATAATGGACGCGAACGTTCGAAATCAAAAGTGCTAATTACAACGGCCAATATGCATGTTAATGTCATAAAACAGGTTTGGGGACCCGGGTCCTGCCCCAGGGGACATATATCAATGCAAAAAGAACTTTTAAAAACTAACGTTTTTTCGGGAGCAGTCATTTTAATGATGCATAAAGTGAAAAAAAAAAAAGTGACATTTTCCTTTAAATATGGTACCTGGGGGGTGTCCAAAGTATGCCTGTGAAGTGCATGTGTTTCCCGTGTTTAGAACTGTCCTTGCACAAAATGACATTTGTAAAGGAAAAAAAGAAGCCATTTAAAACCACTTGCGGCTTTAGGTTTGATCTTAGGTAGAATCTGAACAGGTACATTATGAAGTGTAGCTCCATCCCAAAAAAATCTATTTTTAAGCTTTTTGGAGAACATAGGGAGGGGTTATCACCCCTGTAACATTTGCTGTCTTTGCACATCTGTTCAGAACATGTCACCTCACTTTCCGTCCCAATGATAAATGTTTTTGGAAAAGTGGGGTTTTAATTGAAACAAGGATTGGTGATAAAGTATCAGTAGAGAGGAGATACCTTTTTCCCAAATTAAATCTAACAGGATAGAATTTCCCTTCCTAGGGGTAGATTTCCTCTCACTTCCTGTTTTCTCTTTCCATTTGCAAGTAGGAGTCGTTTGTAAGTTGGATGTTTGAAAGTAGGGGCCTGGCGTATATACTCTGCAGAAATTTGCCCTATTAGATGTTGGTGTAGCCACAAGACTGGTGGGCACAGGAATGGGCCCTGCTATGAGTTAATAGATCAAGATTTGTAATTGCATGCACCTGTTGAACAGGGCAGAAAAATTGGGGGTGGTGGTGGTGGTGGTGGTGGTGGACGGTTTTGCCACAAGACTGTAAGCTCTCACAGTTACTCTTGGTGGGCGCAGGAATGGGCCCTGCTGTGAGTTATTAGATCAAGATTTGTAATTGCAAGCACCTGATGAACAGGGCAGAAAAATTGGGCCTTTGGCGGTGGTGGTGGACGGTGTTGCCACAAGACTGTAGGCCCTCATAGTTACTCTTGGTGGGCGCAGGAATGGGCCCTGCTGTGAACTATTAGATCAAGATTTGTAATTACCCGCCCCTGTTAAACAGGGGCTGAAAAATTGTGCCTTAGGCACTGGTGCTGGTGCCACAACACTGCAACCCCTCACAGAGACTGTACTTGGAGCACAGCAGTCACACGTGTTGCGAAGCATTTTTTTAAAAAATTGTAAGTACACGCCCCTGTTAAACAGGGGCTGAAAAAAAATTGTGCCTTAGGCACTGGTGCTGGTGCCACAACACTGCAACACGGCCCTCACAGAGACTGTACTTGGAGCACAGCAGTCACACGTGTTGCGAAGCATTTTTTTAAAAAATTGTAAGTACACGCCCCTGTTAAACAGGGGCTGAAAAATTGTGCCTTAGGCACTGGTGCTGGTGCCACAACACTGCAACACGGCCCTCACAGAGACTGTACTTGGAGCACAGCAGTCACACGTGTTGCGAAGCATTTTTTTTAAAAATTGTAAGTACACGCCCCTGTTAAACAGGGGCTGAAAAATTGTGCCTTAGGCACTGGTGCTGTGGCATGGATCATTGAGGAGGAGGAAGAGGATAGTCAGTGAACATAAGAGGACAGTCACTCAGCATCAGCATAGGCAGTCTTGAAGGGATGTGACATTAAAAATTATTCGGTTATATCCGCCTCAGGTGCCTGGTAGCTGGTGGTGATCCAAGACTGATTCATTTTGATGAATGTCAGTCGATCAACCGAGGCGGTGGACAGGCGCACCCTATGATCAGTCACAAATCCTCCAGCAGCACTGAATGTGCGTTCGGAAAGAACGCTGGAGGCAGGACAGGCCAGTAGCTCAATTGCATACTGTGCAAGCTCTGGCCAGTGATCCATCCTCAGGACCCAGTAAGCCAGAGGATTTTTCGGTGGGAAAGGTGTCCAAGTCTGACCTTGCCCCAAGGTATTCCTGCACCATGTATATCAGACGCTGGCGATGGTTGCTGGAACCGATCATACCTTGGGGCTGCGGACTAAAAAATTGTCTGAACGCATCGGTCAGACGTCCACCTTCCCCACCGCTCCTTCTGCCACTGACCGAAGCCTCAGCAACTCGTCGCCCAGGACCAGGAGTTTGTAGCCTCCCAGTTTCTGGGAACGCGTTGCACAGACCTTTCTGCAAGGCCTCCCTGAGATGTCTCATCCTCTGCTCCCTCTGCGACGGCAAGATAAGGTCCGCAACCTTACCCTTGTACCGCGGATCAAGGAGAGTGGCCAGCCAGTAATGGTCCCTCTCCTTGATCCGAAGAACACGAGGATCCTTCCGCAGGCTTTGCAGGATCAGGGAGGCCATGCAGCGTAGTTAGCTGAGGCATTCGGTCCGGAGTCTTCTGGGTCACTGAGGATGACATGATCGCCAGCCACCTCCTCCCAGCCACGTACAAGTCCACTGGCTTGTTGGGACTGTACATCATCCCTAAAAGACTGCTGCTGCTGATGCTGAGTGCCAGGCTCCACCTCCATGCTCACACAATCCTCCTCCTCCTCCTCCTCCTCCTCCTCCTCATCCTCTTCCTGTGTGATGGGTGGGACAGAAGGAACACTGTCCGGATAAAGGGGGCCTTGAGAGGCAAGGAAGTCCTCCTCTTCCTGCCTCTGTTCTGCCTCAAGTGCCCTGTCCATTATCCCACGCAGCGTATGCTCCAACAGGTGGACAAGAGGGACAGTGTCACTGATGCATGCACTGTCACTGCTCACCATCCTCGTGGCCTCCTCAAATGGTGAGAGGACAGTGCATGCATCCCTGATCATGCTCCACTGACGTGGGGAAAAAAACCCAAGCTCCCCTGACCCTGTCCTGGTGCCGTAGTCGCAAAGGTACTCATTGATGGCCCTCTGCTGCGTGTGCAGTCGCTGCAGCATGGCCAACGTTGAGTTCCACCTGGTGGGCATGTCAGATATTAGGCGGTTCTTGGGCAGGTTCAGCTCCTTTTGCAGCTCAGTCAGCCGAGCACTGGCATTATAAGATCGGCGGAAATGCACACAGACTTTCCTGGCCTGCCTCAGGACATCCTGTAAGCCTGGGAACCTGCCCAAGAACCGCTGCACCACCAGGTTGAGGACGTGAGCCATGCAGGGCACATGGGTGAGCTGCCCCTGTCGCAGGGCGGAGAGGAGGTTGGTGCCATTGTCAGAAACGACCATTCCTGGCTTAAGCTGACGTGGCGTCAACCACCTCTCGGCCTGCCCCTGCAGAGCTGCCAGAACCTCTGGCCCAGTGTGGCTCCTGTCCCCCAAACACACCAGCGCAAGCACGGCATGGCATCTTTTTGCCTGCGTACTTGCGTAGCCCCTTGTACGCCTACGGAGCACCGCTGGTTCCAAGGACAGAGCACTGGAGGAAGAAGAAGAGGAGGGGGTGGAGGAGAGAGGTGTGTCACAACCAGTAGCAGTAGTCGCGTTTTGGAGGCGTGGTGGCGGAACAACCTCCAACACTACTGCACCTTGTCCTGCATCCCTCCCAGCTGCCAATAGAGTGACCCAATGGGCCGTGAAAGAAAGGTACCGTCCCTGTCCATGCCTGCTGGACCATGAGTCAGCGGTAATATGCACCTTACCGCTGACCGCCCTGTCCAGCGAGGCATGGACATTGCCCTCCACATGCCGGTAGAGAGACGGAATCGCCTTCCGCGAGAAAAAGTGGCGTTTGGGAACCTGCCACTGAGGAACCGCACATTGAACAAACTCACGGAAGGGGGCCGAGTCTACCAACTGAAAAGGCAGCAGTTGAAGTGCTAGCAATTTAGCAAGGCTAGCATTCAACCGCTGGGCATGTGGATGGCTGGGAGTGTACTTCTTTCTACGGTCCAGCAGCTGGGGCAGGGAAATTTGCCTGCTGCATTCGGACGTCGGTGTACTGCAAGTACTTGGTTGTGACACACCGAATTCTACACCTTCAGTCCTCTCAGAGCAGCTTTCAGAGAGGACTGAAGGTGTAGTGGGGATGGAGATCCCAGCTGAGGAGGAGCAAGGAGAGGTCCGCTTAGTTCTTTGGTGTGGGTCTTTTATGTGTGCCTGCCAACGAGCTGCATGGCAGGTCGCCATATGTCTGGTCATGCTTGTCGTGCCCAAGCGGCTGATGTTTTGGCCACGCGAGATACGCTTGAGACAAATATTGCAAATAGCAGTGGTGCGATCTGCTGCACTCGTCTCAAAAAAGGCCCACACCAAAGAACTTTTCTGATAACGTGCAGAGGCAGCGCCCTGCACAGGCGGAGCTCTGCGGTGTTGTACAGTTGCTGTGCTGGCCTCTACCTGGCCTCCAGGGGGCATCCTGCCTCGTTGGACATGTGACGCCGCATCCTCCTCCTCCTCGTCCTCCTCCTCATCCTCTCTCCCTTGAGGCACCCACGTGGAGTCAGTGACCTCATCATCCCCTCCCTCTTCACCACTAGAGCAAACCTGGCAGTAAGCTGCAGCTGGTGGAACTGTACTGCCAGATTCCTCAAGCTGGGTATCGTCATCCGAGCCTTCGAATCGTTGGGCATCCTCCTGGAGCATGTACCCAACACTGTGCTCAAGAGTTCGGGGGACTCCTCAGGAGGACATGGTGGGTCTAGGGAAGGGGTGGCTGATGATGCTCTGTCAGTACCCTGAGCCTGGGTGAGAGAGGATGAGGAGGATGAGGAGGGCTTGGTCATCCATTCTACCAAGCCTTCAGCATGATGCGGCTCCACATGTCCAGCTGCCGAAAACAAAGACGCGCGTGTCCCATGGCCACGTGCTGATGACGATGCACGACCACGTCCACGTCCACGGCCACGTCCACTAGAAACAGAGACTGTCTGCCCTGTGTTCTTGGCTCTGCACGCTCTGCCTCCCCTTGGCGGTCTTCCAGCCATTGTAGTCGGTAGTCCTGTGGGTGCTGCTGAGAAGAAAATATAGGAGCTCTGTGTGATGCCACTAACACACTAGAAGTCCTATAGGTGCTTCTGCAAAGAAAATATAGGAGCTCTGTGTGATGCCACTAACACACTAGAAGTCCTGTGGGTGCTGCTGAGAAGAAAATATAGGAGCTCTGTGTGATGCCACTAACACACTAGAAGTCCTATGGGTGCTTCTGCAAAGAAAATATAGGAGCTCTGTGTGATGCCACTAACACACTAGAAGTCCTGTGGGTGCTGCTGAGAAGAATATATAGGAGCTCTGTGTGATGCCACTAACACACTAGAAGTCCTGTGGGTGCTGCTGAGAAGAAAATATAGGAGCTCTGTGTGATGCCACTAACACACTAGAAGTCCTATGGGTGCTTCTGCAAAGAAAATATAGGAGCTCTGTGTGATGCCACTAACACACTAGAAGTCCTGTGGGTGCTGCTGAGAAGAAAATATAGGAGCTCTGTGTGATGCCACTAACACACTAGAAGTCCTATAGGTGCTTCTGCAAAGAAAATATAGGAGCTCTGTGTGATGCCACTAACACACTAGAAGTCCTGTGGGTGCTGCTGAGAAGAAAATATAGGAGCTCTGTGTGATGCCACTAACACACTAGAAGTCCTGTGGGTGCTTCTGCAAAGAAAATAGAGGAGCTCTGTGTGATGCCACTAACACACTAGAAGTCCTATAGGTGCTTCTGCAAAGAAAATATAGGAGCTCTGTGTGATGCCACTAACACACTAGAAGTCCTGTGGGTGCTGCTGAGAAGAATATATAGGAGCTCTGTGTGATGCCACTAACACACTAGAAGTCCTATGGGTGCTTCTGCAAAGAAAATAGAGGAGCTCTGTGTGATGCCACTAACACACTAGAAGTCCTGTGGGTGCTTCTGCAAAGAAAATAGAGGAGCTCTGTGTGATGCCACTAACACACTAGAAGTCCTATAGGTGCTTCTGCAAAGAAAATATAGGAGCTCTGTGTGATGCCACTAACACACTAGAAGTCCTGTGGGTGCTGCTGAGAAGAATATATAGGAGCTCTGTGTGATGCCACTAACACACTAGAAGTCCTATGGGTGCTTCTGCAAAGAAAATAGAGGAGCTCTGTGTGATGCCACTAACACACTAGAAGTCCTGTGGGTGCTTCTGCAAAGAAAATAGAGGAGCTCTGTGTGATGCCACTAACACACTAGAAGTCCTGTGGGTGCTGCTGAGAAGAATATATAGGAGCTCTGTGTGATGCCACTAACACACTAGAAGTCCTGTGGGTGCTGCTGAGAAGAATATATAGGAGCTCTGTGTGATGCCACTAACACACTAGAAGTCCTATGGGTGGTTCTGCAAAGAAAAATAGAGGAGCTCTGTGTGATGCCACTAACACACTAGAAGTCCTGTGGGTGCTTCTGCAAAGAAAATAGAGGAGCTCTGTGTGATGCCACTAACACACTAGAAGTCCTGTGGGTGCTGCTGAGAAGAATATATAGGAGCTCTGTGTGATGCCACTAACACACTAGAAGTCCTATGGGTGCTTCTGCAAAGAAAATAGAGGAGCTCTGTGTGATGCCACTAACACACTAGAAGTCCTGTGGGTGCTTCTGCAAAGAAAATAGAGGAGCTCTGTGTGATGCCACTAACACACTAGAAGTCCTGTGGGTGCTGCTGAGAAGAATATATAGGAGCTCTGTGTGATGCCACTAACACACTAGAAGTCCTGTGGGTGCTTATGCAAAGAAAATAGAGGAGCTCTGTGTGATGGGACTAACACACTTCAAGTCCTATAGGTGCTTCTGGGAAGAAAATATTGCTCTGTGTGTGTAATGGGACTAACACACTTCAAGTCCTATAGGTGCTTCTGGGAAGAAAATATAGCTCTGTGTGTGTAATGGGACTAACACACTTCAAGTCCTATAGGTGCCTCTGGGAACAAAATATAGGAGCTCTGCCTGCCTGCCACGAACACACTACAAGTCCTATAGGTGCTTCTGGTAACAAAATATAGGAGCTCTGCCTGCCTGCCACTAACACACTACAAGTCCTATAGGTGCTTCTGGGAAGAAAATATAGCTCTGTGTGTGTAATGGGACTAACACACTTCAAGTCCTATAAGTGCTTCTGGGAACAAAATATAGGAGCTCTGCCTGCCTGCACGAACACACTACAAGTCCTATAGGTGCTTCTGGGAAGAAAATATAGCTCTGTGTGTGTAATGGGACTAACACACTTCAAGTCCTATAGGTGCTTCTGGGAACAAAGTATAGCTCTTTGTGTGTAATGGGACTAACACACTTCAAGTCCTATAGGTGCTTCTGGGAAGAAAATATAGCTCTGTGTGTGTGATGGGACTAACACACTTCAAGTCCTATAGGTGCTTCTGGGAACAAAATATAGCTCTGTGTGTGTAATGGGACTAACACACTTCAAGTCCTATAGGTGCTTCTGGGAACAAAATATAGCTCTGTGTGTGTGATGGGACTAACACACTTCAAGTCCTATAGGTGCTTCTGGGAAGAAAATATAGCTCTGTGTGTGTAATGGGACTAACACACTACAAGTCCTATAGGTGCTTCTGGGAAGAAAATATAGCTCTGTGTGTGTAATGGGACTAACACACTTCAAGTCCTATAGGTGCTTCTGGGAAGAAAATATAGCTCTGTGTGTGTGATGGGACTAACACACTTCAAGTCCTATAGGTGCTTCTGGGAAGAAAATATAGCTCTGTGTGTGTAATGGGACTAACACACTTCAAGTCCTATAGGTGCTTCTGGGAAGAAAATATAGCTCTGTGTGTGTAATGGGACTAACACACTTCAAGTCCTATAGGTGCTTCTGGGAAGAAAATATAGCTCTGTGTGTGTAATGGGACTAACACACTTCAAGTCCTATAGGTGCTTCTGGGAAGAAAATATAGCTCTGTGTGTGTAATGGGACTAACACACTTCAAGTCCTATAGGTGCTTCTGGAACAAAGTATAGCTCTTTGTGTGTAATGGGACTAACACACTTCAAGTCCTATAGGTGCTTCTGGGAAGAAAATATAGCTCTGTGTGTGTGATGGGACTAACACACTTCAAGTCCTATAGGTGCTTCTGGGAACAAAATATAGCTCTGTGTGTGTAATGGGACTAACACACTTCAAGTCCTATAGGTGCTTCTGGGAACAAAATATAGCTCTGTGTGTGTGATGGGACTAACACACTTCAAGTCCTATAGGTGCTTCTGGGAAGAAAATATAGCTCTGTGTGTGTAATGGGACTAACACACTTCAAGTCCTATAGGTGCTTCTGGGAACAAAATATAGCTCTGTGTGTGTAATGGGACTAACACACTTCAAGTCCTATAGGTGCTTCTGGGAACAAAATATAGCTCTGTGTGTGTAATGGGACTAACACACTTCAAGTCCTATAGGTGCTTCTGGGAAGAAAATATAGCTCTGTGTGTGTAATGGGACTAACACACTTCAAGTCCTATAGGTGCTTCTGGGAACAAAATATAGCTCTGTGTGTGTGATGGGACTAACACACTTCAAGTCCTATAGGTGCTTCTGGGAAGAAAATATAGCTCTGTGTGTGTAATGGGACTAACACACTTCAAGTCCTATAGGTGCTTCTGGGAAGAAAATATAGCTCTGTGTGTGTAATGGGACTAACACACTTCAAGTCCTATAGGTGCTTCTGGGAACAAAATATAGCTCTGTGTGTGTGATGGGACTAACACACTTCAAGTCCTATAGGTGCTTCTGGGAACAAAATATAGCTCTGTGTGTGTAATGGGACTAACACACTTCAAGTCCTATAGGTGCTTCTGGGAACAAAATATAGCTCTGTGTGTGTGATGGGACTAACACACTTCAAGTCCTATAGGTGCTTCTGGGAACAAAATATAGCTCTGTGTGTGTAATGGGACTAACACACTTCAAGTCCTATAGGTGCTTCTGGGAACAAAATATAGCTCTGTGTGTGTGATGGGACTAACACACTTCAAGTCCTATAGGTGCTTCTGGGAAGAAAATATAGCTCTGTGTGTGTAATGGGACTAACACACTTCAAGTCCTATAGGTGCTTCTGGGAAGAAAATATAGCTCTGTGTGTGTAATGGGACTAACACACTTCAAGTCCTATAGGTGCTTCTGGGAAGAAAATATAGCTCTGTGTGTGTAATGGGACTAACACACTTCAAGTCCTATAGGTGCTTCTGGGAAGAAAATATAGCTCTGTGTGTGTAATGGGACTAACACACTTCAAGTCCTATAGGTGCTTCTGGGAAGAAAATATAGCTCTGTGTGTGTAATGGGACTAACACACTTCAAGTCCTATAGGTGCTTCTGGGAAGAAAAATATAGCTCTGTGTGTGTAATGGGACTAACACACTTCAAGTCCTATAGGTGCTTCTGGGAACAAAGTATAGCTCTTTGTGTGTAATGGGACTAACACACTTCAAGTCCTATAGGTGCTTCTGGGAAGAAAATATAGCTCTGTGTGTGTGATGGGACTAACACACTTCAAGTCCTATAGGTGCTTCTGGGAACAAAATATAGGAGCTCTGCCTGCCTGCCACGAACACACTACAAGTCCTATAGGTGCTTCTGGTAACAAAATATAGGAGCTCTGCCTGCCTGCCACTAACACACTACAAGTCCTATAGGTGCTTCTGGTAACAAAATATAGGAGCTCTGCCTGCCTGTCACTAACACACTACAAGTCCTATAGGTGCTTCTGGTAACAAAATATAGGAGCTCTGCCTGCCTGCCACTAACACACTACAAGTCCTATAGGTGCTTCTGGTAACAAAATATAGGAGCTCTGCCTGCCTGTCACTAACACACTACAAGTCCTATAGGTGCTTCTGGTAACAAAATATAGGAGCTCTGCCTGCCTGTCACTAACACACTACAAGTCCTATAGGTGCTTCTGGTAACAAAATATAGGAGCTCTGCCTGCCTGCCACTAACACACTACAAGTCCTATAGGTGCTTCTGGTAACAAAATATAGGAGCTCTGCCTGCCTGTCACTAACACACTACAAGTCCTATAGGTGCTTCTGGTAACAAAATATAGGAGCTCTGCCTGCCTGCCACTAACACACTACAAGTCCTATAGGTGCTTCTGGTAACAAAATATAGGAGCTCTGCCTGCCTGCCACGAACACACTACAAGTCCTATAGGTGCTTCTGGTAACAAAATATAGGAGCTCTGCCTGCCTGCCACGAGCACACTACAAGCCCCTCTTTGTCAATCAATCTTTGTAACTGAATCTATCTAACTCAATCTCTGCAAGTGAATCTCTCTCTCTATCTATCTAAATGCAGCAGAGTGTCACAGGAACAGCCTGCTCAATCTGCGCCGGAACAGCATGTGACCGGCGCAGACGGCGTGGCGGCGTTTTATAGGGGGGGGGGGGCGTGTACTACAGCCCCTGAGCTGTAATTGGCTACAGGCGTCCTGCCTGTAGCCAATTATGGCTCTTCGAGTTTCCGGGCTGTGATTGGCCAAGCATGCGGGGTCACAGTGCATGCTTGGCCAATCATCAGCCAGCAATGCACTGCGTCGGCCGCGCCGGCCGCAATGCATTGCGGGGCCGCTCGCATCACACGAACGTGATGCGAGCGGCCAAAATAGTTCTGGCTCGCCGAGCGAGCGAACGCCCGGTGCTCGATGCGAACGTGGGTTCGCATCGAGCACCGGGCCCATCCTTAATGTTGACGCTTTGCTAATAGTGGGGTTTCCCAAAACTTGCCTCGGTTACCTGCAACCTACCATACCATGTTCAGAATTCCCACTAGGATAACTATTGGCCATAGCTAACTTAATTACCGTATATACTTGAATATAAGCCGAGATTTTCAGCCCATTTTTTAGGGCTGAAAGTCCCCCCCTCGGCTTATATTCGAGTCACCGCCGTCTGCCGTTTTAAAAAAGCCGCGCCGCCTCCTCCCGCCCGTCCGTGATAGGCGGACACTAATTTTCCCAGCAGTACAGTGTTCCGCCTATCACGGATGGCCTGTCATTCTCATCTCATGGATGAGGATGAGAGGACGTCCGTGATAGGCGGAACACTGCACACTGACTGCTGGGAAAACAGCGTTCCTCCTATCACGGACGAGGAGGAGGAGGAGGCGCGGCTTTTTAATTTTATAATGGCGCAGTACACGCTGACAGAGCGGGGACAGACCGAAGACCAAAGACCGATGGCAGAGGGCACAGGGCACAGGACGGAGGGCACAAGGACGGATGGCACAGGACCCGCAGATCGGCACTGGTAGGCTGCAATGGGGACACGGGGGGGTCTGTACAGGGGACAGGCAGCTGCAGATGGGCATTGCTGACCCTCTTTTCCACTTACAGTACACTTACAGCTGCTGCATTTTGTACCCTCGGCTTATACACGGGTCAATGCAGTTTTCCCATTTTTTTGTGGTGAATTAGGGGCCTCGGCTTATACTCGGGACGGCCTATACTCGAGTATATGCGGTATATATAAAAAAAATAGAAAAATGCACATGTTGGGTATTTCATAAAAAGTTTGAAAGCATTTAGGCTGTTTAAAACTGCTCCAGTAAGATATGAAAAATGCTATTTATTCCAGTTAAGTTTTATTAATTTTTTTTTGCTGCTTTCACCTTAGGCAACCTTCTTAACCAAGGTTCCGTGGAGTCCTAGGGTTCCATCAGAGGTTGTTAGGGGTTCCTATAGCTGTGAACAGAGCTGGGACTTTATTCTCCCATCTACACTAACCACCCATAAGGGGGCAGTTTTCCAATGGCATTCAATTAACACTGACCAGCAATGTAAAGGGACAATTTCCTGCTGGCATCCAATGACTGGGGTCACATTGACAATGACCACCATTGAAAGAGGGCACTTTTCAATGAATCACTAACTTAATAGGACACTTCTCCACTGGCCTCTAGTGTAGTGCTTTCACAGTCTTTTCTGTAAATTAATATTTTTTGCTTCATTTTAGGAATATTGTTGCTGTCTTGCAGGATTAATCCTTTACCAAATTAGATGCATCTATCAATTATGTATTTAGCTGCTTGGGTGGAGTTCAGCTGGTTTGATATCTGGTATTGTAAAGCAGGCTCCGTGTTTCATTTACTCCAGCACAGGAATCTGGTTGGTTGTTATGGGGATAACCTAACCTTCCATGTCTTGCAATTTTTACAAATAAGTTTGTCTGCTTTATGTCTTTTTCCTATGATTATGCTTGATCACATAATGCACAAGAGACAAAACTGTTTCTCTAGTTGCTTCATTTGTAAGCCACACTCTTCTAGGGAATACTCTAAAGCCCCATACACACGGTCGGACTTTTTCATGGATTCTGTCCGATCGGACAAGGTTGTTGAAAAATCAGACCGTGTGTATGCACCATCGGACAGTGTTCGTCGGTTTGGCCGACGGACAAAGTCTTATCTCCTGCTGGAAAACTTTGCCGTCAACACGGTCCGATCACACCAAATCCGAGCGTGTGTACGCTTGTCCGACCGGACAAAGTGCTACGCATGCTCAGATCACATTACAAGACCAAAGCTATTGGCTACTAGCCTCTACGTAGTCCCGTCGTAGGCAACAAACGTCACCACGTTCAGAATGATCGGATTTTCCGACAACTTTGTCCGATCGTGTGTACGCAAAACCAACATCAGACAAAGTATGATGGACATGGTCCGACGGACCTGGTCCACGGATTGTCCGCGCGTGTGTATGGGGCTTTACAAATAACTTAACCCAACAAAAGGTTTCAGTTATCAAAGTCCCACTGATCTTCTACAAAGAATACAAAACATGCTTTTAATCTAGACAGCTCCTTTAACCACTTGACCCTTTAACAACGAGGCCATTTTTTGCTATTCCACACTGTGCTACTTTTAATGGTTATGCAACACTGTATGCAAATTCAATTTATATAATTTTTTTCACACAAATAGAGCTTTCTTTTGGTGGTATTTGATCATGACTGTTTTTATTTTTTATTTTTTATTATTATATAAACCGAAGAATATAAAGACCAAAATTTTTGAAAAAAAATATATTTTCTACTTTTTGTTATAAAACATGTCCAATAAAATAAAATTTCTTCATAAATTTAGGCCAAAGTGTATTGTGCTACATGTCTTTGGTAAAAAAACAAACTGCTAGGAGGGGCTGTCATGCATATTTATGAGGATCCAGCAAAATGGGGTGGCAGGGGGCATCTTACCTCATAACTAAACATGAGTCATGCCAGCAGGGGCAGTCGGGTGGAAGATGGAGATGGAGTTCTAGGGAGTATGTGGGAGGCCATTGCAGGGCACCCCCAAGTTTGAGGGGGTTGACCTTGGGCCTGGGACTTGTGTGCTGAATAGATCCCCTACAAAACACGGAGGAACCCCTTCCTGGAGTCACTGGCGCAAGGCGAGAGGACAGCAGGAATCGGTCAGCACAACTGGGAGATATCCTGAGAGTCAGCCGGGTGGGCTGGTGAGTGTTCAGTCTGGGAGGACTGTGAAGAAGTTAGCCTGGAGGACTAGTGAAGGGGGCACCTGCATCCAGGCTGGTTGGCAGTGCCAGAAGAGATAGTGCTGGGACCAGTAGCCAGAGGAATGTACTGTATGCTGAACACTGACTTTTTGCTACACATCTAAGGGGCCTTGAGCTCCTGCCTATAACAAGCTTTTGCTCTGATCTGTCGTGCCTTGTCAGATCTTTCTAACAGTGTGCCAGTGGAGTTCTGCAAGAAAGTGAGTGCTGGAGGAAGCTGGAGGAGTGTATATAGATTGTATATAGGAAGAGTTGTCCTTGAAGTTGTTCTGAAGTCAAGTGGGCATCCCATAATTTTCCAATCCCTATCCAAGTTCTAATCCCTCAATAAAACAAAAAAAAAAAGAACTGTTCTCTGACTCTAGAGTGACTGTGAAAATTCGGTGTGCCTGGCTGTGCAGGGTGGGGGATACCAGTTACAGGGAGTGCGCTACACTGATTTATATTTAAACCCTTCACTCTATCCAAAACAAAACACGTTTAAGCTGGAGTTAGGCTGTAACAGCTTTAACACAGCATTGCCACACTTGCAGAATGCTCCACAATATCAAACAGAAAAAAAATTGCACATTTTAAAGGCCAACATAAAAAAGGCCATTTCACATTGATGTAGAAAAAAACAGCAGCTTCATTGCGCTGATAACTTTTTAGGGATTTTAGAAATCCACAGGACTGCAAAATGTCCTCCCAGTTGTGCCGTGAAACCGTGGCAATAATAAACCCCTTATAGATTCAAGTAGTTTATTTTTCAGAGCTTATCCAATTGATTATTACAGAATCTGAAACCATTAGAAATGTGACCTTTTACATAGTATACATGACGGGAGGAGAGCTAAGTAATGCTATTGCGCTACTGTTATTACTGTGGGGTGCTTATTCAGCTGGAAATAAAATTACTTTTCCTAACTGAAAATTATATCCATATGACTAGATGTCCATCAGGACTATATATATATGTGATGAGAGTTTAATTGAAAATGTTGTGGTTATTGCTTATCGAGGTAAATGTGAAAAGGAGGGTGGCGGCAGACATGGGGCATATTACGCCTGGTAAATGGGAGGAAAATGCATATTTATTTTATGATAAAAGAGTGTTTATCTGAAATGTCATTGTACTAATACACATTATTATAAAAATGATATTCATTATGGCATATCACTGTAACAATTCTCATTTATAGAATAAAGGCACCTTAAAGCTGAAATCCAGGCAGTTATAAAAGGCACAAATGAATGTAGCGCTTTATTAATTAATGGATCGTGTAATGTATTTTGTAAAATGCAAGCTTGTGGCAGAAATTTACAAACTGTATACTCATATCATAAGCAGTTTCCACTCTACAGATCTCCCATGCTTTCATGCACAAAACAGGGCAACCTAACCTACCAGCATGTCTTTGGAGTCTGGGATGAAACCAAGCAAGCTCAGGTCCAGGATTTGGACCAGCAAACCAAGTACTACAAAGCGGAAGACTAACCACTAAGCCACTGTGAATTTGTCTTAGCATCAGCCTTGTGAAGTCTACTGTAGAGCAAAGTTCAGACTAAGTCTAAGTTCTAAGGAGAAGTGAACAACATACACAGTGGCGGTCGCTCCAGTAGAGGATCAGGGGCTCTGCGCCCCTAATACATGCGCCCGGCCCTAATCTATATGCAGGGTGCCGGACGCATGGATTTCAATGGGGTTTTTTTTTTGAAGCACAGGATTAGAACCTGAGGCTCTAATTGGCTTAAAAAAAGGGTGATCTCAGTTTGAAGAGCACTGCGCCCTGATCCCACCCAGTTGTGTGACAATAGCGAATTAATATTCGCTATTGTCTTCCAGACTCTCCTCCCGGCCAATCAGGAAGTGGTTCCGGAGGAGTGACCGTATTGTCTGCCAAGGAGGAGATGCACGGTGAAGCTGCCCAAGACCTAGATGGGGTAAGTACGGGGCCTGTGGGCAGGATCGGATGGGCTGAGAGATGGGGGGGGATGTTGGGTGTTTTGCTGATCGACCGAACGATGGGGGGATTTTGACTGACAAGCCGACCGAATGGGGGGGGTTTGGCTGAAGGACCACCCCCCAAAAAATTGAGCACCAGCCGCCACTGATCATACATCAAACATCATAACCTCTCAGTGTTCTGGGTGCAGGATATCCTGTTTGTGAGGAGGCAGATATCGCCACTGGAGGGTGCTATAGGTCGATTGGCTCTGCGATTGGCCTCTAAACAGCACCCCTTGTGGCAACACCTTCTTTATAAGCATTCTGCCCCGTACACACGGTCGGATATTCCGATGGAAAGAGTCCGATCGGATTATGTTGTTGGAAAATCCAATCTTGTGTGGGCTCTAGCGGGCATTTTCCGTCGGAATTTCCACCGGAAAAAATTTGAGAGCAGGATCTCAAATTTTTTCCGACAACAAAATCCGATCAAACTTTTTCCGATCATGTGTAGAGAATTCCGGCGGACAAAGTGCCACGCATGCTCAGATCAAAGAAAGTTTTTTTTTTTCTTTGAAGAGTGCATGTGATCAGCACAAAGACAAAGCTAAAAAAAAAAGCTATTGTCTACTAGCCTCTATGTAGTCCCGTCGTACGCAACGAACAATTTATTTAATGCTATGGGTCTGTGTGCAAGAACAAATATGGGCCCCCTTCCTCAAGACTCTATTCTACGGGGGCCTACACACTGCCAGCAACACTAGAAGATGCTAACCATCTGAGTCCAGGCTCAATCAGAATCATTGATCACATGTAACCACTCATGGGAGCTGTTACATGAAATCAGAGCCAGCGTCACTGATTTTCACCCAATAAACACCTGTGCCCCTCATTCCCCTAGACTGCATAATATTACTTGGTTGTCTAGGTTTTATAAACTGCTTTTAACATTCTGACTCATTTGTGGGAACTGGTGAGGAATTATTCTGGATGTTAGGGTGGGCCCTACATGTATTACATGTGCACTTGATCAGCATATTGTTGGCACTGTATGCACTCCCTACAGAGGGTGCAGAGGCGGCATAGGTGGATCTTTTTTAACTTCAGCCGGAAGTGACAGGTTTGGTTGCAGCTCAAAGGACAGCATTGCAGCATATAGCACCTACCAATTTCCCTGTAAGTGAAAAGTCGGCCCCTTCCCTTTGGCAAGTGACAATCCACATCAGGTGGCAAGTGACAATCCACATCTGGTGCCAGGCGACATGGCAAGTGACAATCCACATCTAGTGGCAGGTGATGGTGGCAAGTAACTAGCTGTATCTGGTGACAGACGACAGTGGCAAGTGACACGCTGCATCTGGTGGCAGGAGATGTGGCAAGTGACACGCCCAGGGCTCCCACTGATTCGGCATTATGGTGAGTGGAACCACTTCATTATATTTTTTAATAATGTAACAATAGAAACAATGCGCTTCAATCACCCTGACATCATATCATCCATGGTGCCATGATGACTGAAGCGCCAACACCAGCAATCACCTGTGAAAAAAATTGCTTACCACCGGCGTGCCCTAACCCCCCCCCCCTCGGCCTGCAAAAAGGTTGGTGACCGCTGCTATGAACTTTAGCCCCAGATCTTTTGCAGACCTAGCAATGCCCCTGGTGCAATCCAGCAGAGATAGCTAATGTGTCATAACTTTGATTCTCACCTTCAGCTGATACCATTTTACCCATGCCTTGGAGTCTGGTCACCTGACCAATATTGATGGGAGAAGAGTGCAATAGGCATGTCTACGCCTCTTTATATATTTAGTAGTTCAAGATGGTCCTTAATACATCATAAATGCACTTTAAATTCTCCTCTGAACTGTTTATATGCCATAGCTAAGGGATCTTTTAGTAAAGCATGTGAGAGAAATTACCGGGACAGCGGGGTAAGCCCAGCTCAGTTTATGCCTCCAGTTTAATCACAAAACTCTTTCACAAAAATATAAATAAAAACAATCCAACTCTATGAATCAAATATCAGGCTTTCTCCAGCTGCAGTCATGCTTCAAATCTTTGCTGGCTGGGAATCTGCAGATGAATTGATATGTGTGTGAAACCCATTCTGTTCATCTTTCATTACAGGAGGACTGGCAGGCAGCTTGTCGGCACCCATTCAAAAGGCTGGACATTACCCCACCGTGCCAAATTTTCCAATAAAACTTTATTCTCAGCCGCAGTGTACGCACAGAGGATACTAAACAAAATATCCACTTCATGAAATGCGAGACACTGCACAGAAAAGGAATGTAAAGGAGATTTCTGCATTCAAAATGAAAAAAAAATCACCAGTAAAGTAAATAATAATAAAAAAACAATATGGAAAAAAATGAGGCGAAGGGATGAATAACTGGTCATACAGTAGTAGAATTTTTTTTGAAATTTTTCATTTTTTGGAATTTTTGTTCAGTTAATCTTCGTTTTTGACCATACTGACTACAAAATATGAAGAAGCAGGATAGAAAAGTTTTCAATTTTCTGTCAGCAATGGTGGTAATTTCCTTTCATACCAAATCAAATGTTAAAAGCAAACAACAAATTTATGTGCTTTCAAATGACATTTATCAAGTTTCTGTTGGCATTATCAAATGTACGATTTTTCGCAAGAACTTTCTCTCAAAAATGTACCAGTGTATGGCCAGCTTAATGAACTGCTTACAACTTCATTGTAAGTGGGTGCTCCTGGGTCTTATGTGCTGGATTATTGTATCTGGATGGTGCGATTATCCCTCAGCTGAGAAACTAACTGGCACGTGGTGATTTTGAAGTTCAAGAGTCAAGGCACCAAAACCATATCAAGAGACAGATGTAACGTCAACGACAAGCCAGAATTATAAAAGTATTTACACCAATCAGAGTATCAAATCCAAATCAGCAGTGGGAAGACAATCTTATGGTTCAGACAGGTTGTGTCTGGTTGGTTGTTGTAGATATTTGCCAGCACACCACAAATCTTCACGTTGAGTCCAAATGGCTTTACTGAAGTATGATCCCATCACAAACAAGAGAGTGCAACGTTTCTGAGTCCCGCAAGACCCCTTCATCAAGCATGAGTTTGAAGGGGTCCAGCATGACTCCAAAACGTTGCACTCTCTTGCTTGTCATGTGATAATACTTCAATAAAGCTGTTTGGACTCAACTTAAAGACCTGTGGTGTGCTGGCAATTATTTAAACTGTGTCATTTAAGATCCAGTCTCCTGCTGGTGGTTACTGCAGCACCCAGTATCTTAGAGTCTTTTCCAGGAATGTGTGCGATGGGAATATGGATGGTTATCTGTGTTTGGTTGGTGTGACTGTTCCCCACATGGGAAGCAAACTGACATGTTGTGCAGCTCTATAAAAGTAACTTTGGAGTCCAAGAGCCAAGGCACTATAACTATATCAGGAGACAGATGGAAAGACAAGGACAAGCCAGAAGTGTTTACACCAATCAAATCTAAATCAGCAGTGGGAAGACCCACATGGACCAGGCTGGTTGTGTCTGGTTGTTTGGTGTGATTGTTCCCCAACTAAGAAACCGAGTGGCATGTGGTGTAGCACTATAAAAGTGGTTATTTTCCAAGAGTCAAGGCACCAAACCCATATGAGGAGACAGATGGAAAGACAAGGACAAGCCAGAAGTAGAAAAATAATTACACTGACCAGAGTATCAAATTCGAAACAGCAGCAAGAAAACAGGATTATTGTCCAGGCTAAAGTCAAGTCAGGCGTTAAAGGTTTCAATGTCCAGGGCAAGTTGGGTAAATGCTAGGGAAGTAGTTAAACACAAGCTAAGTGCATTCATTAGACAATATTCTGATCTCCATAGTTTCAGGTCTGCCTTACAAAATGGCACAAACCAAATAGGAAACAGAATCTTGGGCACCTACACCCACAGTCAACTGATACACACCGATGCATACATGAACTTGCGAAAAATGCAGAATATTTAGGAAGGTACAAGCATCTGATGGCGGGCAGTAGGGAAAGCATTTTCTGTGTGTTTTTCTTATGATTATTTTACAGTTATTTTGTAGGATGAATTACCCATAGGCTTTGCCTCTTTTAGATTTGGCTATTGTGAGGTTGTGGTCCAGATTGGTGCCATGGTGATGTTTAAGGAAATTATATGATGGTAAAACTTGTTACCTGCCTCTTTCACTACCTACGGTTATTGTAATGTGTATGGAGACAAGCAGGACTAGGATAGGCTGGACTAGACATACTTCCAAAATACACAAAAACTTTTATTACTTGAAGGACTGGGCAGTGTCTCTCCTTTCTTCATTCTTATACATTCCTATACATTTTTTACTACTTAAAATGTATCAGTAATCTGAATTAAATAAACACCATACAGTGGCCGAGCATACATCTATATACACATTCACCCTACCAAGAGCACCATCAGAGCCCCCATTAGTTACTTTTCAGACAAATGCCATAATGTCAGTACCAGTTCTCTTTTATACAGGTTATAGTGTAGTTAGAAGTTGTTAAGCTAGCCACACACCTTCAGATTTCTCTGCAAGCTGAACAAGAGAAATCCCTCCATCTGCCCTAAAAAAAAAATGAATGGAGGAACCTCACCTGCTAGATATTGTATTCTGACAGTTGGCACCCACCTGCAGCTGTCAGTATACCAATTTATGTCTGCATTTGTTTGGATGCGTCACTGTTTGGCTAAACATTTTCCAAGCGGCTCCTTCAACAATTGTTGATCAAAAAATGTACTTTTGTTGAGTCAGGTACTACTGACAGTTCCACCCATGGTTCAAATTATGGCCAACTCAGCAGCAAGTGGCCGAAATTCAAGCCAGCTATGCAACTTGTACTTGTTCTGTAAGAGGTGATTAGTTAAGCTGCAATTGCACTTTAAATAATTGTCAACGATATTATATTGACTTAGAGGCCACTTTAACGTGTTTTAAGCACACATTAAGGTTTCATAAGTGCTAGTGGAGTTTGATGAATTATGGTCAATGACTTTCTGAAAGATGGTATTTTCATCAGCACTTCAGTTATACATTGATTTAAAAAGACCCCCCTATTTATTTCAAGTTCTTTGCACACGATTGGGCATTGAGAGCGAATACACTGACAATTATACTATTTCATACAATATACATTTAAGAACTTGACATCTCTATAAACTATATCTACATTGTCATCTGCTTTGCAGTATGGTCATTGCTGATTCACCTCTGTCATTGAAAGAAATGTACAGCAGCATTAACAATCCACAATGGAGGTCTGTCATCACTGTGAGGCTTTTGTTGCTGTTACAGACCAAATTATTATTTTTACTGCATATGAAACATATCAAAAAAGAAGGTAAGAATGAAGAACAATATTTAAATCAGACTTTCACTCATTTACACAATTCACCTCCGACACAATTGCAGCAAAAATATAAACTGTAAATACCTTATTTTTAACACCTTAAAGCGGTGTTCCGGACAAAATTAAACTTTTTAAATAAAAATACCCCTATAATACACAAGCTTAATGTATTCTAGTAAAGTTAGTCTGTAAACTAAGGTCTGTTTTGTTAGTTTTTAGCAGTAGTTTGTTATTTTATAAACTTGCAGCAGGCCGTGGTCATCTTAAGTGTGGGCATCTGAAGCCAGACTGTATTTCTTCCTGGATCTCATCCTTGCAGATCTCGTACATGCTCAGTGCAGCATAAGCAGTGTAATAGGTTTCAGGTCAGGTTTCCATAGCAACGGCAGTTTGAGAGGAAGTTGCTGCCCCTTCCCAGGAGACATTGCAAACAGGAAATGATGCGATGGGCCGCGGCCAGGGAGGAGGAAGTGAAAAATGAATACAGCAGATATACAGTCTGTGCTGAAAAAAAAATAAAAAAAATATCCAATTTGTTTACAGTGCACAGTTTAGTGAGGGATGCTGAAGAGTTGTAAAAGTGGGTGGAACTCCACTTTAAATAGGAACTTCACTCTCTCAATCAACGTTGACTATTTTTACTCCTTATGCTGCTAGCATTAGTAAAGAGATAGGAAATTATGTCATATTTACTTTTTTTTAAAGTAATTTTTTTATTGAATTTTTTTTAAATGTTTTCAATTACTTCCTGGTTTTTATGCCTAGGCTAATGATGTCATACATCCCAGGAGTCTGGGGGAGGGGAGGATGTTTTTTGTCAGCTAAGCATGTCCTCCTGCCTGCATGCCTGAGCTAAGGGCAGATGAATTCCAGGAAATAAATGCTACATGAATCATCTGCTCTTACTCAAGATCGCCACTGAGAAAAAATGCTACAGGGTGTTTTTCAAAGGGATTTCTCAGCAAAAAAAATAAAGCACAGTGACATTGATGGGTGGGTGAGTTTTCTTTGAATATCAAAAATAAATTGAATAGCATTTTTGGTTTGTGGTGCTCAGATGCAGTGTAGATCCACTTTCACTTTGTGTCTAGGAATAGATGATGTATGTGGCCATCTGCTGCCTTCCACGTCAAGGCGTGTCTTCACATGCGGCGGAATTCATGTAAAGATAGCAGTGCAGAAGGGGATTGTCATCTGCAAGGAAGACAAAGCTAGACTCTATGGTCTAGCAAGTTTTTTTTTGTTTTCATACAGGAACAAGTGTTAGGGATTAGACATTTTATTTCGGATGGGTTGGGTAAAGTTCCTCCTTAATGTAGTATTAAAGGCAAAACTTTTTTTGTGGCTGGAGGAGAGTGACCCTGTTGGCTTGTCTTCAGGGGGTGGCAAGAACCCCAAAAACAGCTGGCTCCCAATGATGTCAGAGAGAAAGATGGCAGTGTGGAAACCGGTGGGTGGCAGATTGCATCAAGACAATTCTGGATTTGCTTAACAGGTGATTACCGGTATGCTAAATCAGAGTGAAAGGTAAGAACAGACTTAAAATCAAAACTAAAAAAAATTAAAAGTATAAAAAACAGAGGGACCTGAAGGAGTAAATTTTCTGTTTAAGAGTATAACACATGTGGGTTGATTTCAAGACTATAGACAAATGGAGTTTCTAGCGTGTAATTTATATTATAGATATATATAGCTCAGCAACATATACACTATAGAATGGTAATATTTGAAAAAAAAAATCATTTTAAAAAGGACAAAGAGATACTGAGCTAAGAGGACTTCCATACCATAAAAGTTCAACCAGTCCCTCTGGCTAATGCCAGGAGACAGATGGAAGGACAAGGCCAAGCCAGAAGTAGAAAAGTAATTACACCAATCAGACCATCAAATTCAAATCAGTAATGAAAGACAGGGTCATGATCCAGACTGGTTGTGTCTGGTAGTTTCGTGTTACCATTCCTCAATTGGGAAACCAAGTAGCATGTCATGTAGCTCTATGGCGGTATGGGACACTAGCACTGAGCCAAGAGGTCCTCCATACTGCCAAAGTTCATCCAGCCCTTCTGGCTAATGTCAGCTGCCAGTTGGGGCCTGGGCTCAGGTTAGCTATGCAGGTATAGAACGGTGTACATTAGAGTTCATATTTGTAATTGTGATTTAGTGTATCTGGAATAAGCCATAATGCAGTATATATCTGTGTTTACTAGACAGACATCGGTTTCAACTTAAATAAAAATGGCTTCTTTGTTATAAATAATTGCTCACCATTTACAGCATGACTTATTTTAGCTGTAACAGAGATTGTAAATGTGCAACTAGTGAGACATGCCTCCATCTGTTAACTGTGCTTCTGTGTGCTGTTACTGTTTTTATTAGAAATGAAAATTCATGATGGGATTATGAGTAATAGAAAGTAGGAGGCATGAGCTGCTAATATTCAACGTAAGTTATTTTTATTGGAACATTCAAAGGGCTTCAAGTGACTGTTGATTAAATCTTCGTCAATGACAAAATGTACATTAGCTTGTATATCTCAAAGGCGTTACAATGGCTTCATTTATGTAGCTGTTCTATTAATGTAAACCCGTTAACTAAAATCTCAACATGTTAAAGGCAAATTTCAGCTTTTGTAAAAATCAGTAGATGGTGGTTGCGATGCAATAGATCCAGCAGGCTCTTCCCTATACCCCCAGTGTCTACCAAGGTAAGGACCTTCAGTTACAGGGCAGGAGGAAGTAAACAATAGATTACAAGTGCTCCATTGAGATCCAGCCTAGTCTCTACATTCACAAATGTCTGTACCCTGTAGGAGAAGCACCCTATGATTAGACAAATGGAGAGGTAGGTGCATAGTTGGGGGGGCTGGGTAATGTTACCACGTACCATACTCTGTGTGCCCCATGAAACATGGTCCCAACACTGGAATTAGCCTTTATTGTAATGTAAAAAACATTTTTTTTTTTTTTTAACTATTAAAATAATACCTGGTTATCCTCCCACAAGGGTACTTCGTGGTACAGGGTGACAACCGTCTCCCAGGTTTGTTCCTGCACTGTCACCCAGTCCCATACACGCAAGATAGAGATGATAACTGGGTTGACACACATTGCATGGGCCACCATTGTCACTATGCGCATGCCAGCCCAAAGCAAAGGTTTACAGTTAGTAATGGAGAGGGTGCAGGCAGACAGGGAGTGGCTTAAAAAGGCTTGAGGAAAAAAAGCAGGACTGAATAATTGCAAAAATGCCAATTACTGATGATACACAGTACTTTAAAAAGTAAAATGTCATCCAATTAGAGTTTAGACCTACTTTATATTGACATGCTGTATGAACCAGCTTTAAATAGACATTTGCACTTTTTCGTGGAACCAAATGCAATCATTGCCACTGTCTCCCTAAATAGGGCCAGATTACACTGAGATGATCTCCACTGACCCTTTTACTGTGCCACTTCCACCAACATTGGGCTGGTTAGCTGTACACGTATATGCACATCACATAAGATAAATACGTACAATTTCTATGCCAAGGTATCTAAACCAAAGCCTAGCGGAGAAGGAGCTACAAATAAAACTTCAAAGAATGCCAACATATTCTTAGAATAAATTATCTATTGTATGTTAGCTGTATCTGAATTGATATCTATTGTTATATGTCACTATTTAAAATCCTCTATTTGAGAAGGATGCACCTCCAAATCTGCTTTAAAGGATAAGTGCGCATTTATGTAAAAACTCTACATTCCCCCCACATTTCCCAGCCTCTGCAGCAAAAGACTAAATATAACCCAGTACCTGTATTTAGCAAAGATGAAACAAGTGTATGTGTGACAGAGAAAGGGTCTGGCTTATAGAGAATAATGGTAAGCCTTTTTCTAATGGGAGATTCAAGCTAATCAATGCTGCAGCTAATGGTGGGGCCAGCCATTTCTACTCAACACAGGTACTGGATCATATTTTTAATTAATTTTAATATTATTATTTTTTTATATTGGTTCAGGGGAAGCCTGGGAGCCATGTTTAAAGTTAACTTTTGTGCTTAAAGCAACATAAGAAGTCAGCGGCTACCTTCTAATCCAGCTTCTGCTTCCCCAACATTACCCGCAACAAATGCATCAATCTGCCCCCAATGGACCAATGAGTGGACCTGCCAATAGGTTGCGCAGGGCATGCCCAATGTGGGGTTTGGATGGGGGTCATGTCTTAACGCCACTACATGGAAGTAAAGAGAATTTGGGAGCAGCTCCATGCTACAATGGAAGAAAGAAGCTGGCGGTAAAGGTACCTGATGGGATTTCACATTGTCAGCTATTAGATGGTATTGTTGAATCAACACTATGTAGCACACCTACAGAGTACATAGTGTGTGCTTCTCCCAATTAAACAAAAAATGACTAGTAGATCCCCTAAGTTCCTCTATAAAACAGAGCCTTTATTAAACCAGAGCACTTAGTAGTGTTATAAGGCAGTTTTTGTATAATAAAGGAACTTTTTCGGATTGTGGAGCACACAGTTCCACTTTACCCTTTTGCTGCCAGAACCATTTTTGCATTTTTTTTACACACATGATTAAAAAATAATTTTAGGCCTGAAGATTACATAAAACCTGCAAACATTAAATATTTTCTGAAAGTAGACACCCTAGAGCAGTGATAGCGAACCTTGGCACTCCAGATGTTTTTGAACTACATTTCCCATGATGCTCATGCACTCTGCAGTGTAGTTGAGCATCATGGGAAATGTAGTTCCAAAACATCTGGAGTGCCAAGGTTCGCCATCACTGCCCTAGAGAAAAAATAGTGGTAGTTATTATGTCGCTTGATATAGGAAACACCAAATTTCAGTAAAAGACATACTAAAGTGAATTTGAGGGGAAACAAATGCAATAAACTACCAGAATTTTTGGTAAAATATAAAAGATGAGGCTACACTGAATAAATAGATACCCAACATGTCAAACCTTAACTTTGTGTGCACTCGTGAAATGGCAACAAACTTCAGTACATTATATTTTATATAGGCAACGCTTCAAAAGCCCCTTAAAGGTCATCAGTTTAGTGTTACGGAGAAGGTCTTCTATCTAGAATTATTTCTCTCACTCCGGTGTGCACGGTGATATGTAACATGTGTATCGCAATAGACGATTTTACGTGTTGGTGTGTTTTGGTTCATATGTGCGTATATATGAGGGTGGTGATGCCTCAAAATTTGATGGGGAAGGGGGAATTTTATGTGCTTGGGTGGTCACAGCATGAAGGGGAGGATAGTGGACGTGTGTCCATTCTACTCCCTCCACCCACCGGCACCCTCTATGTTTGTCCCGGGCCCGCAGGTGGGCAAGAAAAGCCTGGAAAACATAGCAGGGGCAAGAGCGTCGGCGTGGGGGGTACAGGTACCAGTGGTATGTGGAGGCAATGGGGCGACAGAGCTGCCATCAGTTTGTGTGTGAGCCCCCCTGTTGTCAGGTCCATATGACATGCAGTGGGGCAGTGTAAGGGTTAAAGGGACACTGTCATCAGAGATTCATGGAGGCTGCCATTTCTGAGCTCTACTTCAAGAATCCTAGTTCCCTGGTTATCATTCTGAGGGTTTGACTGCAATACTGTCTGAGTTGCTGACCAAGAAGAGGTAAAGAGATGCATAGTTCTGCCCCAAAGAAGAAACCTTTGTATTGAGTGGCTGTTCAAATGCCAGATACACGTTAACCCCTATCATCTCTCATCGAGGCCTATCATTTCAAGCCCAAACTTTTATCAAGCACTGATGAAGCCTGAGGCCCCCGAGCACACAGGCCGTTGCTATATATACAGTACTGAGATAAAGTTTTAGACAGGTGTGAAAAAAAATTGTAAATTAAGAATGCTTTCAGAAATAGATGTGTTAATAGTTTATTTTTTATCAATTAACAAAATGAGTTAAAAAAAAAAAGTTAATGGAAAGAAGAGAAATCCAAATTAGATCAATAATTGGTGTTTCCTACAATAATAACAGCATCAAGTCTTCTAGGTACATTGCACACAGTTTTTGAAGGAACTTGGCAGGTAGGTTGTTCCAAACATCTTATAGAACTAACCACAGATCTTCTGTGGATGTTGGCTGTCACAAATCCTTCTGTCTCTTCCTGTAATCCCAGACAGACTCAATGATGTTGAGATCAGAGCTCTGTGGAGGCCAAACCATCACTTCCAAGACTCCTTGTTCTTCTTGTTCACCCTTGCCCTTGTTTGGGGTGCTTTGTTTTCCATAGCCAATAACTATAATCAGAAGCTGCTTTTGACCAGTCTTTTGGGACTCTGGTCAAAAGATCCAGTGTCTCAGTCCCACATATCTTACATAGTAGTCTTGTCTAACAGGGCAGGAGACCAGGACATTGGTGCAGTTAGGTGATACTTACAGGTCTGGTGGTCCCTGCACAACCTCTGATACAGTCAGCTCATCACCCAGTCATTCTGTTCTTTCCTCCTATTATTATGCTTTTTGTTACCATATAAGTACTGCAGCACATTTTACTGACGCCTAGTGCTGCTTCTCTTGCTCCCAGTCTGAGTTTTGATGTATAGTGGATTGCAAGAGAATGATAGCAAGACAAATTCAGATGCTGCCTGCAAAAAAAAAAATATAACCTCTTGCTAACCACATAACACATATGCATATCAGCAAGGAGGGTGGGCCTTAATGCCTACCTGCCACACATAGGCGTTCATGGCAGCTGATGCTTCTGTGCTAAGAGTGCGCTCACTGTGCGTTCCCAGCACAGTCACTGAGCTGTCACAGGCAGCTGAACAATATGCAATTTAGTATCTATATTTGCTTTTTAACCGCTTCACGACCACCCACCACACTCATACTGTGGCATGGAGGCCGCTCTGTGCCAGATCACGCACCTAGTAAGTGATCTGACACTTTCGGGTCTGGGGCTCGCTCGCTGTCGGTGACCCGCTTCCTCTGTGATCATACACAGCGGGACCCCAGTGGCAGGTACTGTGGACTCGATGTCTGCTGGCACCTGCCGATTGTATAGTACACAGGCAGACCGCTGTTCTGTCAGTAGGGAAGGCATTGATCATGTGTTCCTGTTAAGCAGGAAAGTGGATCTATGCCTTCCCTTAGTAGAAGCACCTCCCACACAGTGGGAAAGCATAGGCTAGGAACAAATTTAACCCTTTGATTGCCCCATGTTAACCCCTTCCCTGCCAGTGTCATTAGTACAGTGGCAGTGCATATTTTTTTTAGCACTGATTACTGTATTAGTGTCACTGGTCCCCAAAAAGTGTCAAAAGTATCCCATTTGTCCACTGCAATTATAGCGGATAAGTCGCTGATGACCGCCATTACTAGTAAAAAAAATAAATTTTTTTTATATCCCATAGTTTGTAGACGCTATAACTGTTGGGCAAACAAATCAAAATTCGCTTATTGTGTTTTTGTTAACCAAAAATATGTACAGTAGCAGAATACATATTGGCCTAAATGAATGAAGAAATTTGATTTTTTTTTTCAGTTTTTTTTTTAGTTAGATATGTTTTATAGCAGAAAGTAAAAAATATAGATTTTTTTTAGGGCTTTTACTGATTAAAATTTTCGTGTTTGATTAATCAATTTTTTTAAATCGATTAATCGACTAATTTCAATTAATTATAACGCACATACAGATCCAACTACTTTTATCTGATCTCCTTGCATTGCAACTCTGCATTAGTCAGTGGTAAATGTGGTATACACTATATACAATCACTCGACACTAGTTAGTTTCCACAATCCATGACTTAACTTCACAGTTCACACAAATACGTTTTAAATTCAAACTGTAGCACTGACCTAAGTAATTTTATTTTCCACAGTAGCGTGACAATCCCTCCACCTCCGGTCTAACTAATCACTCTCACCTTATGGCATGGACCCCTGTGCAAACAGGTGGTCATACAAGCGGGTATCAAAAGGGTTAACACGGACCATAAACTTCTCTCACGTCTCCTTAGATCTCAGCAAGGACGCCAGGTCATGGGTAGAAAGAAAAGATCTAAGTGCTCACCACTTAAGTATAAGGTTTAATTTTTGTGTTCAAACACAAACTACTCACATAAAGATGATAAAGACAGCATGTAAAGCTGACAATCGTGTTAGTTCCATAGGGCAGCAGCGAGTGACGTCATGCGTAGCTCCTTCCCGTTTGAGTTACGTTTAACCAGAACTTCAACATCACCGGACTCCTCCCTCCTTCCCTTCGTTAGCAGATGGAGGCACTTGGGGAAGGAGGCAGGAGTCCGGTGACGTCGATGTCCGTGACGTCACCGGATCTCCGACGGAACTCCCTGAAGACCCGGAAGCCGGCGGAGATGTGAGTACCAATCAAAAGAACTTTGATCGATCAAAAAAAATTTATCGATTAATCGAGGATTTAATCTTTAATTTCCACAGCCCTATCTTTTTTTTGTTTATAGCGCAAAAAATAAAAAACGCAGAGGTGATCAAATACCACCAAAAGTAAGCTCTATTTGTGGGGAAAATAGGACATTCATTTTATTGTTGTACAGCACTGTACGTTTAAGAAATTGTCAGTTAAAGTAATGCAGTGCCGTAGCGCAAAAAATGGCCAGGTCATGAAGGGAGGTAAATCTTCCGGAGCTGACGTGGTTAAGTGTACCTGCAGTTTGCCCATGCCAAACAAAGGCTCACTTGAAAGAGAAAGGAGACAGCTGCATGTTACCTGCACCTACCACCCATCATTACATTCTGCTTTACCCACAATGAGATAGTCCAAACAATAATGGTTGATGTTGCTGTCCCTAGGTATAGGCCCAAAAAGTTCCTTATGAAAGAAAGGCAGCCCTGACTACTGATGAAATGTATATCTATACACAGATTCATTACAAGGAATCCAGTTGCAAAAGGAACGGCTTGTAACTCTCACAATGAAAATAAATCACTCCAGTAGCTGTGAACAAGTGTTTTGTTCCACGTAGGTGGCTCTCGAGTGTTTAGGTTAATTGGCTTGAAGGACTACATCTTCTAATGTTAAACTAGATTATCACATTCCAAGCTCTCACATTTATTGCTCACTATTCTCCCTGTTAGCCACAAGTTCACCTGAGGGGGATACACGTTTCACCCTAATTAGATTAGAGCAGAGGATTTGTACCATTCGCAGAGAAGCACTGCAGCCACTGCTATAATGTAACTTTCATTTAGAAGAAACACTTTGCTATGCAAATTAATTTTAAAGTAATACTTTAGAGAGAAATTGCTGCCTTAAATTAATAACCGAAGGTTAAGCCGGCATTTAAAGTGTATAACATGAGTGAGATAAAATGCTGTTATTGTTAAGGAGAATAAATGAAATCCTAAATGACATAAAACATGTAAATTAAGAAATAAATCATCAACATTTAGAAGAACAAAACAAGCTTTTATTAATAGTGCTTGTTCGTTCTACAACAGCATGTATCCTTAGTGAGTGGTTTATTTAAAGCTTTTAGTGAGAAACATGTAAAAGATTAAGAAAGCCTGCTCATGTAGTTTCATAGAATACAGGCATTTTCGAGATAATATAGAATAATTCAATAAGAGCGTAGAAAGAAGGGCTGAAGATCACACAACGGATGCTGGACCTGGAGAAGGCAGGAGACCCATGCTGTAACCTTTGGCTTCTAGATGCCTATCTAACAATAACAATGTTGAGATGCTGATTGTGAAAAAGTGTTTATGCGGATGCTGAATGGAAGCCATTGTCAAGGTGGGAACTGTAGTACTAGCTGGGTATAATTAATGATGGTGGACAGTAAGGTATTTGAGGGATAATGGTGTTAGAATTGGTTTTCAGATTGCCTGGACACCTCTGCTTTATGGCTTGTGGTAGTCATACACCGTAGAGACAGATTTTACTCATAACAAGGGTTAGAAGAGGTAGAGACCTTAAGGGGTACAGTGCTCAGGATGAAAAAGAGTCCTCCTGTTTACTGCTGATCACCTGAACCCACCTGCATTAGATTATACCCTACAACTCTCTAAGGGTTGTGGTTAGGGACTGGGTCATTGAGGCCAGTGATAATGCCAAACAAAAAAATGGATGGAGGGCACAAAGCTATTGATAATATTAACGACTACATTTAACCAGATGGCTCAATAGCAAGAGGATAGGTACATACAGTACATAGAGGACAAATGACCAACGACAAGCATCGGAGGGGTGTCCAAGTACTTGCAGTTGGGCCTTTCACCACCACCTGAAGAAGATGTTAAACTTTTGTAACCAGGTGTAGAGATGAATGGACTAAGCCTAGTTTGTGGCTGGTGGTTGTCTTCTGTGGATTTCAGCCATGACCAGTTATGTAATCAGTAAACCTCTGATCCAGTAAACCTTTTTAATCAACAAACTATGAAATAAAGTTGGGCTTCCTATGTGGAGATCTGCTAATTAATGTTCTATGATTGTCCTTTTTGACTTTATATTGGACTGTAATTTAAACAGAAATTGAACCAAGAGCATACCATTTCTTTAATGGGACACACATCAAGATGTTTTTGATTTTTTATATAGTGCTGACATATTGCCGACCTCACTAAAGATGATAGAACCAATCATGTTAGTATGTGTCCCCCAAAGGAGCTCACTATCTAATCTTCCTAGTATACTCTCTATGGAAGCGGTTCTCAACCTTTGCGAAACCAGGGCTCACTATCTAATCTTCCTAGCATACTCTCTAGGGCAGTGGTTCTCAACCTAGGTGAAACCAGGGCCTGGTGTATTCTCTCAAAAAAATTGCCCAAAAGTAAAAAAAAAAAAAGGATAAAAAAATGAGACAAGTTTACATATATGGAATACGCATTAATATGCCTGCTTATAGGCTGTAAGTCCAAACTAGAAATTATTCACACTGAAAATTATGTAAAATATGTGGTTTCACACTATATGAAAAGCTACAGAGATGTGACAGTTAGAAGAGTGTGGGAGGATATGGAGATGGCTCAGCTCTGGGAGGGAAATGAGAAACGGCAATGCCAAGTAGAATCGCCAGAGAAGACAGTGGGGGGAATGGAGAAAGCAGGTGAAAAGTAAACTATTCAGAATAATGAGACCAGAGACAGACAGCAGTGTGGGGCAGAGTGGAAGGAGAGAAGGGTGATGTTGAACAGTACGATATACAGAGCAAAGGGACTGGGGCAAGATGACAGAAGGAACAGTTATATTGCAGAATGTATAGAATGGGGGCTGGGAGGATCATCAGTGCTGGGCAGAATGGAGGGATAGAAGGGAACAGGTACAGAACTAAGGGGAGAGTGGAGTAAGCCAACAGTGCAGGGCAGAACTGTCAAATGAATTGAAAGATAAAGAAGCTGGTGGGATGCACAAAATGTAAAGATGGGGGGAATGAGGAGCATTGACTGGCCACCATGTACACACAACCTGACACCTCTACACTTTTTCTTTTTTGGGACATAAAAAAGAATATGATTTTTGAAAGGAAGCCCTACGCAGTGGATGAATTGAAGAAGTTCATGTCACAAGCATTCATGAACATTGATGCTAACCAGAATTTATGTGTTACTTTGTCACAATGTCGTGGTCAGGATTCAGGAACATTGCATTGTTAATTGAAGAAATCTTGAGCACCTAAGAGGCTTAACAGTATTCCAGTTTCAGGGACAGGTTCGAGAGTTGTTGCACCTAAGAGACTTAGGGGTTGATTTACTAAAGGCAAATAGACTGTGCGCTTTGCAAAGTGCAGTTGCTATGGGAATGTTTGACCATTCTTCCAGAAGCACATTCGTGAGGTCAGGCACTGATGTTGGATGAGAAGGCCTGGCTCGCAGTCTCCACTCTAAATTATCCCAAAGGTGTTCTATTGGGTTGAGGTCAGGACTCTGGGCAGGCCAGTCAAGTTCATCCACCCCAAACTTGCTCATCCATGTCTTTATGGCCTTGTTTTGTGCACTGGTCTAAATCATATAGTGAAGGGGAGATTATGGTGTGGGGTTGTTTTACAGGGGTTGGGCTTGGCTGCTTGAAAGGCACTCTTAAGGTGTTAGCATACCAAGACATTTTGGATAATTTCATGCTCCCAATTTTGTGGGAACAGTTTGGGGATGGCCCCTTCCTGTTCCAACATGGCTGCGCACCAGTGCACAAAAGCACGGTCCATAAAGACATGGATGAGTGAGTTTGGGGTGGAGAAACATGAGCGGACTGCACAGAGTCCTGACCTCAACCCGATAGAGCACCTTTGGGATGAATTTGAGCGGAAACTGTGAGCCAGGTCTTCACGTCCAACATCAGTGCCTGACCTCACAAATGCGCTTCTGGAAGAATGGTCAAACATTCCCATAGATGTGGACAGCCTTCCCAGAAGAGTTGAAGCTGTTATAGCTGCAAAGGGTGGGCCAACTCAATATTGAACCCTATGGACTAAGACTGGGATGCCATTAAAGTTCATGTGCATGTAAAGGCAGGCATCCCAATACTTTGGACACTATAGTGTATGTGTGTATATATTTATATACTGTATATTTATATACAAGTGTAAATATACTGTATACCATATGCTCCTAACAATCTGTTTTCTAAGCCTACACGCATGCCGTATTCAATGAATACACCTGTTTTTGTTGTACTGGTTGAAGTCACATTAGCAGGAATTCAGTCTTTGATTTACTGCCCTGAAAGCGTCTCTCTGTCATTGTACCAAAGCTACCATTACCATACAGTGTCTCCTGTCCCCTGGCATTGTGCTTACAACACAGAATTATTCACTTGCTTGTACAATACATAGGGAAGAGGGGAAAACAAGCCTCCACTATTTTTAACCACCTGCATCTATCAACATAACATCCGACTAATGCTCTGGGCAGAGGCAGAAAAAAAATCGCCACACGCTTACGGTGCCACAGGATATCACAGGCTGAGACACATAAATGTGCTGCTGCTCGTAAAGCTGTCAGTCCGGGTTTGTCTTGTGCAGCCGAACATCAGCATTGAGCGGACAGTTGATGATTATAGTTGTAGAAATTGAATTTTTCTTCAATGGGGACTTGTTCAGGCCTGGAGGAGTGGCAGATGATTGAGCCTCTGCATGGAGAATGAAGGAAACTTTGACAAAAATACACAAATATAAATATACAAACCTTTACTGAGAGAAGTATGGAGGTTGCCACCATTGACCTTCCTCGGAATATGTCAACTGCCTGGCTAAGTCTGACCTAAATATTCGCATTGAACTTGGAGATCCTGAGCTACTGTACATAGTCAATCTCTGAAAATATTTAAGTTATTGCATAAATATAACAGTAAGGAAACTAGGGGTTTAAAAAGGAGAGTTCCATAATGGAAAGTGATGTATTTTCTTAGGACACGTTTCTGGAATGGATCCACACGTTTATGTTGCAGTAATGCTCGGTATATGAACATTGAGGTGTACTGCTATTAATTTGGAATGGCTCCCTAATGTGTGTAAATAAATATATATATATGTATAGATATGGGGGTTATTTCCAAAAGGAAAATACACTTTGCACTACAAGTGCACTTGGAAGTTCAGACGCTGTAGATCTGAGGGGGACATACAAGGAAAATAAAAATCAGCATTTTAGCTTGCACACGATTGGATGATAAAATCAGCAGAGCTTCCCCTCATTTTAGATCTTTCCCTCAGATCTACAGCAACTGCACTTCCAAGTGCACTTGCAGTGCACTTGTAGTGAAAAGTGGATTTACCTTTCGTAAATAACTCCCACAGTGTATCTCTCTCTCTCTCTCTCTCTCTCTCTATATATATATATATTTTTTTTATAGATACGGTATATATACACTATATTACCAAAAGCATTGGGACACTTGCTTTTACACGCACATGATGGCATCCCAGTCTTAGTCCCTAGGGTTCAATATTGAGTTGGCCCAACCTTTGCAGCTATAACAGCTTTAACTCTTCTGGGAAGGCTCGCTACAAGGTTTAGGAGTGTGTCTATGAGAATGTTTGACCATTCTTCCAGAAGCACATTTATTAGGTCAGGCACTGATGTTGGACGAGAAGGCATGGCTCGCAGTCTGCGCTCTAATTCACCCAAAGATGTTCTATCAGGTTGAGGTCAGGCAAGTTCTTCCACCCCAAACTCGCTCATAAATGTCTTTATGGACCTTGCTTTGTGCACTGGTTCAAATCATTTGGGGGGGGGGGGGGGGGGGATTATGGTGTGCGGTTGTTTTTCAGGGGTTAGGCTTAGCCCCTTAGTTCCAGTGAAGGGAACTCTTAAGGCATCAGCATTCCAAGACATTTTGGACAATTTCATGTGTCCAACTTTGTGGGAACAGTTTGGGGATGGCTCCTTCCTGTTCCAACATGACTGAGCACTAGTGCACAAACAAGGTCCATAAAGACATAGATGAGCAAGTTTGGGGTGGAGGAGCTTGACTGACCTGCACCTTTGGGGTGAATTTGAGTGGAGACTGCGAACCACTTTATACCCCGCCCCAAAGATGCTGCTTGCAGGACTTTTTCTAACATCCTGCAAGCACACTGCTCCAGTGTGAAAACACTCAGGCTTTCACACTGGGGCTGCAGGGGCAGTGTTTTTCAGGCGCTTTGCATGTGCTATTTTTAGTCATTTAGCACCTGAAAAACGCCTTCAGTGTGAAAGGGGTATTAGAAAAAGGTTCCTGCACTACTTTTGGTCCGACTTTGGTATGACTTGCATTGACTTCTAAAGAAGTCACATACAAGTCGTGCCGAAGTCACGCTGGGGTCCGACTTCAAAATAATTTGAAAATCATGCAATTTTGAAGTTGCGGGCATTGTGAACCCGGGCTAAAACTTGGAAGCTGATTGGTTTCTATGCACAGGTGCACCCAATTTTGCACTCTCCAGTGTTGTGATGTGAACAGGGCACATAGAAAACAATTGTGCCTGCGTGTTGAGCCTGCGTTTATCTGTGTACATCAATGCAGTTCAACTCAGATGTCGAATGAGCACTAAATGTTCTGATTCCATAGCAAAGCCTCCCAGTAATGGTTTTGTGTTTTGGCAGCCATGGGAAAGCTGCACAGCACAGAATGATAGGGAAAAACATACAAGCCTTCCCAGTGCCGCTGTCCTGCTCAGTTTAGCTGCATAGGATCAATGAAAAACTAAGCATCAAATTAAGGCAAATTGGTTGGTTTTTCTGACTTAAAGCCCAATTCCATGTTTTATAAGAACCTTCTCCCTTCCTTAAGGCCCCCGCTTTATTAAAAAAATCCATAATAAATACCATAAATTTTGCAGTCTGTTGGCTAAACAGTAAAGTCACAGTTCTTTCCTTTTCTCCTCTCAGGGACAATAACTACTGTACTCATGACATGTAAGTCTAGCTCAGTCCATGACTACTGTGATCCTTGTCCCCAAGAGGCACGTCCACCATGACCATGGGTTTTCAGAAAATGGGGTGGCTAATGATGGACATTGGATTGGAAGCAGTGAGTCTGTGGGGCACAGTTCCTGAAGTTAGGTTTCAAGTCCTATCCTAATAAAAAGGTATAGGGCTTCTTGCTTAAATAAGTGACCTATGATACTAAGTAAATGGTGAATTGGTCCTTTTGACCTCTTATATCTAGTTCACTAATACTGCTTCGTATTCCAAGCGAAACAAATACTCCCTCTCCGCCAAATCATCAGCGGACCAGAATTTCCATTATTCGCTTATCTTTGTACATCATTTCTGAATTAACTAGGAAATTTGAAGCTCTGTGATACATATTTTTGTTGTATTTTTCTAGGCTGGATAGGACATATTTTGAAAATACAACACATAGTAAAGATCCTGTAAAAATGTGATTCAGTTTACCTTTTCTACAATTACACTGCAATTCCCCATCACAAGGCTGCCGTTATACAGGACAATGTCCCCAGCCTATTGCGTTGATGTTATTTTTCATACGCAACATTTAATGTGAAGAAATGACATTCGGCAGCGGCACAGTCATCAATCCAGCTGTCCGCGCAGATGAACGCAAAGCCAATGAGTTCAATTATAATGATAGAAAAGTATACAAAGGTGAGTAATGCCCGAGGGCTGCCGCTGCTTATTACCTCATTAATAATAAGTGCCGTGCTATAAATTTGATATTTGAGGCAGTTTCTGAAGAGCAGGAAAAGCATTTTTAAGAGTTTAACATTACCCATCGTGAAGTCAAACGCACATTCCGCAGAGAACGATACGAGAGGAAGTAAATCAGTCACTTACATTCTGTTTCTAATCTTGTATCAATTCAAAGTCCATAAAAATGCTAATTCGCAAATACGATGAACAGTATTCTGTGACTTTTTACCACTTAGAACAGTCAGATTAAAAAAAATAATGTTTTCTTTTATAGGATCTTAGCCTCATTGTGAAACACTAGTTTTGTTTAAAAAAACACGTCTGCTACATACAGTATATTGCATGGGAAAACTTTATTTCAAAATCCTATCTGCTTCTTTTTTAGAGATATTGAAAAAAACTAAGAGGAGAATGAAATCCAAAGAGCAGTGCAGAGCTTGTCAATCAGTTTAGTTAACCAGCTACATATTTATTTCAAGGGTGATTCATTGGCATAGTTCAGTCAGTAGGAGCAGACATCTCTACTGGGAAGCAGAGGGGTTTTCTTTTCAGATTCATTTTTTTATCACACATTTTTTAAAGCTACTTTTCAGCTAGAAAGGATAAAAAATTTAAATGCTAAGTTCACCTTTTAGGAAAAAAAATAATACATGCACATATTTTTGCAGAACAAAAATGTCAATATATTATTTTTTCCTACAGGAGTATTCAAAGCATTGCACCCTTGATCAGTGGATTGGGTGTGCAATGTCGGGCTTCTGCACACTCTCCCTCCAGCATTCTTACCATACTTCCGTATGGCCTTTAGGTTAGAAAGGTGTAGGAAAAGTGAATGGACTACGAGCTCCATGATCAGTGCACTCAAAGTCCATTGAGATCTAAAGCTGTCTGCCGCAATGGAGGTGGGACTTGTAGTTTATTCCTACACAGATCTCTGCAAATGAATGATGCGGCTGTGTGGCTGGAGCACTTCACAGCCGTGCCAATTTTAAATGTGAAAGTGGCTGTGGGGAAAAGGATCCCTTGCCCACTGTCACAGACAAAAGGTCTCATGAGGAGAGGAGGCAAGAGTTGGAAATCGTTACATGTTACACCCTAAATATGAGTGTACCATATAACACGTTCCATAAAGTGAACTTAACCATTAAAACAAGAACAGCTCAATAACACTCTGAAAAGGGCAAATAATGATATTTAATCATTTATTCATATGTCATGTGTGGTTCTAGGTATGTTTTATGCCCTAAAATTTACCAAAAATAATCACTTTTTGTCTGGGGCAATTTTTGGTGCAATCACTGTTCACATATGCTTGTTGGACCTACGCAAACATTTGTATTTGCTTATATTCGTGGGCAGACGAGGGTGCTTTTAATTTTTATATATATATATATATATATATATATATATATATATATATATATATATATATTTTTTTTTTTTTTTTTTTTTTTTATTCATTTCATTTAAAAAAAAAAAAAATGTTTACACTTTTTAATTTTTTTTTTTTCATTTACCTTTATTGCCTTCAGAAGTGTGCTAAGAAGCTCCCTTGTGATAGCTTTGGACAGGAGACAGGTACTTTTATGGAAATCAGCTCTGAAACAGATCACTGGATAAAAAGAAACCAGGACCAAGACAAGGGCTGCAATAACCATAGTGTTGTAATAACCACTTACTGAGAGGACATTTTATGTCAGTCAGCAATTGGTTAATAACACAACAACATTTTTATTTCAGAAAAAACACAACTGTAACCCTTTCTGTGAAAATACCTTTTATGGGGTCTTTGTACCTTCAAAAGTCTTAAAGGAGAAGTCCAACCTGAGCTCATTCAGCTGGGCTTCTCCCATGGTTCATAGGAGTGCAATTAGTTTTGCACTCCTGTGACCCATTTTCAGCAGAGAGCAGTCTGAAGTCCGCTCTCTGCTGACATCACCAAGATCAGTCCAAGCACCACGTCATCCTGAATCTGGGAGTCTGGATCCACCAGGTGTCTGTAGGTAGGGTTACACATGGTCATTAAAAAAGTCTATGATAGACACATAGCGGAGGAGAGTAAAAATAATCCCAAGAAGTTTTTAAAATATATTAACAGTAAAAAGGCAAGGACAGAACACATAGGCCAAATAAAGGATGAGGAAGGGAAGGTGGTTACAGATGACACAGAGAAGGCAGCTGTGCTAAATGCTTTCTTCTCCTCAGTCTTCACACAGGAAAAGGATGGGTATACTGACCAAGACAGTATTCTTAGCAACATGCCACAGTATCTACCCTTGAGGCTAACAGAGGCTGGAGTCTGTAAAGGATTAGAGAAGCTCAACATAAATAAATCACCAGGACCTGATGGCTTACACCCGAGCGTCCTTAAAGAACTCAGTCAGGTTATAGCCAGACCGCTATTTCTAATCTTCATGGACAGCTTACTGACAGGATTGTTACCAGCTGATTGGTGAAAAGCCCACATTTTATCAATATTCAAAAAAGGGCAGAGATCTATTCCCGGGAACTATGGATAGTTTTAAAAGACTCTTGGACGTGCATCTTAACAAAAACAATTTAAGGGGTTATGGGAAATTATTTTTCTACACACACAGACACACCTATACAGGTTGAACTGGATGGCTTTGTCTTTATTCAACCTTACCAACTATGTAACTATTATCATTCGCTATTTACCTCTCCGTGTGCTTAATATCATTGAAATTGGAGGACCAAAACACCACTCTCTCAGCCATGTGACCATCACAGGGAGCAGGTCACATTCTCCACCACACCTTGAAGTGATGGGTAGTCATGCTGGCAAGGTGCTGCTAGAAAGTGCAGGTATAGGGAGTATAATGGGGTTCAAGGATACCCTTTGCAGGGACACTGTCACTTTAACACACATGGGCAAGTTGACAGCGTCTCTTTGTTTTAGCAGGTGTATTATTATTATTTATTGGTAGTTAAATAGCACTAGAGGTAAAGTAGAACACTTATAGTTGAAAGAGATTATTTTGGATTTTATTTCAAATTATGAAAGTCCTTGCAAGTATTGGGATCTGCAATGTATTTATAGATACAACACGCCTCTCCCTAACTCTTAATAATCTTTGATAGGCTGGACACAGACATACAATAATGATAAATAACTTTAAAAATGTTCATTAAAGATTGTAAGTCTGGTTTAGGAAATGACCTGATCTGGCTGTTAGTCTGCCTCATCTGCTCCAGAAATGGCTATAAAATTGTTAATGACTGATACAGATCTATACAGCTCATTAAACCCTACAGACACATTTTGATTTAGACTGACTTTTTACATGTGTTTCTTAGAAAAAGTAAATAAAATATAATGCTTTTCCCAGTCTGTTGCCATCAGTATATGATCTTGTTTAGACTTGCTCAACCTCTCTGATACTGGGCCCTAAATGTCAGCTTTCTTAACATAAATGTTCTATTAACATAAGCAGGTGTCATATCACATTGCAGTAGGTATGCACCTGTGGACAATAATTTCATATATATGTATGCAAGCCATCAAATGTTACAATTCATATATACATAGATGGGTAAGCAGCATGTTGCAGTAACCAGTATGTAGGATAATTATACTCCATATAATAAAATTTGTAGAAAAGATAAATTAATTCATGATATAGTCCAGATGGAAACACAGGTAATATAATAAAAACATGGCAGCATCCTACTGCTCGACAAGTTTCATGGATAATACCACTTCATCAGGAGCAGATGCATCCACATGTCTGAAAAAGACATGAATATCAATGTGATCTAGTATTTGACTAAATCAGATTTCATCTCTCATTTTACCATTGTAGGTTAAAAATCAACAGTGCCTCTACTTTCACTGTGTTCATTTTTTATTTTTTATTTTTATTTTTTATAAATAGGACTCACAGATGTTCGAGAAGCTCACAGCACCTTGCAAGGATTAGTACCCTTTATAGGTCTCTGAATATTCTTTCGCAATGCAGGATAAGACTGTTTTCACCTTGTATCTTTGCCAGGCGCTCCAGCTACATAAAGTTAACTTAAGTTCAATAGTTCAATATACAAACAGTGTTCACATTCCTGTTCATGCCACGAGGGGTTTAAACTGATCCATTTTAGCCATCATGACTTTTATGTTAATTACTAGGTTCCAAAGTGAGCAATGAACCTCAATGACATTTTCTTTGGTTGATGTGTACAAAGAACACTTCTAATAAAAAATCCCTTATCTCCCCCATTGCAGCTTGTTCTAATCCACTCATCTGTGGCCTTATTTATTATTTCTGCATCTATCAAAAATGAAACAAGAACACATCATCTCCTGACCGTTTCACATTTGCAGCAAGGTGTTTGAAATCCTGCTGCTTGCTTTCCAAATATCTGTTTCCCATGCAGACTGAGGTTCTACCACACATTTATTTTTTTAAACTCTATTTTTGCCATTAAATGGTAGAAAAAACCCCAGGGCTTAAGGTATGACTCCAACCAAAGCAGACTGCTCCAAATTAGAATTCCTAGTGCAATTTTTATATTACTTAGGGTATATAGAACCTCTGAATTTCTATGCACCATAGGTTGAAGACCTGACCTGGCTTGTGCTAGATCCGGTAGTCCCGGCTCCCTTATTCACTTTTAATGGTGCTGTCCCAAACTCCAAAGGTATTCGGGGGAGGTGGTGGGTAAACCTAATGGGATACTGGAGGTAAATCTTCCAGTCATACAACTTACCTGTCTATTGGGCTACATTGACTTCTTTCTTTTCCTTATGTATTGATTACCATTTTGCATGCCTTATTTGTGGCCCGCAGACAAATGCCCTCAGGTGGACTCAGTGCCCTCATACCTTATCTGACTGGATTGCAGACTTCAACAAGTGTATCTCACTTTAAAAACAAACCTATTTCCTTAAAAAAACTATGAAAAAGTATGATGCAATCTGGTCGCAATGGCTTGAGTTTATGTGCCCCACCGTGGGGTAGGCTCCTTACTGCTTAAGTGTAACTGTATACAATTTGGTCTCATTTCAATGCTTCTCTTTCTTAATATTTTTTTCCGGATATCGATGTCTGGGAGTTGATATGATGTTACTGTAATACACTTATGTGCCTCTTATTGTGTATCTGTGCTCCATGCATATGCTCTTGTGATTCTTTCTGAATACCCTACACAGCATATTTTGTTTGTCTTTTTTGAATGTGCAGGTAACAAAAACTGTTCTAAATAAGATCTGATTTAAAAAATAGAATTCCTAATGAGTCTGTACTTTAGTTGCCACCTGGGCAGAAAATTTGTTTTCTGCCCCAACATTCAGTACCCGTTTCAGATTGAACACTCAGCTCAAAACTATCACTCAATACAGTAATTATGTGCTCTATTCCCCCTTCAAATTTTCCATAGGAATAAAGAAATAATTCAGGTTGGGGAAAACAGCAGCTTAGCCTTTTTGTTTGATAGTTTTTATTTAAAAAGATTACAAGGCATATAGGTCATCAGTCAAACAAGACCTGCTCTTCTCCAACCTTGTGCATAGTATGAAAGAGTTCCCAGGCACCAAGTGTTCATGGAGAGCGATCTGTTGGAGGGGTGAACATTGCAGCCTGTCAATATTTTCATACATATTTTTTTTTAACTCTCTCTTTTTGTGTAACAACAAAATGTTCTTGCAATCTAATTTCTGCTATGACAATCTTTGCTAATGAACTTTTTCTACAAATGAGCAGCTTGTTTGTATGAAAGATTTACTAAATGTAGCTGCTGTCCATTGGATAATTTTCTGCCCAGCTTCCTCAATTTTTAGATAGAAAGGTATTGGGCAGATGGGTGTCTACGGGGCCCCCCAAGGGATGAATCTCATCCATTTCATCAGCCAGAAATCCACTACATGTATGGCCAGCTTAATCGGGATGTGGCAGCCATTGTCCCCCTTGTCCCCTGACCCTCCCTATCAATGCCGTGACAAGGTCATCCACTGCCCAGGGCAAAGAATCCAAACTGCACCCCCTCCCCCACTCATGATGTACAAGCTTGGGGCAGAGGCGTAACTAGAAACTTCAGGGCCCTGGTGCAACTATTAAGAGCCCCCTAATCCCCAGCCGGGGCCCTTGCCACTGATCCCAAGGCCTCTTTAATCTCATCGCAGGGCCCTTTATTACAGTTCTGCAGCAGGACCATTTCACATGTTCTGCAGTGGGCCCCCTTCCTGACGTCTTGGGGCCCCCACACAGTGACAGAATGCCAGGGCACAGTCACAAGTGTGACCTTGCTGCCCTGGTAGTTCAGCCACTGGTGTCAATAGTTTTTATTTTTGCTATTTTATCTAGAGGGTAGCAGGACCTAAATAGGAGGGGTTGTAGTGATGGGTGCGGCATAAAGAGGAACTGATGTCCTCCATTTTCCTCCTGCAGACGCTGAATCCCTGCAGAAGGGAGAGGAGGAGAAGTGGGCTTTCAATGACTGCAGGAGGAAAATAAAGGGTATCAGTTTCTCTATAGCTCCACCTATCCAGGTGTACAGGGGAGCCGCACGGGCCCCCTGGAGCATAGGGCTGGGTTGCAATTGTGACCTATGCGACCCCTGTAGATACATCTCTGGCTTAGGAAATCCTACACCCGGCAGTCACTTGCTTTTCAAAATCACTGCTGCTGTCACTACTCCGGTCAGCTTTGCAATAGAAGGAAGGCACCCCCCAGTAAACCTTTGCACCCAGGGCAGCAGCCCCTCCTGCCCACCCCTTGTTCCGGCCCACCCCTTGTTCCGGCCCTGATTCCCTTGCTGTTATTATTTTTGAGACTTTTGACACTTGAAATCAATTTACAGTTTGCATTTGGGCACTGCCTATTTGGTGTCTTTATTTTGAACTATGACAGTGGCCTCAAGATGGTTTGAAAATTCAAAAATAGAAGCAGTAAAGGCACACACACACAATGTATAAATATTAGTTGGGTCAAATATTAAATAATTATTGATAGATAAAAGCCTGCCCTGAAATATAAATATATATATAAATATGTGTGTGTGTGTGTGTGTGTACAAAGAAAGATATACAGTAATACCATGGATTGCGAGCATAATTCGTTACGGAAACATGCTTGTAATCCAAGGCACTCTTATATCAAAGCAAATTTCCTCATAAGAAATAACGGAAAATCAGATGATTTGTTCCACAACCATTTATTCCTAAGTCCTTCAGTTTATAGTCCATATAAAAATAATTAATAAATGTGATGGGTTGTATAACCATAAAATGTCCATCCACAAATGGCAGCCTCCACAAGGGGAATAGAAGCAAAATCCAGCAGGAGCTACAGCATATAAAAGAGAAGCGAGGCACCTCTAAGTGTAGTAATATGGTTACATTTAATGAAGGTACAACATTTAGCAACTCACATGGTTGATGATTAAAAGAGGAACATCTAACATCTGCAGGAATCCTGGTTAAAGCTGTCCACATAGATCATCCTCCGCACCGCCGGATCTCACCACTGTAAAGCCCCATACACACGGTCGGATTTTCGCATGGATTCTGTCCGATCGGACAATGTTGTTGAAAAATCAGACCGTGTGTATGAACCATCGGACAGTGTACGTCGTATTGTCCGACGGACAAAGTCCTATCTCCTGCTGGATAGATTTTCCGACAACACGGTCCGATCACACCAAATCCGATCGTGTGTATGGTAGTCCGACCGGACAAAGTGCTACGCATGCTCAGATCACATTACAAGACCAAAGCTATTGGCTACTAGCCTCTACGTAGTCCCGTCGTAGGCAACAAACGTCACCACGTTCAGAATGATCGGATTTTCTGACAACTTTGTCCGACCGTGTGTACGCAAAACCAACATCAGACAAAGTATGACGGACATGGTCTGACGGACCTGGTCCTCGGATAATCCGCGCGTGTGTATGGGGCTTTAGATTGCAATCGTGACTGGGAAGGCTACCCTGTAGTAGAGCGATCTGAAAGCGAGGCTTGAAGCACTCGTGGAATGCAGCGTGGAAGGGGTCACGTTTATGGCGGTGCGGAGAAAGCTTTACCCCGGATGCCTGCGTACTTAGATGTGCCTCTTTTAATCATCAACCATGTGAGTTGCTAAATGTTGTACCTTCATTAAATGTAACCATATTGCTACACTTAGAGGCGCCTCTCTTCTCATTTATACTCAGTTGTGACATGACACTAATTGTATATCAAGACATCGCTTGTTTATAAAGTCAAGATTTATAAAAAAAATCTACTTGTCTTGCAAGTTACTCTCAATCCAAGGTTTTACTGTATATATATAATACAATTCAATGCTATTTCTGAAATTCAGTATTTAAACCTTTGAACCTAAGAAAGAGGGGGTACACCCAAAACTGATGTTCAGTTGTACACACTTTGCACTTTGGATAATAGTTCCTGCAGAGCTGTCAGCTACACAGGCTACTCAATATATATATCTATACAGTATATATATCTCACACACACACATTTAAATATAATTTAAAACGTGCAGTATTATCTCCAGAGTGTATTCTAAAACACTTCTATCCATATAAATAAAAAATATATATAATTTATCTAGGTTGCTTGAAGGGATTTTGTGCCTATTGTGGCTTGAAGACTGATAGCGGCAAATAAATTTCGTTAGTAATGAAAGTTGCAGACACCCTCAACAGTAGAAAACAGAACATTACTCCTGTCTGCTCTCAGCCTGTCAGGCTATTTCAGTTTTATTTCCGCGTGCTACAATATAAAATGCACTAACCATCCAAGAGGATCAATATACACCTTCCTCAACACCATGGAATTATGTTCTAAAATTGATTCCACCTCCACGCATGAGATCTTACAAACTGCATTCTCAGTTAATTATATACTATTGTCTTACTATGAATGAATAGGGAGTCGGGCCTGCTAGTCGCCCAGCATCCAGCAAAATGCTGACATACAACGTTCTCTTTGAAGCAGATAATGAATTGCTACCAGGATGTACATGGCGCTTTTTAGACAATAGAAAAATCTATGCATCATTTGAAACAAATAACTTTAAATTAGATCTTTAACAGAGATTTGATGACGTATTTTCAAGATGCGGTGAAGTGTGGCAGTATTTAATACATTGCGTTTTAGGCCCATCATTGGATTATTGCTGTTTTGTAACTTGTTGAATAATGTTAAAACACCGCTAAACTTGAAGCATATGTTTTCCTATTTAGATAGGGCATTGCAATACACTACTGGTATTTTGACGAGTTGTATTCAGTTTTTACTTTTATCGGGCAAAAAGCATCAAGTCAAGTGTCTGTGTGATGTTATTAGGGAGAAAATATGGGTCTTGGCTGAAGCAGAATGTTTTCTTTAACTAGCATATCAAGCAGTTTGCTAAAATGTACTGAATAAGGAAAGACATAAGAATACAGTGTTGTATACTGCAATGGGGTTGATTTACTAAAACTGGAGAGTGCAAAATCTGGTGCAGCTCTGAATGTGAACCAATCAGCTTCCAGTTAATTAACAAATTAAGTTAGAAGGTGATTGGCTACCATGCACAGCTGCGCTACATTTTGCACTCTGCAGTTTTAGTAAATCAACCCCAATGTATCATTGCTTATGGCAAAGATCCTATGCATAAACAGCTATGTAAACAGTAGAAAAGAAAACAATAATGCGTAAAATTCATATCTCTAACCATTATATTCATTTATCTCCCCTTAAAAGCAATATTTGCTTTATACAACATGAACCAACTACTTGAACCATGCAAGAGTCCACATTTCAGTACATTTCAGTACTCTAAAGTGAATCTCTGTAACACTTTTTTTTTCTAATCCATTCCAAGTAATTTGTTCACAAAATTGGTCTCCAATGATCTGTGTCATATTTTTAAAACTACGGTAAAACTAAAAACAATGTTTGTCAACCCCAAATACCAGCTAGGATAACAGACATATAGCATGGTGGTCCAACAGAAAGAGGGTGAGTAAGTGACTCCCTGCTATATTATACCTGTCACTATTTGACTGGTGTTAAAAAACAAAAAAAAATCAGACCCCACTCTCAGAATACCAGCCCTTCTGCAGACCCTGTGCCCCTGAAAAAGAAACATAGGGATTGAATATGGGATGTTGGGTTAAATTTAAGGAACCTGCATCTATCACCTTGCCTTGTGAATTGATAAAATAGCTCCTTTGGAACCAGAGCCGGAGTTACCATTGGGCACAGCAGAATTGGGCTTAGAGAAGAGAGAAGCAAAAATGTGGATTTTTCCTGTATTTTAAACCAATGCTCTTAATCCATTATTTGTAAAAAAAGTAATTTTTTATATACAGTACATTTATTTACACAAGGTCACTATGTTTAAAGGAAAGAATAAGTAAAACAAGAAAATGTTCTAAGGGTGACCCTAAAACAGAGTATTGCTGTAGGGGTCAAAGGTCATGTTCTAACAGGCTCCTGTTAAGCAAACCTAACCCTGTTTGGAGCTAATTTAAAGGATTATTTTTAAGCTATATGAATTATTTAATTTTTCTTCAATCACATCTAACACTCCAGTGAAGGGGAACCCTCAGAACCGCCATAGCATGAAATTTTTTTAAATGATAGCTTTAAGAATAAAGTAACCTGTCACAAAAGCCCAACCAAGCAATTACCTCTAATGAAGAAACCGAATACTTACCTCTCCTGCTGCTCACACCACTAAATACTGCTTAATTGCTTAAACATGGTCCCCAGACATCCACTGGGAAACTGATACTTACAGAGTACATATGAATCATTGGTTGAGTTTCAAAAAACCCCGAATAGCGTTGTCCATGGAGACACCTATGGATTTACAAGGTAGCGATGATAAGCGATCACTGAAACTTCTGCATGCAGTTTACTTTAATAAAGTGTTTGGAAGGACCTGTATTCTGGAACTTTTTTTACAAACATTCAGTAATTCCAGTAATCACTACTGTATAGATCCATGGCTGCCCCTGCAATGTTTGAAGCTCAACCAAGACTTCCAGAGTGTCAGTCTCATCAGTCCTGTAACTCTCACTGGTTTCTCCCACTGCCCTTCATGTCACTGCAGGAGCCAGTAATGACATGGAAGTCAGCAGGAGGAATCAGTGAGAGCAAAGGGAGACACAGGAGATTGACATTCCTGGAAGTGTCAGATTCCCAACAGTCTTCAGAAGAACATTTTTTAGCAACAAAGCAGTGTTCAGCAGCAAAGGTGGTAGGAGAGGTAAGTAGTCTGGTTCTTATTTACAGGTATGTGCTAGATTGGGCCTTTTTTATTATGTGACCAAGCAATTTAAATAAAGGCACTTGGCTTCCCAACTGTTGGTGTTCTTCCACAGCATTTCATGGATTTTCATCCAAAGCAGCCCCTTATAGCTGCAAGTCATTGAACTACAAAATACAGATGTCCTATTATACTGTGAGACATCCCCAAATTTGAAGTCTCCCACCTATACTTCCTTAAAAAGGAGACATCTGTGGCTGCTTTATGACAGATATTATCACCAATCTAGCATCAGTAAACTGAAATCCGATTGGCTGCTCTCTTAGCCCATTATATGACTCTTTGTACCACTTTAATTAATAAGTCCACACGTGTTGTTGCCATTACAGCAAGCTGCTTTATTTTATTACTAGTTTTGATTAATACCCTCAACAGGGTGGAGAATTCAGGTGAATAGAACAAAAATAACCTAAAATGGAAATACATTTTGTTTTTGTTTATTCCAGTGTCATTCATTCTATTCCCTCTTTCCTCTTAAAACATAATTAGACAAGATTAATAACGCAATAGCCCTTTACGAAGACAAATTGATGATTTCAGGCTCCTCGGCACGGCATTTGTTTGAAATATCAGAGGACAGATTGGCCTTCGTCCCAGACTGCAAAAAAGCCAAAAGAATGTATATATGAAACAACAACAAAAAAAATGTTATATTAATTTGCTTCCTACAACTCCCAGGTCCCCTGTAATACAAACATGCCTCACACTAAAGCAATTCTGGTACTTGGAAGTTTTCCAAACTAGAAAATATTTTGAAAAATATTAATGTTTCCTTGAACAGAAAATTTTGAGATTAAAAGTATACTCAAGTCAAACACGAACATCTGCCATTTAACAGACTCGGGAGACACATTGTATCTGCATAGTGACTCTAATTTTCATTCCAGCAATAATTTTGTGCATTAGGCCTTCATGCTCGTCAAATCTCTATGATTGCTGGTAATCTGCCCTTTTGCATGTCCATGTTCATGTTCCAATGAGTATACAGAATGGCGAGCCACATTGTTCTAGATCTGCACATATAGGGGAGGCACAGATCTTATAATACAATTGAACTTTCAGCTTAATTCAGCTAGAGAATGCTAAATACATTCCAGGTGCATCAAAAAAGTCTTACAGTTTGCTTTCTTTAGATGGCAGCCATAGCCTGAGCAGTAATGCCTATTCCCTGCCAGCATGCTATAGAAAACCATAGAGGACCATTGATTGCTCTTTGTGTGGAAGCTGTGGTCTCTGCAGAATTCTGAGCCAGACTTAGAGCTTTATAAGCAGAGGGAAGGCCAAGTTTTGCTTCTTGCAAAACACTACAATAGAGAACAGATTTGGTGATGTAACCATGGAAATATCCTCTCTTATGGCCATCAAACGCCTTGAACGAATAAGGACAATTAAAAAGAAGAAAATCTGAGGGGAAGCCGGTCCTCATTAAAAATGGGACCCATAAAAAGTCACTTTTTCAGAGATGGGCATGTGATATCTGCTGAATGGTATACCACCAATTTGAAATTTGAATTACTTCGCAGTACAGATTACATATCCAAGCAGTATCTAAGCCATAAAACATGGCCAGTGCTGAAACCAAAGCAGCATTTTCCCCTGGAAAGATAAGTATGTTCCTTCCTTCTATGACTCTTTTATCTAGTCCGGCAATCCCGTGGTATGCTTTAAAGCCAATTTCCAGCTTGGACCAAAAAAAAATGGTAATTGGGTAAAAATAATGAAGCTGCTTCAGCTATTACGCTCACCCAATCACTGGCATTGTCCTCGTAGACTGAACAATTGAGCAATGTCGTGCCACTCATCCATTGGGTTGAATGATGCTTATAATAATTCAGGTGGGGTACAGAAGGGGGAAGGGGTTCAAGGCTGGAGTTGGCATTTGACTTGCTTAATCACTTTTTCTCACCACATAGTTCCTTGAGTGACTTATAGATTTAGAAACTCCTAGTAATTACACCTTTATCTCCTTAGAGCTTAATTTTTTTTTAAATCATGTACCTTACAAAATTGTAGTTGTGGCCGCCTTGCCCGAAAATTACATGGCACAGATTAAAAGTCATAGATTTGTAGAGTCTATACCAAAGTCTAAACCAATATCTGCAAGCATTATTTTTTATCCTTTGCTCATAACAGTGCAGGGCTTTACATGTCCAGGTAGGAGCACACAGTAATAGATGAAGAGAGCAAATTACTTTACTTATGATCCTGTGATACAAACTGAAAACCACACACTGACCTTGAGGACCAGGGATGATTAATACTACTGTACAGGATAATTGAAGGGAAATTGCTAGGGCCCTAGCAAGATTCTTTTTTTAGCTTTAAAGGATAAGTGAAATTTTCACACTAACCTGTTTTTTAACTTGTTCTTGTAGCCTGTGCAAAAAATCCAATAGTAAAGTTACCGTTTAGATACAATAACAGTTAGTTTTATGTACAGCAGCTTGCTGCCTTCCTGCATGGTCTCCTCCTTGTATGAAAGCCTTGTTCCTTAAGGCCGCGATTTTCTGCTTGAAGCTTGTAGCTCTAAAACGCTCAACAAGCCAAATCCCATTCATTTCAATGGTCCCTGTTCACATCTGAGCGTTCTGTCGCCTGAAGCAAAACGCCTGTCGCTAAAAAAAGTACATGAGCTTCTTTTTGGCAGATTACAAGTGTTTTCTCTCTCTCTCTCCTCCCCCTAGTGCTTTCTTTTGGCTAAACAAATACACCTGAAGCGGTGAAATGCTTGTAATACACTTCTAAAACGCTTTACAAATACTTGTAAAAAGCTGCAAAAATGTTTTAAAAAATGCCCCAAAAACCACCAGTAAATCGCTACGCTCAGGTGTAAATGTAGTCCAAGTCTAGAACGCATGGGCCAAACGTCAGACAGCATCGGCTGGCTCAATAGAAACCAGCCCACATTTAGCCCTTGCGTACTGCAGTTGGTCTGACAGAAGCTGGGCGTTTACTGAAGGGGTATGACCGAAAATGGTCTGCCAATCGGCTCTTAATCAGCGCTGACCTTTCTAGCGGGGGAGGCTCTTTCAGAACACAATAGAACAGCAGGGGAAATCGCTGTACTAATGTTGGATAGTTAGTACAGCAGTTCCTCGTGAGCTGTCAGGTTTTTTTTTTCATTCAGCCCGACTGGGTTCAACAAAAAAAAAAAATACTACCCTGTGTTTCCCCGAAAATAAGACCAGGTCTTCTATTTATTTTGGCTACTTAAAACACACTAGGGCTTATTTTCAGGGGATGTCTTCTCTTCCCCTACCCCCCTGTCAGATCAGAAATCATCGTTATGACATCTTTAACTGGTTCCCGACCGGCTTGCATACATTTATTTCGGCACAATGTAACCGCTGCGCGAAACCTCATATATATACAGGGTTTCCTTTAAGATTTGCCAGAGGGCGCGCGATCGCCGCTGGCCACGCACAATCGCATGCACGAGCACCAGCACGGGGATTTGTGTGTGTAAACACACAAATCCCTGTGCTGTCAGAGTAGAGGAGACATGTTGTTTGTTCCTAGTAAGAAGGAACCCCTTGATCACCTCCTAGTGTTAACCCCTTCCCTACCAGTGTCATTTACACAATACCCAGTGCATTTTTATAGCTCTGATCGCTGTATAAAAGTCAATGGTCCCAAAAATGTGTCAAAAGTGTCCGATCTGTCTGCCACAATGTCGCAATACTACTAAAAATTTGCAGATCACCACCATTACTAGTAAAAAATGAAATAAAAATAAAATGCCATAAAAATGCCATAAAACGTTCCCATAGTTTGTAGACGCTATAAGTTTTGCGCAAACCAATCAATATACGCTTATTGAGATTTTTTTTTACCAAAAATATGTAGAAGAATATATATTGGCCTAAACAGATGAAGAAATTAGTTTTTTAAAAACATTTTTTGTGTATATTTTTTATAGCAAAAAGTAAAAAATATTGTTTTTTTTTTCAAAATTGTCACTCTTTTTTTGTGTATAACACAAAAAATAAAAACTGCAGAGGTGATCAAATAGCACCAAAAGAAAGCTCTATTTGTGGGAAAAAAAGAATGCAAATATTGTTTGAGTACAGCATTGCATGACCACGCAAGTTATCAGTTAAAGCGACGCAGTGCCAAATCGTTAAAAGTGCTCTGGTCAGGAAGGGGGTTAAACCTTCCGGGGCTGAAGTGGTTAATCCCCAAAAATGGACCTTAGTTGAAGTCATTGTGGAAGCGTGTAGTCCGTTTTGTGAAAGGATTGTATAGTGTCCAGTGTGCCTCCTTTTGTAACTTTATAAAAAGACTGTATAGTGTCTAGTGGGTCTCCTTTTGTAACTTTGTTGTTGATGGTGCCTTGTTTGTGGCGCCGCTGGGTTCTCGCGAGCCCCTTTTCTCTGCTCCGAGCACTGCAGAGGGAAAGGCAGAGATCCCTGCTGGCGTAGGTCCAGCTCCAAGCACTGCAGAGGGAGGGGGCGCTGACGTTGGCCGGAGAGTGGAGGGGGGGTCTCGTGGGCGCCCAGTGACCCTGTGGTTAGGGTGTTTTTCGACAATGGAGTTGCAGGGGGAGACACAGTGGACATTATGTGATCTTTTTGCAGGACGGATTATATATTTTTGCAAGGACTTTACTAATGCTTATTTTTGGAGTAGGGCTTATATTGGAGCACTCCCTGAAAATCAGGCTAGGTCTTATTTTCTGGGTAGGGCTTATTTTCAGGGAAACCCGGTAGGGTGTACTAGGCCTTAATGAGCTGCACACTCCAGTCTCCTAGTGGTGCCCTCTGGTGGCAAGAGTTGCTTGTCACAAGATACCCATGTAATCAAACTGCCCGGGAAGCTACAGGCTATGGTTGGACACGTGTGTTTATTGTCAAAAAGAAGTGCCCTTTCCCACTACTTTTTTTAAATCTGCACAGGTTGCGTGTATCCTTTACTTCTTCAATTTGACCAAACTTTGCTTTAGGATGACACATGACTGCTGTTTGTCATGCATCTCTAATACAACAAGCATCCATAACTCAACACCTGACAAGTTTTTATTCTGTTTTAACTGCATGGTGGTTACTAAGCATTAAAATGTCTAGGACGACCAGCTCGACTCTATAAAGATTTATTGGGTATGAGGAATACGGAACTTCAAACAAAATGACTGAACACGATATATTAGAGACAGAATGAAAAGAGAGCAGTGACCTATTTTATTCATATGTAAACCAACATGTGTTTAGAAATATTTGGTTAGTCCACAAAATCGAGTGTGACTGGAGGGCCCTGAGGGGGCGAGGAGAGCGCTCGGCTGGTTTAAGATGTCTGGGATTTTACAAGTGGAAACGTTGATATGTAAGCCTTACAAAGGGATATTCTCAGATGTAGAATCTGCACATCAATCAGGTGACTGTCTATTTTAGATTTTATTTTCTCAGTTTAACTAAACACTGCAAATGATATCTAACTGAACCGAAATTAAATCATTGCCGATTCTGACAAAACTCTATTTTATATACGTTATATACATTTTGTGTCTCTAGGCTCTGCTGTTTCACACCTTTCAGAGTGGCTCACCCAGATAATTGCTATATTTTGTCTTTGGCCTGCGCTGCTGTGCAATGTATCAATACAATGTTGGGAAATAGTACAGAGGACATGCTTAAAGAGGAACTGCAGTCTGCTCACATAATCAGTAATAAAAACATCTTTGTCATTCTAAAGCTTCCCTCCAACCAATTTGCATATTATTTTATATATACTGTGATTCTGTACTTGCCAAATATGCTGCAGAAATCTCCCTCCACTAAGTCTGGCTGCAGCCATTTTAACTGTGGGCAGCTAAAACTGCTACCTGTTCACTTCCTGGATTTACACAGACACACAGAGGCACACCTCTGGCCCTCTTATGACTCACCTCCCCTCCCATTCTGGCAAACTCTCACAAAAGTAAGAGAGAGAGCTGTGCATGATGTCATAATCCTAGGCTTTTTACCAGACAAGAAACAGGAAGTGGGCTGTATAAGGTATTTACTGGCAGAAAAAAAAATGTTTTACTATCCAAAGTTTAAACAACAAGGGCAGAAGATTTAATAGATGGAACGATGAAAAAATGACTGAAGTTCTGCTTTGATGTCTGATGTGTCTATAAGCAGGACATTTATGTGTGCTGTACATCAGGGCTGCTGTTAGAGGATCAATGTCTGCATTAAGACAGTACAGCTGGACCTCCTGCTCTGCAAGTGCCGGACCGCCCTTTTAAACTGATGGGGCCTGGGCCCAGTACAGGAGGGCTGGCTGTACTGCCTTATCAGTGGCCCTGCTGTACATGGACGGAACATCACGTTCTGCTGTTTTGTTGAAAATGCATATTAAACCATGAATAAAAGCTTAACTCCTGGCAAAAATGCTCGGTTTAACCACTTGCCTACCAGGCACGAACACCTCCTTCCTGACCAAGCCATTTTTCAGCTTTCAGCGCTGTCGCATTTTGAATGACAATTGCGTGGTCATGCAACGCTGTACCCAAATACAATTTTTATCATTTTTTCCCCACAGATAGAGCTTTATTTTGGTGGTATTTGATCACCTCTGCGTTTTTTATTTCTTGTGCTATAAACAAAAGAAGAGGGACAAGTTTGAAAAAACATAATATTTTTTACTTTTAATTATAATAAATATCCAATTTTTTTTATTTTTTTAACAAATTTTTTCCTCAGTTTAGCCCGATACGTATTCTTCTACATATTTTTGGTATAAAAAAAAATCGCAATAAGCGTAATATTGATTGGTTTGCGCAAAAGTTAAATAGCATCTACAAAATAGGGGATAGATTTATGACATTTTTATTATTATTATTTTTTTTACTAGTAATGGCAGCGATCTGCGATTTTTATCGTGACTGCGACATTGCGGCGGACATATCGGACACTTTTGACACATTTTTGGGACCATTCACATTTATACAGCGATCCGTGCTATAAAAATGCATTGATTACTGTATAAATGTGACTGGCAGGGAAGGGGTTAACACTAGGGGGCGCTGCAGGGGTTAATATGTTCCCTATATTAGTGATTCTAACTGTGGGGGGAGGGGACTGACTGGGGGAGGGGACCGATCGGTGTCCCTATGTACAAGGGACACACCATCGGTCTCCTCTCCAGTGACAGGACGTGGATCTGTGTGTTTACATACACAGATCCACGTCCTGCTCAGTTACTGGGCAATCACGGGTCCCCAGCGACGCGGCGGGCACGCGCGCGCGCCTCCCGCGGCGCGCGCGACCCCTAGTGGCCAAAATGGTAGCGCCGTCATATGACGGCGACCCGCCACAAGAGCCGCACCGCTCCGCCGTCTTTTGACAGTGGGCGGTCGGCAAGAAGTTAAATTCAGGTAAGGAAGGTGTCTGTATTTCTGTCCACCCAGTCCTGAGATTTAGACAGCCCTGCCGGACAGCACAGCCAGCCTGGTCACCTAACATTTCTCTGCTGGGGTTAACTTATGAGGCCTCCTCCCTGCTCTTTCTGCTTTAATAAGAATGTTCAGAGTTATCAGTGTGAATACAGGGTCCCTGACTGGCTCAGAACGCTGCCCCTCCCTCACCCAGTTTGAGTTCTCCTGTAGGGGGATTACAAGAGGCTGAAATCAAGATGAAATCAGATATTTGTACTAGCTAAATTTAATATACTAATTTGTACATTATATTGTCAAAAGTATTGGAACGCCTGCCTTTACACGCACATGAACTTTAATAGTAGGGTTCAATATTGAGTTGGCCCACTCTAATAGCGCCAACTGTTCTGGGAAGGCTGTCCACAAGGTTTAAGAAGCGTATATGTGAGGTCAGGCTTTGATGTTGAACGAGAAGGCCTGGCTCACAGTCTCCGGTCTAATTCATCCCAAAGGTGTTCTATCGGGTTGAGGTCAGAACTTTGTGCAGGCCAATCAAGTTCCTCCACCAGAAACTCATTCATCCAAATCATTTGGTGGAGGGGGATTATGGTGTGGGGATGTTTTTCAGGGGTTGGTCTTGGCCCCTTAATTCCAGTGAATGGAACTCTTAAGGCGTCAGCATACCTAGACAACTTTGTGGGAACACTTTGGGGATGGCCCCTTGCTGTTCCAACATGACTGCACACTAGTGCACAAAGCAGGGTTCATAAAGACATGGATGAGCAAGTTTGGGGAGGAGGACTTGACTGGCCTGCACAGAGTCCTGCCCTCAACTTAATAGAACACCTTTGGGATGAATTGGAGTGGAGACTGCAAGCCAGGCCTTCTTGTCCAACATCAGTGCCTGACCTCACAAATGCGCTTCTGGAAGAATGGTCAAACATTCCCATAGACACACTCCCAATCCTTGTGGACAGTCTTCCCTGAAGAATTGAAGCTGTACATTGTGTCTGTGATCTGAGCTTTCTAATGATGTCTCAATTCACAATTGTAAATGGGTACGCTGCCCCGCCCATACGTTCTCTGTAACGCTCTACCCACGAACATCCGCTTGGAAGGAAACCATCGGGCCTTCAGGAAAAAAGGCAAGACCCACCTCTTTTAAGAAGGAATCAACGCAGGTCAGATCAAGCGCCTTGAGGCGATTCAGTTCGCATTTGCAGCGCTATACAAGTCATTCATTCATTCAAGGGGCATTTATTACAGCATTGCTGTTCTTAAACATGCAGTGGTAGTGTAATGGTTAACTCTTACTACTGCTTAACCTAACCATAACAATTAACCTTAACCTCCAACTAAAGTTAAAGTGGAATAAAAGCCTAACTGTATGTATTTTAAGACATGCACCCCCCCCCCCCCTCCTTCTACCTATCCTGCCTAACCTGTATAAAAAGATCTGTGTACTTACCTAATTTTATTCTGATCCAGTCCATTCACATTATCCTGAAGCTCTGTATAAGGGATCACTCAACAAAAACTCTGAGTTCCAGGAGCCGTGACGTCACTTATTGGCTCCCATAGACCAGCCATTGTTGGCGCTACGCTCCCTGTTCTCCCCTGCAGCATCCGTTCGCTGACACAGGGGAGCTGGAGCTGTAAGATTATGTGAGTGGACCTGAGCGGATCAATATAGAGATCCTTTTTTTAAAGGTTGTGCAGGATAGGTAGAAGCAGGGGGGAGGGAACATTTTTAAGAGTTGATATATGTAGGCTTTTCTTTTGCTTTAATGAGCTTTTAACCTTGACCCTAAAATGCAGACTAACATTTGGCCCCTCAAACTGAACCTTGACCCCATCAATAACCTTTTCTAATCAATACCTACTGTACTTCAACCTTGCCAAAAATACTCGACCATCCTACTCGGCCAAAGGCACCCAGTCTCCCCAAAAAACCAAAGGAAGGAAAAAACAAAGCAGTGTCATGAAATCCACGATTCAAAAATATACATTTCCTTACAGTCTATTTTCCTCAGCCTTGAATTCAAAGTTTCAGTGATATAACTGTATCTTGTTATTTTCTCTTCAAAGCCCAAAAAAGACGTAATACTGATAAATTAGTATTTGCGCTCTGATTAGTCTGATTCAGGTAGCGATTAAATACTGCTTTATATAGACTGAAATTGTGACAGCCCTAGAAGTGGCTAATTTGTTGACCGATTGCCTTATTTTTTTGCGTTAAATCCGTGATGCGTCCTCAGAGGATACTTCAAGTCCCTAACTGCCATTCAAAGATTGAAACTGCTACATTTGCAAAATAAAGGTTTTATTTTTTCCCCCATACTTTAGTTTAGTCAGCAGCTGCATTGTGAGAAAATGGGATACGAGTCTGGAAACTGGAACAGCTTAAGGGAATTTCATACAGCAAAGGGTTATATAATGTCCTATACATAAATGACATTATAAAGACCCAGTGATATAAAGTGAACAAAGACATGCATTTAGTTACAGAGCTTGGTGTATCTTCCCATTGTCGGTTTATTATTAAATGTAAAAAAAATCTCCAGTGTTGTCACAAATAATGTAAAATGGTCAGAATTCCATTTATAACTATATAAATGGAAGCAGCGTGATCAGCAGAGTAAATTATGGTACATAAAAGATGATGGTAAAGGGTAGCAGAGACTGTGCTTTTATTACATTAGGCATGTGACCCAGGGCCCCCTTCAACCCCGAGCAAACAGCTTAATAAACAAATTAAATACAATTCAATTAAATTTGAAAGCCACACACCCCCCTGGGGCAGGGCTGACAGCCTTACTTTGCTCTGCAGCAATCCACTACCATATATGCACAAAATGAAGAAAAATCAGGACAATAGAGTATATATATATATAATATAATATATATATATTATATATATTTTATTTATTTATTTATTTTTTATATATTTTATTACAAAATTGCATATCAACTGTGCCTTGCACTCCAAATCGCGCAAGACATAATTAAAGTGATGACAACGCTGTCATCGAGATCAAAAGGCTAAAATATATCTCCTACATGACACAAAAGTACATAATAAACCGCCAAGGTAAACTTCCCAAAGTCTCTGTAACATCTATACTCCGGGATTTGTAACAATCTCCATCAATTCTCAAGATACCAGCAAATATAGTAAACCAGTAGAATTTGTCTAATACAGCAGTTGTGTAAATGTGTGATGTGTGAGCACAAAGTTGGGGGAATTTATCAAAACTGGGGCACACAAAATGTGGACTAGCTGTAGCAGATTCAAGCATGGGATGGAGTATGTTGTCTTTGTACAGCATATATCCAAACTTTACTGGTAGGCAGTTATTGGCCACCAACTGGTGGCCGCAAGAGAAGAAAGTAAAGTATTTTATCAACCATGTAGGCGTGTACAACTTTTCTGATGTAGTGGTCCTGCCAAGTTGAAGTCCCATCAGTCTAAATTTATTGGGCAGCTAGGCTGAAGCCTCAACTCTGATTTTTGTTTCCAGCACTCATTGAATAATCTCAAGAAGATAGAGTAAGAATATTCAATGTTAAAAGTTATGAATATTTATCTCACACTGGCCGATCACTAGGAGGTATATGGCCAGTAATGTGGATTGGGGAAGGAGGTAAATATTCCTGGAGGCCTTTTTAGAAGGGTCATTGTTATTTGCACCTAATGGCTACATTGGTCTATTGTTTGCCACTCCAAGTAGACAGTATCTGAATCCCCCATGATGGCTCACCTGATGTTCCAAGTGCAGCAGTACTGCAGATGATTCTTGAGAGCTGGAAGAGATTGTTTTGCTGAGAGGTCATGTGGCATGACTCTTGCCGGTGGATGGGCTCCATATGCATATCCTGTTGGCCAGCCATTAACAGGTTTTGTCCAGACTCTGTCAAGTATGACTGTTAAGTCATTAAGTAGAAGTTTGGCCAAAACTATTTTGGCCCTACTTCTACTGTCGGTCACAGGAGTGCAGTTAGCTCTGAACTCCTGTGACCCATTATCAGCCAACAGTCACTCAGCCAGTCCAGGTTCTAAAAAGATCCCACATACCATATAGTAGAGATCCACCCAGAAGCCTGGACCGGTAACTGGCTCAGCCGAGAGGCTGAGCCAGCCCCTCCCGCCCCCTCCACAGTTGAGCACTGGAGGGGCAAAGAAGAGAGCTGGTGACTGACACAGCTCTCTGTTCAGAGTGGAGGGAGAAAACTGAGTGAAGAGCCGGCAGGGGCCAGATACAGCATCAGATAAATGTTTTTGTTTTTTTAAGTCAATACTTCTCTTTTAGTTTATGACAACTACTCACTTAAAATTACATAGTTACATAGTTAGTTAGGTTGAAAAAAGACACAAGTCCATCCAGTTCAACCACAAATAAAAAAATAAAAAAAAATATATATATACATAAAAACCCCAGCAGAGCATTCTCCAATTTGCTAAAGCAGGGGAAAAAATTCCTTCCTGATCCCCAGAGAGGCAATCGGATTTTCCCCGGATCAACTTTACCTATAAATGTTAGTACCCAGTTATATTATGTACATTTAGGAAAGTATCCAGGCCTTTCTTAAAGCAATCTACTGAGCTGGCCAGAACCACCTCTGCAGGGAGTCTATTCCACATTTTCACAGCTCTTACTGTGAAGAAACCTTTCCGTATTTGGAGATGAAATCTCTTTTCCTCTAGACGTAAAGAGTGCCCCCTTGTTCTCTTTGTTGACTGTAAAGTGAATAACTCAACACCAAGTTCACTATATGGACCCCTTATATATTTATACATGTTGATCATATCCCCCCTTAATCTCCTCTTATCAAGGGTGAATACATTCAGTTCCTCTAATCTTTCCTCATAGCTGAGCTCCTCCGTGCCTCTTATCAGTTTGGTTGCCCTTCTCTGCACTTTCTCCAGTTCCCCAATATCCTTTTTGAGAACTGGTGCCCAAAACTGAACTGCATATTCAGCAACATTGTATTAGAAATGTTGAACTTACATGTCTCTTCCCCACCTTCACCCTGTAAATGAGCAGTAAAAGGAGCATCAGCAGACTGATGAGCTCATCTCTCTGTCACTTTGCTCTCTCATCACATCAACATGCTCCTTCCAGTGAACTTATTAGCTTCTCTCCATCTGAGCTCTGCTGTACAAGGACTGCAAGACAGATGCCAAGTCAAAGTCATGTACTTGCACTGCTTTCAACAAAAAATAAATGTACTCATGTACTAATGAATACAGAGCTGCATTATTTTGTGTTTTATATCTGCCTGGAGTTCAGCTTTAAGTGCGGCAAGAGAAAATACAGTGGCCCTAGTGGGGAGGTGCTTGAGGCCAGTGTACAGATTGGACTATTTCTGTTTATCTGTGTAAGTGAAGAGAAGATACTCGGCACTGGTGCTTGGCGAATCTGGATGAAGTATCTTATTCATCTGCCATGGTGACATATTCTAAAATTTTGCTTAGAGATCCACAGAAAATGTTGTGTTTCGAGGGGAACCTCACATTCACACGTGGCCTTGTTAGGGATCATTTTATGGATGGGTTATGTAAGTCATTATTGCCCTCTGTACCACCTGATGATCAGAAGGGACTCAAACTGTGTTCCCCAAAAATAAGACCTACCCTGAAATAAGACCTACTGTGATTTTCCAGGAGGGCTGCAATATAAGCCCTACCCCGCAAATAGGCCCTAGTATAAAGTGGTTGTAAAATCATATAATCCACTCTATTACAGTATTATATAATGTACAATGTGTGTGTTTCTGTAATATAATTGTGCCAAATACCTTCGGTACAGCGCCGCTCGGTGATCAGCTGACCCCCCGCTGCTTTCTTCCTCTTCTCCCAGCTGTCAACAGGGGATCTCAGCCCCTCCCTCTTCTGTACTCTGAGCAGGGAAGACAGCTCTGGTGGGTCACGGAAGCGCCGAGTGGCGCTGTAACGAAGGTATTTGGCACAATTATATTACACAAACACACACATTGTACATTATATAATACTGTAATAGAGTGGATTATAGGATGTTACAACCACTTTAACTCGGTTCACACTGGGGATTCCTGACAGGTATGGAGGGAGAGATCTAATGAGATATAGCACATTACCTGATAAGACCTACCCCAAAAATAGGCCCTACTGTGTCTTTTGTTGCCAAAATGAATATAAGACCCGGTCTTAGTTTTGGGGGAAAACGGTAGGTCGATTGCACCCTACTTGCAAAATTTGAGCAGATATAGGCGACCTGAGTCCCTATTTTTGGTGAAATTTATGGCATGTTAAAACCTGGAACCTTGTTGACAAGGTCCTGTATTGATATATAAAAAATGTCCTATATGTCAGTTTATCGAAGTGCTTTAGGGTCGCTCATGTGAAAAGAACAGACACTCTACATGGCTGTGCAAACCCTGGGAAGCAAGATCCAAGCTTAGCATCACAGGGAAAATATGCAGAGCTAGCAAATCTTCTGAGTATTTTTTACCGTGACGAATAACTCCCTTGATATTGCAGCTGAATTTTCATAAGTAATACCGATATATGAAGCATATTTAACCTTCATTTATGTAAAATATATTGCAATTTGCTTAGTAGGAAAAGATATTTCTCAGTGAAAGCTGGTTTTTAGCTTTTTTTTCAACTTTAACAGACATTTTTAATGTTCATTTTCACATCTGTCTCCTATATAAAATATTACCATTTAAATCATTTTTTTGACAAATAATTTAATTTTATAAGGCCTGGCTAAAGACGTTGGGATTTGGATGTGGTTGTCTTAGAGGATCCTGCTGGAAGATTTGTCCTGGTTAGGTCATGTGAAGGAGACAGCGGAAAAGAGCCTTTTCTCCCGATGCCAAGGTGAATGACACAAAAGTCTCCATTCGCTCTGATAGTCTCACGTGAGACAGATTGCTCAGCTTCTGCTTAGCTTTACATGTTTTCACGTGCCAGTCTCTGGGCCATGGGATGAAAAATTACCTTTCTGCCAATATTGGAGCTAGGACACTTCTCTCCACAGCCTCCACCAGATGGGCCTAATTAAACTATTAGCCAATGAAACAGGGGCTGATAGCTCTATTAGGAATCCTCCTGTGCTTAAATAAACAGCTCAGAATAAATAGATTTCCCACTTTGAATGCAATGCGTGTGCTTATTTGTCTGCCCCTAGCGATGCAATAATGCTGGATCATTCCGATACAAAAATGAATCTTACAGTAATCAAGGGAAACAGGATATACATACATATATATATATATATATATATATATATAAATATATATATATATATATATATAGATATATATATATATATATATAATCTACATATCTATATTATATATATCAACCAGCCATAACTGTATGAGCACTGACAGGTTACTTGAATAACATTGATTATCTTGTTACAATGGCAACTGAAAGTCAGAGGAATATATTAGGCAGTAAGTAAACATATCCCTGCAGTTGATGTGTTGAAAGCAGAATAAAAATGTGCCTCCCAGTTTGTTGTTTATGGGTACAAAAAAGTGTATGAGGCTGTGTAACTGCAGATCAGTCAGGGTACCCGTGCTAACCCGTGCCCACCGCTTATGGTGCCTACAATGAGCTTGTGAGCATCAGAACTGGACCACAGAGCGAGGGAAAAAGGTGGCCTGGTCTGATGAATTATGATTTCTTTAACATTATGTGGATGGCCGGGTGTATGTACGTTATTTGCCTGGGGAAAAGATGGTTCCCAGATAAGATACAGTATGGAAAGGAAGCAAGCCAGCGGTGGTCAATGTGATGCTTTGGGGAATGTTCTGATGGGAAACTTTATGTCCTGCTATTCATGTGGATGTTACTTTGATACATACCTCCTACCTCAACATTGTTGCTTATCAAGTACACTACTTCAATGAAATTTAATTCTCTGATGAAAGTGGCCTCTTTCAGCAGGGTAATGCGCCATGCCACACTGTAAAAATGGTTCAAGAATGGTTTGTGGAACACAACAACAAGTTTGAGATTTTGTCTTGGCCTCCAAATTCTCCAGATCTCAATCGAATCAAGCATCTGTGAGATGTACTGGAAAAACAAGTCTGATCCATGGAGGCCCCACCTCACAACTTACAGGACTTAAAGGATCTGCTACTGATGGCTTGGTGCCAAATACTACATCATACCTTCAAAGTTCTAGTGATGTCCATGCCTTGATGGGTCAGGGCTGTTTCGGTGTCAAAAGGGGGACTACTTAATCTGAGGTAGGTGGTCATGAAGTTAGGGCGGTTTTGTTTTGGTAATTAAGTTTAGGTTTTGGGAATTACGTTTTTTTAGTGCATGCCTAGCCAATTTGTGGTGGAAGAGGTGGGTGTTTCCCTCACATCCTGTCTCCTGACAGGATGTGAGGGAAAATCTGTAACAGCAAAACAGGCAGAAATAAAAAGCTGATGGGTGTTCCGGCCTTCCTCTACTTGTGTTGTTAGAGTTTTTCCTCACTTCCTGTCTGGTAAAACTGTTGTCACCCCGAAAGGAAATGAGGGGAAATCTTACTAATGCGCTCCAGACAGCAGTAAAATCTGATAGGAGTTCTAATTCTTCCCCATGCTATCCAAACCTAAAATTCATTGAACATACACTATAAGGCTAGGTGTACATGGGCAACTAAATCCTTTTTTTTTTTACAATGCAATATAACTACTTGTTGGCTTAATTTGCAGTAGACTCAAATCAGATGATGGGCAACAAGTAGTCAAAGTGTACCCAAAGGTAAACATTTTTTTTTGTATGTGCACTGTATGTATGTAAACTTAAAATAGGGCAGTGTACCCAGGCCCAAGGCATACAATATCTATATAAATGACAGATCTGTGTAAAGGAAATTGTATGGCCATTTGCATAAATCCTTAGAATCTTTGTTGTGATTTTGGGAATGAATTACTTCACAGCACAAGAAGCTAAAGAGGTAAGTGAGGACTTGTTTTAAAGCTCTTTTACTGCTTTGTTTGGTATACAGTATATAAAAACTCTAATGTACTTTGGGCTCCACTGAACTTTAAAAGATATGGAAACCCTAACAATGAACATTTTTTTTTTGTATGCAGCACACTGGCACACAAGGCTCAAAAGGTCCCCATCTGTTTGTAGTGGTGTTCTGCAAAGCACACGCATTTCACAAGATACATTAGGGTGCCATACAAAATTAGCATTGTTTATGCATTACTATTTGTCACTGAAATAAGTGTTAAATGTGTTTTACCATACATTACTGCAGCACAAAGATGTGAAGATCTAATATAAAAATAATAAGTAGGCACAGAGCTATGGGCAGCTTATATGCAAATCTTTTTTTTTCTGTAAAGCTGAACTTCTCCAGCCGCTCCATGCTCTGATGGTCCTTATTGACCAATGATCCATTGGAAAAGCTGAGATTTGCATATATCTTCTCACTGAGGGTAACCCCTATATATACATTCTTTCATGAAATACTCAGGTTGAGTCACCCAGGTCTGTGACAGCTTTATTTTAACTCTATTTGTGTTAACATTTAATATAATTTAATCAGACTTTAATGTTAATGGAAATGACCTTTTCACCTGTTCACCTGTTCGGCTGCCTTGCATGATTATTTATAACTTGTAAAAAGTGTAAAATTCTATTTCTTTGTTACTAGAGAAAACGTTATAGGAAAGTTTGGGGTCGATTAAAGAAATAAACCTACATGTTCACCTCCATGCTGCAGCTGTCCTCCACCGGCTCTAACCCCAAGAACTGAGAGGTCACCTGACCACTGATTGCTCAGTTCTTGGTTAGCTCTGAGCAAAGAGCGAGGACTGCCAGTCACTGTTCTCTGCTCTGCCCTTCCAGTGCTCACTGGAATACCAGGCAGGAGAGGGGGCGGGCATAGTTGGCTTTGGCTCTCAGCTGAGCACTAAGATCTAGAGCCAGCTGTCATTCAGGCAGCTGGGTGGATCCTGAAAATATGGGTGGGATCCTTCCAGAGCCTGGACCGGCTCTGTTAAATCAGCCAACAGTGGGCTGATTCTGAGTGACAGAAGTGGCAAACCACAAGAGAAGTTTGGCCAAAAATGCTTTATCTATACTTCTCTTTTAACTTGGCAGCACAGTGGCTACTTTGTTAGCACCCTTAGCTTGCAGTACTCTGGTCCTGGGTTCAGTTTCCAACCAAAATATGTAAACTATTATTACTGACTTCTTCTCTGACTTTTTTAGGCCAGGAACAGAGCACGTATGTGCCCCAGGAGTGCTCACTTTATCTGCAGTAAGCTTGTTCCAGATTGCCAGCTCCTCGGGATAAACTGAAATCAATTGAATTTTGAATTGATTGATGGCCAGGTATTTATTATTTTTAGAAAAGGGGCAGTAATGACAGCCACTGTTTTTCTCAGTACAGGTTTTCTTAAAGTGTTACTAAACCCGGGACCCTGCATTCACTATATCTGGTCTCCCACAGTACACAGAACACGGAACTGCAATAATTCTCACATAACGGCAGGAAGTATGTTTGCAGAGCATCTTCCCCTTTACTCTTCTCCATAACAAGGGGGAGGTGTTCTTTAGTTCACAGTGAACAATCTTAATTGATAACAGTGCAGCAAAGGAGGTTATCATTTTACTAGATATATGGTAGAATAGTTTTTTTGTTTTTTTTTCACTTATCAAACGGATATAACAAAATTACTTCAATAGTATATTTAGTACACCTAACATAAGCAGATAAGAAAAGTTTAGAGCTTTGGTTTACATAAATATTTTTCAATCATATGCAGAAAAATACATAAAATAAACTAAATTATCGTTTAACACTTTCTTGCTGCCAAAAACTAAACTAGCAAAGTGGGTAAGACTACAATATAGTACATTTCAGGGGATTACTTGTCATTTCTAAATGAGAATGACATTTTTGTACAGTGGCTTAAACTGCCTATCATAACATGGTCTGCAATATTCAGCCTAGCAACTGAGACATTAAAAAAAAAAAAAAAAACAGAGAATAATCATTATATTATGGAAATTACCTTGTGTCATTCCTCCGGCAAACAGAAAACAAATAATTCCAAGATTCACTATGGCATGCCAAGGACAGCATTTTCTCATTTAATTAACACTATTATGTTTGTGACTTTTCATTCCTTAAGATTTAATTGACACATGAAGATGGTGTAAGTGTTCCCTGTGCAGTTTTGATGTGTCAATAACATAAAACAACACATTCCTGTAGGCAAAGTGCTAAGCAATCCATTTAAGGCCCTCCACAATGCATACCCTACCTATTTACATCAGTCCATCACCTTTACCCTCAGTTTCTTTAGCAAAGCAGTGGTCGTCTTGAAGGTGTGTTTGGGGTCGTTATCATGTTGGAATACTGCCCTGAGGCCCATTCTCTGAAGGGAGGGGATCATGCTCTGCTTTAGTATGTCACAGTACATGTTGGCATTCATGGTTCCCTCAATGAACTGTAGCTCCCCAGTGCCGGCAGCACTCATGCAGCCCCAGACCTTGACACTCCCACCGCCATGCTTGACTGTAGGCAAGACATACTTGTCTTTGTACTCCTCACCTGGTTGCCACCATCTGAACCAAATCATTTTATCTTGGTCTCATCAGACCACAGGACATGGTTCCAGTAAAACCATTTCCTTAGTCTGCTTGTCAGCAAACTGTTTGCAGGCTTTCTTGTGCATCATCTTTATAAGAGGCTTCTTTCTGGGATGACAGCTATGCAGACCAATTTAATGCAGTGTGCAGCGTATGGTCTGAGCACTGACAGACTGACTCCCCACCCCTTCAACCTCTGCAGCAGTGCTGGCAGCACTCATACATCTGTTTCCCAAAGACAACCTCTGGATATGATGCTGAGCATGTGCACTCAACTTCTTTGGTCAACCATGGCGATGTCTGTTCTGAGTTGAACCTGTCCTGTTAAACGGCTGTATGGTCTTGGCCACCATGCTGCAGCTCAGTTTCAGGGTCCTGGCAATTTTCTTATAGCCTAGGCCATCTTTATGTAGGGCAATAATTATTCAGAGAGTTCTTTGCCATGAGGTGCCATGTTGAACTTCCAGTGACCAGTGAGAGCAATAACACCAAATTTAACACACCTGCTCTCCATTTACACCTGAGACCTTGTAAGACTAACAAGTCACATGACATCAGAGAGGGAAAATGGCTAATCGGGCCCAATTTGGACATTTTCACTTAGGGGTGTACTCACTTTTGTTGCCAGCGGTTTAGATATTAATGGCTGTGTGTTGAGTTATTTTGAGGGGACAGCAAATTGAAACTGTTATACAAGCTGTACACTCACTACTTTACATTGTAGCAAAGTGTAATTTCTTTAGTGTTGACAAATGAAAATATATAATAAAATATTTACAAAAATGTGAGGGGTGTACACACTTTTGTGAGATATTATATATTTCCATTTTTTAAATAGCTAAGCTTTTCATTTTTAAATGCTAAATCTGTTACATTCGAAGAGATTATATTATAAGATTAAATCTGAACTCCAGGCAGACATAAAAAGGCACAAATTAGTGAAGCTCTTTAATCATTATCATTACATCATTAAACATATTTTTTCCCATAAACATTTTATTGAAGTTTTTCATGTACATCAATATATCAACAGCCATATACACAGAGTACAGATGCCAACAGTAATACAAGAAGGAGCAAAGAAATAGGCACAGGGGAAAAATGAGAAAGAGCCACCCCCAAGGGGGTTCTAGCTTGAGATATGGGTCATAAGGTAGTTCTAGTTGTTAACCATAAACACCATACATGGGGATTCCAAGTTGGATCAAGGTAAGTACAACCCTTATGCCCCGTACACACGGTCTGAAAATCCAACCACAAAATCCATCGGATTTTTTCCGACGGATTTTGTCCGACACTGGTGTTGCATACACACGGTCGGACAAAGTTGTCAGGAAATCCGATCATTCTGAACGTGGTGACGTTTGTTGCCTATGACGGGACTACGTAGAGGCTAGTAGCCAATAGCTTTGGTCTTGTAATGTGATCTGAGCATGCGTGGCACTTTGTTCGTCGGAATTCGCTACACACGATCGGAAAAAGTCCGATAGGACTTTGTTGTCGGAAAATTTGAGAGCAGGAGATAAAACTTTGTCCGTCGGAAAATCCGACGGAAAAAGTCCGATGGAGCCTACACACGGTCGGAATTTCCGACAACATTGTCCGATAGGACATTTTCCGTCGGAAAATCCGACCATGTGTACGGGGCATTAGAGTCAATAGGGAAGGTGTCCTCCCTTAGGGGTATTAGGATGCTAATGAATAATACAGATATACAGAAAAAGGCCAGTAAAATAACAGTCACATTCTCCATCAAGGGAATATGGACACTTATTGCAACAGGTCCTCTTGAATGGCAGTCATCTCGTGGCCATGGTTACACCCCAGGTGCGAGGAATTTCCAATGACTGCTTTCCTTAAAAAAATCTTATTTTTTTTCCCTTTTTCTTTTGCTGCAGGCTAAACATACTAAATGTGCCCAATCAAGGCTTAATTCTACCAGGTACTCAAACTATCATTATTATTTCAGCTCCTGGATGCTTGAATTGCAGGCAATACTCCAGCAGCTCAGACTATTAATTGGATTCTATCTGCATTGAGAAAAAATTTGACCTGAGGATATAGGACATGTAAAACAAGGTTTGATATATTATCCGTGCATCTCGGGGGAGCAATATCTCTCCACTTGTAATTATTTGAGTTCCCAATAATACAGTATTCTAAAAGATGTTGTAAGAAATCCATGATGTCGAAGACTGCTAAAAGAAACTGGGACAAGTTTCTCGTCTATCTGACATAAGAAGCATCTACATTTTAACCAGAAGCGTCTGTGCCTAGGATTTTATTTTAGTTAAGTCAACTGAAGAAACAGAACATATACACATACAATAAGCTAGTTTCACAAAGACAAAGCTGTGGGATTGAGTGCTTAGGTAATTTTATTTAAATGAGCGTCACCAAAGCAATGGCATAAAAAGAAACACTGGAAAGGAGATAAGGAATACGTATCATACCATAGAGCTACATAAGAGGAATATTTTAAATTGGTTCACAATCATATTCACCCCAATATTTGCTCACCTGAGACTTTATCACACTTAGAGAAACAAATTCGCATAACTTTCACCTGCTATAGGAATGTGAAACTGATTGTTTTCATCACATCAATGTTTGTTCGTGTTTTTTTTTTGTTTGTTTTTTGTTTTTTTTGAGGCACTCAGTGGCTTAAATTGTATGTTGCCCTATCAATTTATATTCTTGATATGTGTCTGTTGTACCCCATATTTGTGTTAAAAAGTATCCTGTTTACTTTGTATTTCTTCCTTTGTGTGAAATACCTGGTGATCTTGCCAGTCCCCCTACTTTCCTATTTCAAATTGACCTGGCCATGCCCAGGCATGGAAGCACATTGATCACAGAATGGTTAGTTTCCCAGATAGCAAGCAATTGAGCTCCAAGTTTGAAAATGAATTGCTAAGCTATTGCTAGACTTGCCAGGCTTCACAAGTGTGTTGCACAATTGCAGCATGTCCGCATTGCATGACTTCAGAGCAACTTTCTTTGCAAACATTCTGCAAGTCTGCTGCAGGTTCTGGTTATGTTATTTTGTGCAATAGTCATCCCACCACAGGGGTCACTGTGGCTGAATTTGGAAAAGTGTCAATTAGAACTTGTGCTTCAAGTGCTCTGCAAGTGTGCAACATGCCAGTGAAAATGTGCAGCAAGTTAACAAGACTTACAATTCAACACTGCCAACACCCGGCCTATCCTCCAATAATCTGCTGCAGAAATCTCCCTCCACTGAGTCTGGCTGCAGCCATTTTAACTGTGGGCAGCTGCAGCTGCTGCCTGATCACTTCCTGGATTTACACAGATACATAGATACAGCTCTGCAGCCCTGCAGCTCTCATTGGCCCTCTTATGACTCACCCCCCTCTCTTCCTGGCAAATTCTCACGAGAATGAGAGAGAGATATGCATGATGTCACAAGCCTAGGCTAATGAGCAGACAAGAAACAGGAAGTGGGCTGTATAAGGTATTTACTGGCAGAAAAAAAATGTTTTACTATCCAAAGTTAAAACAACAAGGGCAGAAGATTTAATAGATGAACAGATGAAAAAATGGCTGAAGTTTTGCTTTAATTCCCAAACATTTTAGTGAACTCATTTATTCAGGGAAGCCTATCCCACAAACACCTAACAACAATTGTCCCCGAGCCACCCCCATCAAATCATTCTCTGCAGCTATTACCTTTTGTACCACCTCCCCCTCCCTTTAGAATGTAAGCTCTACGAGCAGGGCCCTCCTGTACCTTTTGTATAGAACTGTACTGTAATTGTGTTGTCCCCCCTATACATTGTAAAGCGCTGTGTAAACTGGCGCTATATAAATCGTGTACAATAATAATAATAATAACGTCTTGCAACACAAATCCAGGCAGATTCTGAACTGCAAATCCACTTATAACATTGTGAAAAGCAGTAACCAGGCTCTTAGGTGAGGGTCCAGTGAAATTAATTTGCTTAGACACTCTGGGGTTGATTTACTAAAGGCAAATAGGCTGTAGACTTTTCAAGGAAAGATGCACTTTGCAGGGGAAAGTGCAAGCAACAATGTTGACTTTTTTTTAATTTTCCTTGCATGTGATTAGGTATTCTTAGCAAAGTGAAACATTACTACATTCATTAAAGGAGAAGTATAGTCAAAGCATGTTTGGCTGTACTTCTCCTGTGGCTCACAGGAGTGCAGTTCGTTCTGCCCTCCTGTGATCCGTTTTTAGCAGACAGCAGGCTGAAGCCCGCTGTTGGCTGACGTCACAAAGCTGGTCCAGGCTGGGGAAAGATTGCAACAATATGCTCAGGATTCGCCCACATGCCTGGACGTACACCTGGCTCAGATGAGCCAGAGCCAGCCGCTTTCGGGGGGCGGAAGCAGGCAGTGGTGACTGACAGTCACCTGCTCTCTGCTCACGGTAATCAGTCTTAGAGCCAGCGGGGTACAGATGCTGCAATCAAATCAGTGCTGTAGGTAAGTATGATTCATTAAAAAAAAACAAAAAAACTGAGCTTCTCTTTTGAGCTCTGTGGAACAAATCCTTTAAAAGTCAACAACCCCTCCATTTTTTTTCCTCCTATGCAAGCTGGCAATGATTCAAGTATAACTAAAGGCAAAAACTTTTTTTTGTGTTTTGGATACAGTGGAGATGGATTAGTACACCTGTCAGGTTTTATAGCTGTCTGTGTCTCCGTTAAGGAGATTCACCCTCTCTATCTGTCCTGTTTACTATTATCATTGAAAGTAAAAGATAATCCCCCATTTTGGGTTGTCCCCAGAAAAGTAATAGAGGGGAAAACTACCAATGGGGACACTAGTTCTGGTGACCTTGACCTGGAGGTCCCCAAGGAATTTCCCTAACTTGCAGGGATTTCCTCTCGCTTCCTCTTTGACTATGGGACAGGAAGTGAAGGGAAATCTCCCCAATGGGACACAGATGATAGGAAAAAAAATCAGATATGGGTTATGCTCTATTCAAAAAGAAAAAACAGATTTTACCTTTAGTTCTACTTTGAGTTCTTAGCGTTGGATTAGTGCATATCATACCTTAAAAAGTGGTTTTGCAGAAAGAACTCACTTTTTCACACCGAGGTCTTAAATTTACCTTCAAATTTTAAATTGAATTTGTTCTATTGACAAACAGGACCTCTTAGGTCATGTGCCAGTGGTACAGACTCACTCTCAATTAGATTCATATGTAAATGAATGCAACTTCTCAGCTTGGCGCGGTGGTGCCTATGCACTGCCAGTTCCAAGCGGTCTGAAAAATTTGACGAAAATATTTACTTCTAGCTAAACTGTTGTTCTGCCGTGTGAGCGTCAAGTGCCTGAATCGTCACTATGTTACAAATGAAGTGAAGTCTCAGTTGTCAGCGCAAAGTGTCATAATAGGAGACAAGAGGGCCAAACATGCTCTGCTGAGACTTACTTTCCAGACACCATGGTTCTGTACAATTGAATTCACTCATGTATTGGTTAACATAAACAGTGTGGAGAGTATGACATGTCAAATTAGCAGCTCTGCAAATCTCCTGTTAATTGTCAGCCTAATTAAAAAATTGCTAATTATAATGTTTATAACTTCAAATAACTGTTCAGCTATAAAGAACTGCCTGTCAGGTGTAAACAGGGGGACTGAAGGGAGAAAATCAATCGACATCTGTTAATTTATCAGAGGCAGTACACTAAATTGAAAAATGGATTGCCTAATGCACTGTAAATCTGTTCTACGATAAAAGACCAATTCATTTGAACACCTGCTTTATAAATTGTAATGGGCATTTTTACCGCATAGCCCCAGGGCTCCTTTTTCTAGATTTAACCCCTCGTGTTTTGGGCTTTTAAGAAGGAATCCTATGTATTAAAATAGTAGGATCAATGTGTGTTGAAGTATAAACATCAACTGTGCAGTTTGGTTTCCTGTTTCAGCACAGAGCTGTTAATACGGTAACACATGTGATACTTTACGGAGTTAAGATAATATTTTGTAACAGCTACATACACAAACGAAATACATAAATAAGAGCTTGATTTACCTACCAAAGGATTTGTAATTATGTTCATTCTGTAATCAGATTTACACAGCTCTGTCAGACAGTACAATCCTCCCTGGCATGGAAGGGGACCCAACATTTATTTGCTACAGTTTCACTTTCACTTAGGGCTCATTTACACTTGCTTCGGCTTCAACAAAGCTTCAACAAGGCTTCAACAAGGCTTCAGACACGCTTTGTTAAAGCTCTCTGAATGCTAGTCAAAGCTCCTGTCACTAAATAAAATGGTTACCTTACAGTCCTTTTCACAAAAACCCCAATTAGTACACTCTCCCACACAAAACACTAAACAGTTATTACATTTGTGATATTTCCTACCGTTTAAGAGATATGACTGATTTAATTTTCAGGAAGTCAGCTTTGTGATTCAAAAAATGCAGCCTGTATTCTGGCAGGTAGGAGGTGTTAGAAGAGTGATTGCATCATATCCTCTTCTTTCTCTCTAACTGTAATCAGACTACATTTCCCATGAATCCTTGGGATGGGAGTGAATGTGGGAGGTACATTGAGCTTGTACATGTAAATGTAAACCCGCCCACTTCAACATAAATCACACCCCTCCTTCTGCAGCCAGCAAGCCATACATAACACACGGTATGATAGGTTACAGCCTTATAAATGCAAATCAATGCAACGTGTCAGTGTCCACAAGAGCCGAATGTCAGGGACCACCAAAGTCAAAAGTCAGGGACCACAATGCCGAATGTCAGGGACCACAAGTGCCAAATGTCAGGGAACACAGGTGCCGAATGTCAGGGACCACCAGTGCCGAATGTCAGGGTCCACAAGTGCCGAATGTTAGGGACCACAAGTGCCGAATGTCAGGGACAACCAGTGCAGAATGTCAGGGACCACAAGTGCCAAATGCCAGGGACCACTAGTGCAGATTATCAGTGCCCATCAGTACAGTGTCACCAGTGCAGATTATCAGTGCCCATCAGGGCGGTGTCACCAGTGCAGATAATCAGTGCCTATCAGTGCAGTGACACCAGTGCAGATTATCAGTGCCCATCAGTGCGGTGTCACCAGTGCAGATTATCAGTGCCTTATCTGTGCCCATCATTGCGGCGTCACCGGTGCCTTATCTGTGCCCATCATTGCGGTGTCACCAGTGCCTTATCTATGCCCATCATTGCGGTGTCACCAGTACCATATCTGTGCCCATCATTGTGGTGTCACCAGTGCATTATCTGTGTCCATCATTGTGGTGTCATCAGTGCCTTATCTGTGCCCTTCAGTGCAATGTCACCAGTGTCTTATCTGTGCCCATCATTGCGGTGTCACCAGTGCCTTATCTGTGCCCATCAGTGTGGTGTCACTGGTGCCTTATCTGTGCCCATCATTGCGGTTTTACCAGTGCCTTATCTGTGCCCATCATTGCAGTGTCTCCAGTGCCTTATCTGTGCCCATCATTGCAGTGCAGGGATAGTTACAGATAATCCGGAGACAGAGCAAATGTTGGGCTGATAGGTCTGTATGTGCAAACACCGCTCGTGGTACTGCCCCGCCTCTCTGCACCGGAATTGTGATAGACAGCGCAGAGCGCACTGTTATAATGTGCAGGGAGGTGGACCTGTACCATGAGCAGTGTTTGCACATACATACCTGTCAGCCCGAGATGCGCTCTGTCCTGATTATCTGTAACTTTCCTCGCACTGGAGAGAGAGATGGCGGGATGGTGGGCGGGGGGGAGTGCTAGCAGGGAGGAGGAGGGAGCAGAGGAGGAGGACACCACCTCTATGGGCGACACAGACTGGGGGCTGTGAGACCCCCTCCGCTCACTACAGCGAGCCAGGCAGAAGTAAAACTCCCTGCTCACTTTCAGAGGACTACAAGGGGGGCGTGTCAGACCACTGGCTGAGGTTACTGGAGGGATAGCAGCCAGCAGTCTTGCAAACAGAAAATCACCAGGCAATAATGTTTTTTTCAGCAAGTTCAACGGGTTATTGCAGAGGAACTACAGAGCTCAGAAGAACATGACTGACATAGTTGGTGAAGGTAGGAGATTAGCATCGAGAATATGGAAAAAAGTTTTTGCCCGGAGTTCTGCTTTAAACTGTGGTTAATAAATATGAGTAGGAATGGAATTACCAACTGAGGAATTATTTTAATATGTATAATTATTTTATATTATTTAGATTAGAGTAATGATATTTTAGATTATTTGTTCACTTGATAGGTACATAGGTAGTATAAGGTACTTAGGAATGTACCATCTAGTACTATGTTTCCAAAATGTATTATATACAGTAAGTGATGTTGATACATATAACTGTAAAAGTAGCTTGCTTTTGAGTTCCAATAAAATAAACTTACTATAAAGATAAAAGCTGGACACTGATGAAGTTAAAGTGTATCTAAAGCCAAAACAAAATATGTACAGTACTGTATGCCAGATTACTAGTCCTTCATGTGGTGGTTGCATTCATTTTCATTTTTAAAGCTTCTGTATTTGCTTCTGTTGCAAATAACACACTTCCTGTCCATGGGTGACTATGTTACTTCTCCATTGTATCTATGAAGGAAGTCATGGTTGTCACCCTAGACTGCTCTCCTGATATGAACTAAAAAACATGTCTGTATCTTTTATCTCCATTACATAGGGGGCAGGACAACTGGCAGTTTACTAGATAGGAAGAAAGTTATTCCTCAGTGCAGCTCAAAGGAAACGACAAGGACATGGCATCTCTGGCAAGATCAAAAGGTGTTTTTTAATTTGGCAAAAATGTTCTTGGCTTGAAAAAAAAAGCAAACTAATGCAGCCACCACATCTAAGGACTTATGTTGAAACATAATACATTATGGATATTGTGGATAGAATAAGGGAGGTTTATGATCCATGTTGGGTTTTGCCACCTGTATCCCATTGGGGAAATTTCCCTTCACTTCCTGTCCCAAAGCCACAACAGTAAACAAGAAGAAATTCCTCCAAAGTGAGGAAAATTCCTGTTAGGCATCAAAACTAGTGTTTCCATTTGAAGATTTTCCCTCAATTCCTGTTGTGGTGACCACTCAAAATGTTGGATTTTCTTTTACATTCATTTTTGATGATAATGGTAAACAGAATGAATTGAGATATTAAATCTCCATAAAGGGGACAGACAGCAATACGAACCTTGTAGGTCATCTAAGTCCTCCCCACTTTCTTCAAAACTAGAAAACAAGTTTTGCCTTCAGTTATACTTTAATTACTCTTTATTGCCTTTGTAAGATGCAAGTAGATGAAACTAGAGAGGACTAGAGTAGGCCCTGAGCATCATCATTCCATTATGACCAGCAGATCCCAGTCAAGTGTCTTCCTGCTTTAACCTTATCCAGTTTTATAGATTTATTACTAACCAACATATGTTTTTACCAGACATTCCAACATAACCCACTCATTGGGAAAAAATACTGCTCCTCAAATCTTAATGAACTCCTGCAGGGAACCTGTTTAAAGGCATGTTTTTACAAGGGGCATGTGCTTCAGAACTTTGTCTCTCACCCTATAAGCCAATGGGAAAGCAAAAATATCTTAGAGTAGGTCAAATGCAGGTGGGGAGCAGGTAAATTGCCAGTCATATGCACCTGTAATGAATTCTGAATGATCTCAAAAGCATCTTACACTAAAGTCAAAATCGTGCTGCAAATGCCCATCAAAACCGGTCACAACACTGCCCTTAACTATTAGATAATTTATATCAGAAAAGTAAAGAGAAGCTCAAGACCAGATTATTATGTACCTTATAGAGGTTGTGTTTAAATTGCTGGATATAAGTGAGCTCATCTACACAGATCTGTCTGACTCTAATTCATGAATAAGAGATTGGAAAACTGAAATTCAGGGATCATAGATTTGAAGACTCCAATTCATGGCTCATAGACTCGAAGACTTGAATTCATGGATCAAAGATTGAAAGACTTTAATTTATGTACAGTATAATAGATTGGAAGATTCTAATTCGTGGATCATAGATTGGAAGACTCTAATTCATGGATAACAGGTTAAAAGATTCTAATTCATGAATCATAGAATAGAAGACTCTAATTCATGGATCGTAAATTGGAAGATTCTAATTTGTGGATCATACGTTGGAAGACTCTACTTCATGGATAATAGATTGGAAGACTTTCATTGATCATAGATGGGAAGACTATAATTAAGGTATCATATGTTGGAAGACTCTACTTCATGCATAATAGATTGAAAGACTCTAATTCATGGATTATACCTTGGAAAATTATAATGCATGGGTCATAGATTGGAAGACTTTAACTCATGCATTATAGTTTTAATTTTTAAATACTCCTCACTACTATTTACACCCAACACTTTTTAACTTGTATTAACTTTTCTTGAGAGTTTATTTGTGAAAATGAAGTCACCTTAGTAGTTAAACAGGATCCCAGTATCCTGAAATATGGATACATTTAGAGCCAGAAAAGATTTAGCAATATGGTAGAGAAGCGGAACAATGTTAAATGAAGTGAGGCAGTATAATATATCTCTTACATTACACAGCACAATTGTTTGACAGAAACGATTGTGAAATCAGATATGCAAAAATGAAAAACTATGGTCAGTAAGATTGAGGAATATTAGGCGAGAGGGATGACATTTTCCTTATGGTACAGAATCTGATTCACTATTACTAGAATCTTTGGCTTAGTTTTGTTTTGCCACAAAAGGAGCACAACTATAGTGTCCCGGTTTCTTGGGAAGGGTTTGTGCCTCTCTTCCTATAGCCTCTGCCTGTCTACAGTCCCACCAGTCCTCTGCTACAAATACTTATATAAAGATGATGCCTATGGATCCCTTACCCTAAAAAAGCTCATTCAATTCTAATTGTCAGGACAGAATTTCACACATCAGGGATGACCTCTGTGACTAACGATGACTGCAGAAAAGGAGTCACCCAGGTTATTTCAGGCAGTGTTTTATTTTGGGAAAGTGGTGACAGAGCAAGTATACCTTCAAACAATGCAGATTTGCAGTCATTTTCGCATTTTTGGGCCTTAATAGCGAGAAGCCTGAGGATGAGAGTGGATTTGCAGACATAGTTAAGTGGATGTGAGCAGCATTTTTGTGGAATACAGTGTATGACTCAACTGTGACCAGTTAACCTGGTGTTCTGGGCAACTAAAACCACATAATCCTACATCACATTTGTACTTTTATGCCACTGGCTGTATACTGTATGTGTATATATATATATATATATATATATATATATATACATTACTGTGCAAATGTTTTAGGAAGGTGTGGAAAATGCTGTAAATTAACAATGCCATCAGAAGCAGAAGTGTTTATTTTTTATTTCAATAGTTTTCTATTGCATTTTTCACAGAAACAACAAGAAATTTAACAAGTGTGAACATTGTGTGTCATACAGTTGACAGAGTAAGTTGAATCATTCAGTTGAATACAAATGACAGATCCCGGTAGCAATAGAGTGAACGTTGGAAAGAATTCAATTGCTAAATTACCAGGTAACAGGTGTTATCTACTCCCTCCCAGACACCCCTATGGGATCAAACTGTGTCAGAGAGGGGAGACAACACACCGACTGTCATTGTCATCACTTCTGATGTAGCAAGTAAAGTGATGTAGAGACAAAAAAACAAAAAAAAACAAAAAAAAAATGAATAAAAAGAAGAAAGAGAGAAAAATAAAGGAACGGGAAATAGATATAATTAGTGTAGGTAAGATGCACTGGTTGGTAGAAGAGTCAGTATAACAAATTACCCCTTGTTATGTTGTCACTATAAACATCCATAGGCACTTGCACCAAGTATTTATAACAAATAAATATCCCCATTTTTTTTTAAAAAGCAAGTTTTCTCAGTTTAGGCCGATATGTATTCTTCTACATATTTTTGGTAAAAATTGCAATAAGCGTATATTGATTGGTGTGCGCAAAAGTTATAGCATCTCCAAAATAGGGGACAGATTTATAGCATTTTTATTATTATTTTTTTTTTTACTAGTAACGGTGGCGATCATCAATTTTTATTGTGACTGTGACATTATGGCAGACACATCGGACATTTTTGACACATTTTTGGGACCATTGTCATTTATACAGCAATCAGTGCTATACAAATGCACTGATTCCTGTGTAAATGACACTGGCAGTGAAGGGGTTAACCAGGAGGTGGCAGTGTAGGGGTTAAGTGTGTCCTAGGGGCATGTTGCTAACTGTTGGGGGCGTGGCACATCACTGATCTCTGCTCCAATCACAGGGAGCAGAGATCAGTGTCGCTGTTGCTAGGCAGAACGGGGAGATGCTTGTTTACTATAGCATCTCCCTATTCTTCCTCCCCATGAGACGATCACGGGTATCCCTGCGGTGATCGAGTCCGGACTCACGGAGGTCCCGTCCGATTTTTTCCTGGGCATAGCTGAGATTGCCAAGAAAAACAGTTCCAGGGTTACAGACTAAAATTTCCGGTTACAGCAGCCATATTGAAAGTGGGACACTAGGCATGTATTATTAACTATTTCTACCATTTTGATCAGAGTGAGCAGCAGAGAGAGCAGTTGTACACTTGTGTTTGCCTCACTTTCTGTGTTTTTTTTTTTTTTTGGAAATGGATTCCATATTGAATATATGTCAGGAAATGCTCCTGATGTTGCTCTTGATAAGGCAGCAACGTCGTCGCAAATTGCGTGAGAGGTCCGGAGTCAGAGCTCGTCGATATTGGATGGCACAGCGAATGTCCGTTGGATATTTCACAAACATGGTGGGGGGTTGGGGCTGACTAGACATTGGTATGCAGGTTTTTCTTTGTGAACAAAAAAACATTGCTATGCTTTGGTCAGACTAGGTGGAGTCACTGATTAGATTAGAAATTGGATGAAGGGTTGGGGCAAAGAAGTGGAGGCATTCCTCATTGTCTAAGCCACCTAAAAAAAATAGAGTTTTCTTTATGGCATTGCATCAGTGAGTATATATGCTCTATGAACTATCTAAAGTAATTACAACATTGTAAACCAATTTTTTTTGTATTTTTTATGGTTTACCATCATATTTCTGAGTTTTCTGGTCCAAAAAATTGGGTTCCTTTTAAAGCGCTTATAAACGCAAACGTTTAGCCGCGTTTTGCGTCTGAAACGTGCAAAAGCAAAGTGCCTGAACCCATTTTTTTGCTTCTGTAAAAACGAGGTTAAACGCAACTGCATAAAAACGTGAAAAAACAAGACTGTGTACATGGACACATAGGATAACATTGCATGCATTCAAGGGCAGTTGAAAAAAGTGTCCAACTGCCTTTGAACACGCGTTTAACAGCGTCTCCTGTGCATGGGGCCTAATGCTCTATCATTCTCTGTACACCAGCCAAACCCTGAAATCAGCCTGACAGTGGGAATTTTTTTACTTCCTATGGAAATTTAAAAGGGTCAGAGTAAATGATTAACCTGGATTAAAATGTTTAACTCTTGCAGTTGAAACTTTATCATATTTCATAGAATATGATTGGGAGTTGGTGTTAAGGCAGCATTATAGTTCATACAAAGGTCAGTATTTTTTCCTGGGCATAGCTGAGATTGCCAAGAAAAACAGTTCCCGGGTTACAGACTAAAATTTCCGGTTACAGCAGCCATATTGAAAGTGGGACACTAGGTCAATAACAGAAAATATATATATACAGTGTCTATACTGTATATATGGGTTAAATAAAAACAACAGAAATTAAAACATATGAATCAGGGTAGTAATTATAGAATCCACTGCAAGGTATATATAGCTAAAGCATGTGGCCCTTTACAGCTTGTATAAATAGAAGCATTCGATCAGACATGTCTACGTTTTCATGTTCCCCTGAGGATCTTCTCTTATGCTCTTTCAAATTCAGTAAACAATACTTTATGTCTTTTGCACAGATAGTGGATAATTACCGTAGACTTCCAAACATGCTGCTTTCAGTCACTCTCTTACAGTAAGCTTCCTTCATTATGACAGCCAAGGAGCGTCTAGGGATCTGAAGTTTATCATCCAGCTCCTCCTGGGCTCAGTGACTTGAAAAGGTCATTTTCTTTAACAATATGACTGAGCGACAAAACTATTCGCATATAGCCCTATAATCTTTGTAATCATGAAGGGTTTCCAAAATATTGCTGATATACTAGATAAATTATATGATGTGTATGTCGGCACAAGATTGGGTTTGATTTACTAAAGGGAAAGAGACTGTTCTCTTTTCAAGGGAATTTTCACTTAGCTTAGTGAGGTTGGGAAAAACTCACTTTGCAAAGAATACCCAATTATGTGCAAGGAAAATGAACCGCTTGCCGACCGCTGCATGTAGATTTACGTCGACACAATGGCACGGACAGGCAAATGGGCATACAGGTACGTCCCTTTAAATTTGCCGCCGTGCCATCGCATGCCCGCTGCGAGCTCCGTGAGTGGGGATACCCGCGATTGTCTCATAGAGAGGAAGAACGGGGAGATGCTAATGAAAACAAGCATTTCCCCGTTCTGCCTAGTGACACTGTCACTGATCACAGCTCCCTGTAATCGGGAGCATTGATCAGTGTCATGTCACACACAGCACCTCCCCCCACAGTTAGAATCACTCCCTAGGACACACTTAACCCCTACAGCGCCACCTAGTGTCAACCCCTTCACTGCCAATCACATTTACACAGTAATCAATGCATTTTTAATCGCAATGGTCGGTGTATAAATGTGAATGGTCCCAAAAATGTGTCAAAATTGTCCGATGTGTCTGCCATAATGTCGCAGTCACGATAAAAATCGCTGATCACCACCATTACTATTAAAATAAAAATGTATAATAAAAATGCCATAAAGCTGTCCCCTATTTTGTAGACGCAAAAACTTTTGCGCAAACCAATAAATAAACGCTTATTGGGATTTTTTTTTACCAAAAATATGTAGAAGAATACAAAATTGGCGCTATTTTTTGGTTTATAGCGCAAAAAATAAAAACCACAGGGGTGATAAAATACCACCAAAAGAAAGCTCTATTTGTGGGGAAGAAAGGACTTCAATTTTGTTTGGGAGCCACGTCGCACGACTGCGCAATTGTCAGTTAAAACGATGCAGTGCCGAATCGCAAAAGTGCTCTGGTCTTTGGCCAGCCAAATGGTCCGGAGCTAAAGTGGTTAAGACATGATTGGATGATGGTAGTTAGCAGAGCTTCAACTCATTCACTAATATAACGGGAAATTCTCTTGCAAAGTGAATCACCTATTTGTCTTTAGTAACTCAACCCCTTTACCAAACTGATAAGAAGCATGGAGGAGCTCACCTATGAGGAATGATTAGCTGAACTTAAAGCAGAGTTCCACTCAAAAGTGGAACTTGCACTTATCTGCCTCCCTGTTTTGGGAGACGGGGCTGCGGCCCGGTCTCTCGGAAGTTCGGCCCCCCTCCTCCTTCCTGCCGGATCAATTAGAAAGTGCAGCACGCTTTGAACATGCGCAGTAGGGAACTGGCTGACTTCACTTCCGGGTTCCTTTACCAGGAATGGCGGCGGCTGCTTACCAGCTGGACATGTAAGTGTCCATATATTAAAAGTCAGCAGCTGCAGTATTTGTAGCTGCTGACTTAAAATTTTTCGTGGTGGGCTGGACCTTCTCTTTAATGTTTTCTCTCATGAGAAGAGGAGATTAAGAGTGATTTGATCAACATGCACAAATACATACAGTGGTGTGAAAAAGTGTTTGCCCCCTTCCTCATTTCCTGTTCCTTTGCATGTTTGTCACACTTAAGTGTTTCGGAACATCAAACCAATTTAAACAATAGTCAAGGACAACACAAGTAAACACAAAATGCAATTTGTAAATGAAGGTGTTTATTATTAAAGGTAAAAAAAATCCAAACCATCATGGCCCTGTGTGAAAAAGTGATTGCCCCCCTTGTTAAAACATACTATAACTGTGGTTGTCCACACCTGAGTTCAATTTCTCTAGCCACACCCAGGCCTGATTATTGCCACACCTGTTCACAATCAAGGCATCACTTAAATAGGAGCTGCTTGACACAGTAAGGTCCACCAGAAGATCCTTAAAAGCTACACATCATGCCGAGACCCAAAGAAATTCAGGAACAATTGAGAAAGAAAGTAATTGAGATCTATCAGTCTGGAAAGGGTTATAAAGCCATTTCCAAAGCTTTGGGAATCCAGCGAACCACAGTGAGAGCCATTATCCACAAATGGCGAAGACATGGAACAGTGGTGAACCTTCCCAGGAGTGGCCGGCCGCCCAAAATTACCCCAAGAGCGCAGCGACGACTCATCCAAGAGGTCACAAAAGACCCCACAACAACGTCCAAGGAACTGCAGGCCTCACTTGCCTCAGTTAAGGTCAGCGTTCATGCCTCCACCATCAGGAAAAGACTGGGCAAAAATGGCCTGCATGGCAGAGTTCCAAGGAGAAAACCACTGCTGAGCAAAAAGAACATCAAAGCTCGTCTCAATTTCTCCACAACACATCTTGATGATCCCCAAGACTTTTGGGACAACATTCTGTGGACCGATGAGACAAAAGTGGAACTCTTTGGAAGGTGTGTGTCCAAGTATATCTGGCGTAGAAGGAACACTGCATTTCAAAAAAAGAACATTATACCAACAGTAAAATATGGTGGTGGTAGTGTGATGGTCTGGGGCTGTTTTGCTGCTTCAGGACCTGGAAGACTTGCCGTGATAAAAGGAACTATGAATTCTGCTGTCTACCAAGAGATCCTGAAGGAGAATGTCCGACCATCTGTTCGTGTACTCAAGCTGAAACGAACTTGGGTTCTGCAGCAGGACAATGATCCTAAACACACCAGCAAGTCCACCACCGAATGGCTGAAGAAAAACAAAATGAAGACTTTGGAGTGGCCTAGCCAAAGTCCAGACCTGAATCCTATTGAGATGTTGTGGTATGACCTTAAAAAGGCCGTTCATGCTCGAAAACCCTCTAATGTAACTGAATTAGGACAATTCTGCAAAGATGAGTGGGCCAAAATTCCTCCAGGACGCTGTAAAAGCCTCATTGCACGTTATCGCAAACGCTTGGTTGCAGTTGTTGCTGCTAAGGGTGGCCCAACCAGTTATTAGGTTTAGGGGGCAATCACTTTTTCACACAGGGCCATGATGGTTTGGATTTTTTTTCACCTTAAATAATAAACACCTTCATTTACAAATTGCATTTTGTGTTTACTTGTGTTGTCCTTGACTATTGTTTAAATTGGTTTGATGTTCCGAAACACTTAAGTGTGACAAACATGCAAAGGAACAGGAAATGAGGAAGGGGCAAACACTTTTTCACACCACTGTAAGTGGTTCATACAGTGAAGTTGGTGTTGTGTTATTTACTTCAACTGCTTCAGCCCTGGAAGATTTGGCTGCTGAATGACCGGGCCATTTTTTTGCGATTCGGCACTGCATTGCTTTAATTGACAATTGCTGCACCCAAACAAAATTGACATCCTTTTCTTCCCACAAATAGAGCTTTCTTTTGGTGGTATTTGATTGCCTCTGCGGTTTTTATTTTTGGCGCTATAAACAAAAAAAGAGCGTCAATTTTGAAAAAAAAAACATAATATTTTATACTTTTTGCTATAATAAATATCCCCATTTTTTTTTTAAAAAAAAGGCTATTTTTTTTCTCAGTTTAGGCCGATATGTATTCTACATATTTTTGGTAATAAAAATCGCAATAAGTGTATATTGATTGGTTTGCACAAAAGTTATAGCACCTACAAAATAGGGGATAGATTTATAGCATTTTTATTATTATTTATGTTTTTACTCGTAATGGCCGTGATCTGCGATTTTTATTGAGACTGCGACATTATGGCGGACACATCGGACAATTTTGACACATTTTTGGGACCATTGGCATTTATACAGCGATCAGTGCTATAAAAATGCATTGATTACTGTAAATGTCACTGGCAGTGAAGGGTTAACACTAGGGACGATCAAGGGGTTAACTGTGTTCCCTAGTGTGTGTTCTAACTGAAGGGGGATGGGACTGACTAGGGGAGATGACAGATCGCTATTCATACTTTGTATGAACAGACGATCTGTCACTTCTCCCCTCAGAGAACCGGAATTTCTGTATTTACACACACAGAGATCCCGGTTCTCGCCGTGTCACGAGTGATTACGAGACCATCGAGACCGCCGGGCACTCGCATCGGCTTCGGGGCGAGCAGCGTGTGCACCCCTAGTGGCTGCCTGAAGAAGCGACGTAAGATAATGTAAGATAACTGCAGTGGGTGTTCGGGAACAGGTTAAGAAAATATTAGTTTAGGCTACCCGTAGGTTTAGAACTGGAACCTAAGCCACATTCCAAATACAGGAAAAGAACAAAGGAAGTGCCCCAGGGATTTTATGGGCAAGGGATGAAACCAAATAAGAGAGTATGAAACATGTAAAAAAGTAATACAAAATGTATTGGTTTACAATCGTACAATTACATATGGTAAATAAATTCAAAAGCCGATGGTCATGCTACAATAATTATTTTATTGTTTGAACTAGATGGATTTGTGTCTATTTTTCAACCTAACTATGTAAGTATGTATGCTCCAATAATGCTGCAGTTGGCAGACAAATGCCTCTAATGTCACGTATGTATGTGTTTTTATGTGCATTTGTATGTGCATTTACAGGTGTATGCTGTTTAGAAATGCATTAGCATAAATTGAATCTATTGGCTAGAATATTCATTTATTCTAGCCACTAGAATAAACTTACATGCACATGCAAGCATGTAGTTGCATTTACGTGCATCCAGGCATAAATTACACTGGAAAACTCTTCTCTGAACACAGTTGTTTTTTTTTCTCTAAAATACATATATAGTGTGCAGTGCTAGAATGATGGAATTAAACCATCAAATAAATGGTAATATTGTGCTTATTGATACAATATATACATCTTGAATACTATGCTTAACTTAATAAACAAATATTAATATAGAATAAATGTGCAAATTAGTGTATACCAAATATATTAATAGCCAATATTGATGCAAGTCAAATTGATATATATGACAATTATTGATATAAAATAAATGTGCAAAAAAACAGTAACCAATATAAATATAAATCAATTGGTATATAATCCGTGACAAAGTCCAAAAGTGCTGACATAAATTAAGTGACTGTGTGACTTGTCTGTCACCACCATATGGAAAAAAGGCTTACCGGATAAATTTGACTCAACTAGGCATATACCTGATGAGTCTAAAAGGCTTGTTGGTGTAAACACACCCAGGGGAATATACAACGACTTAGGCTTCTGATATATACCGACTGACAAGGATCCGTCTTTGGATTGATATGAGGGTATCCACCTTAAAGTGTGCTGACTGGTGTATAATGTTGTTCATCCCAATAGTATATAATAAAGGAGAAAAGATAGGGCCCATAGTGTGATACCGTTTAAATAAGGAACAATTTATTATAAATCATAAAAATGGTCACTCACATGATGGATGACATTTAAAAGCATATAGTAAAATTCTGGCAATGCAATGGCATCAGCAAAAGCCCTTTTCAACGCGTTTCATCCTAATAAGGCATCTACTGGGGGCCTTTGGCGGGGTGCTGGACTCATAGGTTTCTATGAGCTTTTTCCTTTTTTTAGAAGCACATGATTAGAGCCTGAGGCTCTAATTGGCTTCAAAAAGGTTGGGCTCGAGGCGCAGAGCACTGTTCCCCGAACCCACCCACTTGTGACATTAGTAAATTAATATTCTTCTCCTCCCAGCCAATCAGGACAGGAGGCGGATCGTAAGACCGGATGAGCTGGAAACAGAAGCCGAGGAAGTCGCACCCTGGATGGGGTAAGTGCAGACCTGACAGGGAGGTTTGTTTGCCTGCCCCCCCAAACAAAAAAAATGTAGCACCAGCCGCCACTGGATAGCAATTTGCTTGAGCAGCACCTGGAAGAGACCAGCGCTGACTATATATAGCACAGGCTACTACAGTGAATTTTTGCATGCCCAGCCGCCTTCTGGATATGAGATATGTAGAAATAGATGTAACCGAGCTGATAATTCCTTAAGTTCTGCTTTCAATGCATTTTTAAAAGCAACTGGCGTAAGTATCAGAGTTTGCAGTCCCCATACAGTAGAGGGGGAAGCAGCACAAGGAGCCAGTCAATTAAGCTGCAATCCTCAGGTGCTAACAAGAAGCATGCTGAAAGGGGAGAGAGAAGAACAACAGAAAGATGAGCTCATCAGTGTATTGCTTCCCCTTCACCTCAAATTACAGGCTGGGGGCAGAGACAAGACCTATTTACTGTAGTAGAAAATATTCATATCTCCAAGGTGGCTGTGCCATGCCATGTCTCAGGAATAAATGGATTTAAATACAAATCCTTTGGCAGGTTAAACTGTTTTTTTTTATGTGCTCATCATCCGTTCATCAGCTGTTCACTAAACGTTGGGTTTACATTCTCAGACTGGCTGGCAAAGAATGAGTAAGTAGGTTCCTTATAGCCCAAAAAACACCAGTTAGACATGTCTGCTTTAAATATCTAGAGCATACGAGCAAGGAAACCACAAAAGTATATTTTTAAAACGATTCAGAGCTTTCTGATATAACACAATATCTAATAGAGGTTGGAAGCTGAATCACTCTCAAGAATGTCACACACAGGACTGGAAGATAATTGGCCAGCATGAGAATACCCTTGTTGCCTCTCCACAACCCAGTCAATTACTTATTTTTCAGTCTTCATTACCCGCATCAAGTATGATACATCTGAAGAAGTACTTACCACTGTTCCAGGTCTTGTCATCTATGACTTTGCATTTTTTTATACAGGGGGAAATTTAAGGAAATTAAGAAAATAAGCAATTTATTAAGCCACTTGCCACCACACATGTCTCATGCAGACCAAATGATAATACAAGTACCTAGAATAACTAATGTATTAAAAAAATACTGAACATTCCATAATTACACATATGGTATAAAAGCCTCTGTTCATTTGAAATTAGGATTGAGCAAAGCAAGATCATTCTTGAAGCTGGAAAGAGGATTTTTAGGTTAATAGAAAATTGTCACCCTTGCTTTAAACCCTTCAGTCTAATAACATAAATGCCACCCACCATCTCCTCATAAGTAATAGCTAGAGCCACCGCTGAAATTATAGGTATGGCTGGATGGTTTTGTTTGACATGCATTGCCTTTTCATGTGCTCCTTGCTGCAAAGGCCAGTTATAGGTGGGGCAGTGGCCATTTGTTTGTACTGTTGGAATATTGCTGAGGGGATGCACTGGACAGTTTTACTGCCATTGTGCTATATGTTGGGTGTCCAGTGTGCCCCTGTACCTTTAAGGAGGGGCGGGCTCTCGCCATGCTCACCGCCATCTGTCTATCCATTATAATGCCATGCTTCTACTATGGAGAGTCTCAAGATTTAGAGTTAGGACTGCAGATAATACTGGAGTGCCGTGAAGTGGCTCTGCAGCTTACGCATGTATTTGCAAATGTGTGCAAACGAAACCCGTTTTTAATGGATACTGTTAGGATAATTTGGATGGTTGCAGACTGGTCGGTAAGTTGAGCTGGGAATTTTCTTTGGTTTTGTTTGACATGCGTCTCCCTTCCATGTGCTCCTTGCTGCAAAGGCCATATATGGGTGGGGCAGTGGCCATTTGTTTGTTATGAAAGGATGGTGCACCTGAAGAGATAAGGGCATATTGTACTACTAAAATATTTCTCTGTCCATTCCATTACACAGGGGTTTTCCTAGGATTGTACTTTACCCAGGGCACCCCAGAGCATTATGGGAGGGGGAAAGGCACTGGCCTCCAGCAAAATGGGTGCATGGCAGAAATGTAAAAAAAAATTCAGAGTGTGTAAATAGCTACAGACCCTTCACTGTCTACATCAGCCTTTCTCATCCAGTGTTCCGTCTGAGGTTGATACGGGTTACTTAGGTAGTCTCATGATTATTGTTAAAAATAATTTTGTGACAGAAATGTCTAAGGATCCACGGACACTTGGCTTAAAAAACACCAGTTCCCTTGGCAGAAAAAAGCCCACTAATTTAGAGCATTTTTGTACACGCGTTTAGGAGCATTTAGAATTTTTTTCTGCTAGAAAACTCCTCTTAAAACAAAAACCAGAAGGGTTTTTTTCTGCCTCAAAATGCTGAGCTTAAAATATGCCTCTACCTGACCTAATGTGCATGGACACATAGGATTACATTGAGAGGCAAACTCCTGTAGAAGCAGCGTTTTTTTATGCCAGTGTGCATGGAACCTCAATATGACCATTTCTGGGTGACAAATTCACAAGGTTTTTTTTGTGTATTATCTAAAACATACTGATCACAATGATCATAATGTTTGTACCCTGAGCTTTAGATAAGAACATTTTTAGCAGTGGGTCCCTAAGACTTGACAATTATTTGAAGTGTTCCTTTGTGGTAAGAAGAAAGAGATTTGATCTACATACTATAATCACATGTTATTCCCCTAACATTCCTGGTGCCAGTTGCAGGCTCTTTCATTGGCAGCAAATGGGAAAAAGAAGTGACCAATCAGTTTGGTCAGCTGTCAGATACAGTAACCCTTTACTTGCATTCCTTTTTTGAGCAGCCAATTGACCAGCAGAGAAATCCAATATACAGCCTCCTTCTGCAGCCACAGAACCCACACCCTTACACAAACCTCTTTTTGCAACTGAAGACCCAATAAGCAGGATTAGAACCAATGCAGACCTTCATTTTGCAGCCATAATCCACAGATTATCAAAAGCAGATTATCCCCCAAATGCAGCAATAGACCCCAAATATGGCCATAAAATCAGGCCGTGATACTTAGCCATCGTACCCCCACATGACCACATGCTACATAGCACCAATAAAGTAGACCATTGCACAGACAGACACCAAGTACAGCAGGCATCATGAAGCCACAGACTCCACTATAAATAAAACTGTGGGGGTTTTAGGGCTCCAATAAAAATAAAAACTCTTCAGCAAAGAGGGTCTTTATCTATAGGGGCTGTACCTTTGCAGGGCGATGCTCCAATGTGGTGACACCAGCACACTGTCCATTATCCTTACGGGAGGGTAGAAATGAGGAGCAGTGGGAATGTGGATGCCATCACTGCTGTTGCATATCACATAAAGACATAAGATCCAGTCTATCCCAATAAACGCCATAACTGCACTAATCTATTTCAAATATCTTGTGCAAACTATATAAAAACTTAAGTAAGACTCAGCATAATAAAAAGAATCTTTGAAGTTCCACAATACAAATCACAGTAGTTTTCCTGATATGCCTGAACGATGCATTTAAAAAATTCTCCATCTTCGTATCAATCATATTATGTCCTTCACTAAAGTTTATGGAGCATTGCGGTACACCATTTCTGCAATTACACATAGAGCAGGAATCAATGTTTAAAACAGCCAAGTATATAAACCATTTAGACACAGGGTAATAACAGTGCAAGACTGATTTTTTTTCTACTATAGCAAAGCTGTATTTGCTGTGTATTCTGTACTGGAACAGTACAGGAGAAGATAATTTAAAAAAATGGGGGCAAAAGTCTCCGTGTTGTCCACAGCAACCTCACAATCAACTACTAAAGTTTGATTGGTTGCTTTGGACAACTCAGATTTTTCCTTACAATTTATTTATTCATATAAGGCACATCTCAGCTTCAATGTGAAACCAAATAAAAGAATAATGATAAATACCAGCCATGTCGAATTTAAATACTTATATGGTAACTTTTTTTATCTGCCAAAATATGTGTAATAAATAATGTGCAACTTGTTTTATGATCCAAGCACCCCTCAAGATTGCATGACTGATCCTCAACCTTCATTACAACAGTAGTTCACCTTGGTAAAGGACAAACCCTTGGGTAATAACCACTCTTCTCCCTCTCCCCTCCTGGAAGCATGTTCACTGTCAGCGCAGGGAGTAGAGCTCTGTTTCTCAACCAAGGTGCCGTGGCACCCTTGGTTGCCATTTGGATCGCCCCAAGGTGCAGGTGTGGCTGCAGCCACAAGACCCTGGTTGTCCTGGATAACAGATGGACAAGAGAACTCTGCGATCTGGGTGGGGCTCTGTGGTGATAGGGGACATTGATGTGATGGGGGACACTGATGTGATGGGGGGCAATCGATTATCTGATGGGGGACTTTATAGTGTTAGAGGGCCTTTCAAGTATACAGGGAACTTTGATGTGAAGGCAGATTTCTGACATGATGGGGCCTCTGACGTGAAGAAGAGGTTCTGATGGGGGACTTCACATGTGAATGGGAAACTTAAGATGTGAAGTTAATATCATCAAGGCTGCCACCCAGGCAGTCCCAGGCTCAAATTTCCCATTGGTAACATTTATGTTTTTTATGTTTTGGACTGGGATGCCTTGAGATTTTGCATACTTTAAAAGGGTGACACCCTGAAAATAGGTTGAAAAACATTGCAGGAGGAAGAGGAAGGGGCAGCACCCTTCCTCTTCCATTCTAAGGGGTTTATTTACTAAAATTGTAGAGTGCAAAATTCGGATCAGCTTCCAGTTTTTTTTTATTTTGTCAAAGCTTAATTGAACAAGCTGAAGTTAGAAGCTGATTGGCTATCATGCACAGCTGCACCAGATTTTGCACCCTCCGGTTCTAGTAAATAAACACTGTACATTAGTTGCATTAAAAATATATTCAGGGGATCATTTCAACAGAGAGTTGATATAGCTTCCCGCTCTTGATATATACCACAGGGTTGTGGGCCATTCATAAATTGCGAACCATGGTGTGGAGTTTGACATTTTTATGGGTATTTCTTTTATTTTCAAGTTAACCAATGCACACTGACGACACTAAATTTGACCTGAGTACCTGGATTTAAAAAACCTTCATCCAGGAACCCAAAACAGGAATAAAAAGCATTTTCCCATTTCCATTTACCAGAAGTTTAACTTGCCTATGAGATATTGTGATGGAAGTGCTTGCCTATACGGTCATGGAAAATAAATTGCCTTTGTCACCGCAAGCAGACTTTGCATTTGCCTGATGGCTTCTTGACATCCTCATATCAAAATGCTGATGTGGCATTCAGGTGACATTTTTTTTCTTCAATAGTTGGACAGTCAACACAGCATAACACATATACTATCAGTCTTCGTAGGTAAATGTGATGCGACTTCAGAAATCCTTGCTGAACTGTATGTTTGTATGCCATAGTGATATGATTGACATTTTTATCTTTTTTTTATTCGTTCTTCATATCAAGGTGGATATTTTGGTTTATGTAATTTAATTTGATTGAAGCTAACTGTTTATTACTGCACAACTTCAGGCAGCCATGTGCAGATACTTTGTGTTAAACCATCTTATAAAACGAAAAAATAAAATAAAATTAAAAAATAAAACATTTACTAATATCTAATCAATTAAAGAGCAATTCGGATTTTTATGAGTAACTACATTTTGCATATTCTTCTTTGCCTTAAAGTGTTACTAAACCCAGAACCTGCACTCACTCTATCTGGTCTTCCACAGTACACAGAATATGGAAATGAAGTCGTTTTAGTAAATATAAACTGCTGCAGTATATAGACTTCTTATGATGTCTATCAGTTCCTAGTAAAGCTTGTAGGAGGAGTATTCATTCTCCCCTGACCCTCTGTCTGGACATGTCTGGATGCTGATTGGCCCTGTGCTGATCACATGCACTCTCCCAAAAACAAAGAAAAACTCTCTAGCAATACACACCAAACTGAGCATGTACAGCTTGTCCCTGAGCTCTGTAGTATCAGGAAATAAATAGGGGACAGTGGAAGAAGAGGAGGATCCGAGGAAACGGGATTACACAGCCTTTATACACATGCAGAGGATTAACCCCTTAGGTTCCACAGTATGTATATCAAGCCTGCTTTACTGCATATACAGACCGGTTTTACTGTTGTGGGTTTAGTAACACTTTAAACGGTATTGATCACAAAACCAAAAAAAAGCAATATATTGTAGTTTACCAATCATGAGATGTGGTGGCTGCATTCGTTTTCTTTTTTTAAGGATTTTTTCCCCCTCTGTTTACACCTGGTGATCTGGCTAGTAACACACTTCCTGCATTAGACTGCCCCTCTGGATAAAGGAGCACAGGGGCTTTTTTATTTGTTAATAAATCCCAAATGTATTTTTTAGTGTAACTGATGTAGGTACCTCCCACAATCTCCTATACAACAGCATAGCTGATTAGGAGATGGAGGGGTAGGGTTGGAAGACAATTAGGTGTGCTACATGCAAATGTACTGACAAGGGTCATGATGTTAGGCAAAGAGAACATAGTGAGCAGAGGGATGACAATATCAGCTGGTGGATAGTCTTTCACTGCCCAATGAGAAGGCTGGGGTCAAGAGAGGACATCCCCTTGTGCTGCTGGCTGTGGTTTAGGTTTAAATACAATTTTTTCTGATCAAAAAATTATTTTTTGTATATTAGCACAGGGGACAGTAGTTACAATCAATGTGAAGTGCCCTTTGAGCCTCTGGATGCAGTTTTAGTTGGAATAATTGTTCTGATCCCCCACCCCTGCAGGCGTAATCTAATATGCACTCATCAAGACTGCAGACTATGCCCACCTACTCCATTCATAGAAGCTGTACTATAGTTTCCATTAATTAAAAATGATCTATGAGTGGAGGAGGCAGAACTTTTATTCATCTTCCATTCATTGAGTGTTTTTTTATTGTTGGAACCTATAGCAAAGTGGTGACGGCTGTCAGAATGTTTGATCGGTGCCTGCATCTGATTGTATGAAGGTGCTGTACAACAATTTTCCCCCTTTACTCCTTCAATTTGTCAGATGAAGTATGTCGGGCGGAGTGCTACTGACAAGGCCACCCACTGATCAAAGTTCACTCAGTATATGGCCAGCTTAGGTCTTTCTTATGATCTGTAATTTCTATGTACTTCCTGCAACTAAAAACCAGCCGCAGACAATGCAATTTTTCTGCAATGACAGGTTGCAGGAAAGAAAATCGCTAGATACCCCTATCAACACAGTTAGTATTGATGGGGGAATCGCTTCTGGGGCGCTATTGTGTTCGCCCAGCAGGGGGGCAGGGGGTGCCATCCCAGCTAGGAGAAGAGACAGTTATTATTGCTAGTGGCTATAGCCACTGACAATAATTGCATGAAAAATCTGACAGGCTGGTTGTACCCAAGTTGATGGATCGAGCAACATGGGTACAATCAGCTTGCCCATACATTGTCCCTGTTGAACCAGCCGAAATTTGAACTGTCTATGGCCTGCTTAAGCTGGTTCCAGAGAGCTAAAAAGGGGCAGAGATACAATACTGGCACCACAGCTTTGGTATGATCTATTTTATAACTGAAACCAATCAATGTTTGGTCAGGAGTGACTTACAATACTTTGGAAAGTGACACGTAGGGTTTCATTTACTAAAGGCAAATTGACTGTGCACTTTGCAAAGTGAAGTTGCATTCTGCAAGAGCAGTTGCTCCAGAGCTTAGTGATTGAGCAGAAGCTCTGCTGACCTCCATCAACCAATCATGTGCAAGCAAAAATTAATTTTTTATTTTTTTTTGTTCCTTGCATGTAATTGGGTATTCTTAGCATAGTGAAGCTTTACCTCATTTACTAAGCTCTGGCGCAATTTCACTTTGCAAAGGCTACTGTAGTTGCTTTAGTAAATCAACCCCATAGTCTTTCGGTGTAATTCATTTTTTTGTCATCCCGCCACTTCAAATGTTCGCTACAATATAGTAATTTTTGCAGGGTTGTAGGTTTTAATAACTTTATAGTACATGCCGGAGCTCCTTTTAATTAAACATTGTTAACTTATGTTAAAAACTCTAAAGCTGCTGAAATACATTTACATACCCTTGTCTCTTTAGGGTTTTTGCAGCCTTTCCGACTAGGTAATAGCTGTATTTATTTTTGGACTGGGTCCCGTTACAGGAAGAATTTCATACAGGTCTTCTTGATACAGAACACTTTCCCAAGACTTGGCAATTTATTTTTGCAATTTTGCTGCACTTTTTTTTCATTGCTTATCAGGATATTGTTCTCTGCCGATGCTTAGCCAGCTGTTAGTTTCCATTAGTTGAACTGAAATGAATGACACTAATATGAAAGCATAAAACATTCACCTAGTTTTATTGGATAAAGAAAGCGGGACTTATAGGGTCTATTAGGTTTTCTAATTTATTTTGACTGTTAAAGAATGATATTTCATAGTTTGCAAAGAAATTATAGCTAATGTGTAATTTACTGTGAAAGAAGGAAAAAAAAAAGAGAAATATGAGTCTTGCCAGGTTTTTTTCACAACTCCCCAGCTTAACCTATCTTTTTGCTCTACTAAAAAACAACATAATGACTTCAAAATCTAGCTTCAATTTAAAGCATTTCCCATAATTACCTCCCGCTTCTGTGCTTAAGGAAGAATCAATTCATTACTGGTACTTACTTTAGCTGACTTAAAGGAAAAAAAATTCTCAGGTTAACTTTACCAGGTCATTGAGTGGACTAAGCTGAAAAGGGTTTTAAGTGTTATTAACCACTTAAAGTGGTAGTAAACCCATCATGTTAATTTTCTGCCATTTCAAGCATTGCAAAGTATTAAACTGATTGCTTTGTGCAAAATTCTTCCTACCTGCTTTATTTCCATGAAATCTGTCCTTTTCTTTGTACTTACATCATCGATGCATGCGCACCTCTTCAGATTTTTCCGGCAGCAGAAGAGCATGCCGGAAAAATCGTAAGCCCTGTGCATGTCATTTCCCTTGCCCAGCGTCAGCTCCGAGATTCCACGAGACTCAGTTTACATTGACAATCTGAGTCTCAGTACGTCACAGGGGTAAATAGAACTGGCAAACACAGCACAGGACTAAGCAGTGAAAACAAGGCTTGGCTTAATGATTACTGTGCATGCGCAAGATTATGGACAGGGAGAAGGAGAAAGGGCAGAAGTTCGGACACGGAAGGCACCACTTAATATGGCGGCTGCCCCTGAAAAAGAGCAGAGGCTTAAACTAGGAAAATAAAAGTAATAAACATCCAATGTGGCTTTAGTCTGCAGCGCAATGTTTTAATTTTGGAATTTAGGTGCAGATGGTCTGAGTTTACTACCGCTTTAAGGACCGAACCTCTTTCTGAGATTTGGTGTTTACAAGTTAAAAACATATTTTTTTGCTAAAAAATTACCCCCAAACTTTATATAAATTTTTTATTTTTTTGTAAAAAATACACTTTTTTGAAATTTTTGCATTAAAAAATAAGACAACAGTAAAGGTAGTCCAATTTTTTTTTTAATTGTGAAAGATATTGTTAGGCCGAGTAAATTGATACCCAACATGCCACGTTTCAAAATTGCGCCCGCTCGTGGAATGGCAAACTTTTACCCTTAAAAATCTCCCTACGTGATGTTTAAAAAATTCTAAAGGTTGCAAGTTTTAAGTTACAAAGGAGGTCTAGGGCTAGCATTATTGCTCCCGCTTTACCGATCACGGCAATGCCTCACATGTGTGGTTTGAACACCATCTTGATAAGCGGGCGCTGCTCAGGTGTGCGTTCGCTTCTGCACGCGAGCTCGACGGGACTGGGTGCGTTTAAATTTTCATTTTAATTTTACCTTTTATTTTTTATTTTTACACTGTTCTTTTAAAAAAAAAAATAATTGTGCCACTTTTATTCCTATTACAAGGAATGCCAACATCCCCTGTAATAGTAAAAAAGCATGACAGGACCTCTTAAATATGAGATCTGGGGTCAAAAAGACCTCAGATCTCATATTTACACTAAAATGCAATAAAAAAATAATAATTAAATGTAATTTAAAAAAAACATTTTTAATGTTATAGTGACGTTTTGATGTCACTTCCGCCCTGCAATGATATGGAGACAGGTGGGGGCCATCTTCCCCTCACTCGTCTCCATACCAACCAGGGAGCAGACACAATGGCCTCTGCCGCCAACCAACGGTTCCGGTAAGTGGTGGAAGGCACCGGAAAGTGGTTGGAGGGGGGCCCTTTCCTGCCACCAATAAAAGTAATCTTGCGCGAATCCACCGCAGAGACCACTTTTATCTGAAAGCGGAACACCCGCTGAAGAAGAGGATACTGGGGTTATGGCAGCTAGCGATAACAATATCCCTCTTCAAAGCAGCGATGTAAAACGACGACGGGCGGTCCGTGATGGGTTAAACCCTTGAAGACAAAGTATATATGTGAAAGCATAATATACATATTTCTTAGAATACTGTTGTGTTTTTCTCTGTGTCCTCTTCTCTTTTCTGGCAGAATTCTACATCCAAATTGATGCCTCCTATACTTCCTCCTACATTTCCATTTGGGGTCCACCTGCAGCCCTGCAATGTAAATATTCACCAGCACACCATGGATCTTCAGGATTAGTCCAAACATTTTTTTATTGAAGAAAGATCACATCACAAACAGAGAAGTGCAACATTTTAGAACCGTGCAGGGCACCCTCGTAAGGCATGTGATCACAAGGGGCCCTGTGTGGGAAACATTGCACTTCTCTGTTTGTGATGTGATCTCTCTTCAATAGAAAAATGATTGGGTTTATTCTGAAGATCTGTGGTGTGCTGGCAAATAATTACAATGTGTCGTGCATGCTCCTGTTTTCAGCTGGTAGTTGCTGCAGCACCCAGTACTTTTAAGAGCTCATTCTAGGAACGTGTGCAGTGGGAATATGGACTGTTGCCTGTAGCCCCAGCCACCTTAATATGCATGCTCCCAGTTGGCTCAAACACAACATTTTATGTCCTCCTACCGCTTCTTCCACCAAGCAGTTCTGCTCCAGTTACTGAGCAAGGAATGTGACAGCCTTTTTCAACCTTTTTACCCCAGGTGAAATCGCGGAATCAATTTCAGGCCCCAGGGAACCCTCATATCAATTCATTAGGCATTAATGGCAAATACCAAGTCACTTTGGGTGGGGGGGATGGTGGAACCCAGAATCCCTTGGAGAGGTTGGGAAACCCCTGCTTCAGCTCCCCATGCACCTCCTATGTCTAAGTTATCCTGTGTCTATTAGGGGCACAGGGTGACCAAGAAAATAATGGACATTAAGAATATGGCTTGGAATACTTAAAATGGAACAGTAATATTTATCCACAACATCTCCCAGGAAATATACAAAGACTATTCCTGGTTTGTTTGATTCTGAACTATACATGTTAATTGAAAGAGCTGGTCACAGACAGCTACTTCTGGGAACTCCTGCTATTGTGTAAAAGTGTCCTGTGTTTATATTTATGATAATGTGTATTGTGTCTTCTGAGCTAAAAGACGGCAAGTCTGCCCTGAAAGGTCTGGCCTCTGAGTCACCTGGGCTGGTTAAATGATTAATTCATTAGCGCATGTTAATTTAAGTTTCTGGTTACAGATGTATTGTTAGGTTAATATGATCAGGAGGTGGGAATGTTCTTCTCAAATATATAAAAGCCTGTATTTCTTGTCCAATAAAGCATTCCATGTTGCAGTTTTGTAACTAAGTTATCTCGCCTGGTTATTAGTTACAATTTGTGTCTGTAATATCTGATATTTGATGTTCAGCCTGAAGGAGGCTGTATACTGACATAAGCACTCAAGCAGATTGTGATGGGGTTCAGTTACACCAACATTACAGACAGCTAAAGAAGATAATTGGTGTCATGCTGCTGGCTCTGCCAAATGGCTGTGGTCCTGCATCTTTGCAGGCTCCATCAAATGGAAGGCCAATCAGCCACAGCTCAAGGAACTCCTGGTGACCTCTGGAGGAACCCTGGTTTAGACTGGCTGGTTTAGGCTGTGAACAGTGTGTGTAGTGGAGAGACAACAAAGCATCTGCAGTCTGCTAACGCAAATAGCGTCTGTTGGAAACTAGAGTGCCCTAGGCCATCAACCACAGAAACATCTTTTTTGTGCCAGTAACTGCAAACTGCTCACCTTTCTTTCAAAATTAAAGTCACATCCCTCACAGCCTAATCCCTCCTACTGCAAACTCCTGGCTGTCTGTAACAATAAGAAAGGGATGTTTTGTAGCTAAGAATCATGTGACGAGAAGACCAGTCCAGCTCAGCAGCACATGTGAGGATCTTCCAATGGTCAGTGGATTATATATAACTCAGACTTGATTTTCTGTGTCTTGTAACAGTATTATTTCATTACACTCATTTTCACCCGTTCTCACCAGTCCATGCCCCTGAACAAATCCATGATCTAATGTTCAGTAAGATGGACACCAGTTAACCAATCTACCAGCATACTTGGCTTATGGGAGGGACTGGAGCACTTGGAAGATAGCCACACAAACGCAAAATGTACATACGAGCCCTACGCAGATGATGACCTTGGTGTGAATGAACCCAAGGATCCCAGTTGTGTAAGGCAGATATACTAATTACTTAGCAATCATGCTTATTCAGAGGGGATAACAGTGTGCTTTGCAGATTAGTGTTGTTGCCCTCTGCTCAGAATAAAATAGGACAATTGCAATTTGAGCACAGAGACAAAGCCTCCAGTGAATCCAGGGTGTAACAATTAACACAGTGTAAGCCATCCTAAAGCTCTCAAGAAGAGAAGTTGAACTTGTTATTGCGCTGAACTCTGCTCGTTCGGTGGTGGCTGCGTTGCCGTAAGAGATGCAGTGCTTACCCACTACTAAACCTGATTGCCGACCACTAAGCCAATCCACAGCACATTACTGGCCTTACAAAAATAGAGATGTTGACATTTAAATACATTTAGCCTCCGGCACTCTAACATTTATATAATGTTACATTCATTCTTCCATTAGCCTTTATCCTTTCTCTAAAAGATTTACACTACAATTGTTAATTATTTTAATCCTCCACCATGTCAGGTTTGCGCTAGGAAAGGAATTAATCTCGCCATAGCACAAAGCAGATCTGTGTCTTCCAGCGACTGCAAGAATTTCTCTTCGCATACTTCTTGTAAAAGAACACTTGAATTCATTACATTTATAAAAAGCAGGAGAAAGCGTGAGAGAAGGAGAGAGAAAGTGAACAGAAACATATCAATCACCCTCAGGAAAAGGCTTGTCAGGGATTGTGGATTTCCCTCTAGTGGGCTAATTTTCAGCTGCTTATTACACATAAAGTACCGTGATAGGCTATGCTAAAGCGTGATACCTAGAGCACTGTGTGAGAGCTGGGATGGAATGAATCTTCTCTTTTGTCTCATAATAAGCTCACAGCATTGGTTCATCATTGCGTCTATATTATAAATCAGAAGACAAATGAATGGAAAGCTGGGGGAGAGGTGACCATTGATTAGCATATGGAAGAATCAGCATATTGCAATTTTTTTTAATTGTCCAAGCCAGCAATTCTTAACCTCTTTTCTGTTGTGACGCCCTTTAGGCACCTCAGTCTAAAATGTAATAGATGTAAATGTAACGTTGTATTTATTAATGAGAAACCAGAGTGTGGGACGATGCACATAACCACATTAAAGCAATTAACTTCACATCAAAAGCTACCCATTCACATCTGAGGACCCTATCACATTGGAGCCCCCATTCTTGTCAGAGGGCCCCATCATGTCAGAGGTCGGCATTCGTGTCACAGTCCCTCCATCACATTAAAATCCCCCTTATACATCAGAGGCCCCTATCAGCACAGAGTCCCTCATCACAGAGTCAAAGTCCCTCATTGCATCATATTTCCTCCACATCAGACCCCCCCTATATATGAAAGTCTACCATCACATCAGAGTACCCTCATCACTACCTAAATAGCATCCTGAAGTTTATTGAAGAGATCACATCACAGCATATAGTAGTGATGTTTGGAGGCCATGCAGGACCCCTTCTTCATGCATGTAGCTGTACTGCCCCCAAAATGTTGCTACTATATGCTGTAATGTGATTTCTTCAATAAACGTCTGGATGCTATTTTAAGGATCTTTGGACCCTAAGGACCCTATGATGACACTTTTTTCCAGCTGGTGGTTGCTGCAGTTGCCATACAGTCATTGCCAAGAATGTGTGCATTGGTAATATTTCACTGGACTCATCACCAGTTCACCACAGAGTCCTACCTGGATCACAGAGACCACTTATCCATCTCCTTTTCAGGGCAAACTGGGTCTTGCAATGCCCCCATAGAGCCAAAATAGCACCCCCAGGGTGCCACAGCACTCTGGTGGAAAAACACTGGTCCAATCTGCAGAGAATCATACAAAAACAATGGTCTGGAATCCCATAGTGGTTGATTTTATTCTGGTCAGACAAATCAACACACTGAATACTATAAAGTGACAAATCTGCAGTTCTCATCATTCGTCCATGCCTAGAGGTGACCCCTTAAATACTGCTGTCAATAAGACATGTGTATGAAAATTACAACCCAACAGTCTACCCTGGTAGGTAGATCGATATAGTTGTTAATAGGGATATAGTTAGACATTATGCTGCTCTAGACACACCTGAATTATTTTGCCTTTTTGTAAGGAACACCTCTTGTGTCATGTAATTTATTTAGTAACAACGAATGCTAGAATATGCTATTGGAGGCTGACAGAACTACATTTCAACTAAAGCAAATCGGAGAAAGGGAAAATGGTTTCCTGAACTCCCATCAACGTCAACTTCTACCCTCTTTCTCCTAAAGTCCTCTTTCTGAATTCTGGCACAAATGTTCAGAGGTGGCCACAAGATGGAAATACAAATTCTGAAACATAGTGCTGCCCCATATTTAACCTTGCTGGCCAAAGGTAAATGGTAAATAAAGTCCTAGTTGCAGGCATCTTTATCATCTAAATTACTTCAAATCTGTGTTCTGAGGTTCAGAGCAGCACACTATGTATGATGGAGGCCACACACTAGCGAAAGGGAGTTTTCCATCTATTCAAAGAGGTGTAAGAAACTTGTTTAATATGGCTGCATTGGATTATTTAGAAAACACACATATGCTGATTTGGCTTTCTACTTGTTGCACAGGTGTACTTGGCAGTTTAATGAATGAAATTATGCTTTGTAGTGTATTGCCATGTAATAAATGAGTAGAATTGTGATGCAGAGGCGGACCTAGCATTTGTTTTGTTTTTTTATTAAGTGCATGCATGCGTAAGTAATGCGTAAGGAGCACATTTTGTCCAGTTCCTGGTGAGCTGGCCGAAATTTGAGCCATGCGTGGCCTTGTTGGCACCTTCCCACCTGACATCTATCCGTCTGAAAACTAAAGGTGTCAGGTGGAAATTTGTTGACTGTACAGAGGCTGCATCCAACCAGATGCAGCCACTCTTTGGGTTGTCTGACAGCCACGGTAGCCAACTGTCAGAATACAAAAGCTGTCAGGAGAGACTCATCCATCCACGATGGTTAGCATGGGGCTAAATGGGAGAAAGCTAACAGTGTATGGGCAGCATAACACTTCCAGAAATGTATTAATATTTCTCACATAGATCAGAGTAGTGCTTCTGAAATGGGGTTGATTTACTAAAACTGGAGAGTACAAAATCTGGTGCAGCTTTGCATGGTAGCCAGTCAGTTTCTAACTTCAGATAGTTCAATTAAGCCTTGACAAAATAACCTGGAAGCTGATTGGTTTCCATGCAGATCTGAACCGGATTTTGCACGGTACAGTTTTAGTAAATCAACCCAATGCCTTAATTTGCGTTTCTTATTAGAAGAAATATTGTCATTAGAGATGGGCCGAACACCCCTAGAACAGCCAAACATCGCAAAAAGTTCGGACCTGAACACCGAACCCCATTGATGTCTATGGGATCTGAACTTGAAAAATTGAAAGTCCCTATTTTGAAGGCTTATATGCAAGTTATTGGCCATAAAAAGAGTATGGGGGCCCAGGTACTGCCCTGGGGGTACATGTATCAATGCAATTTTTTTTTAAACACAATCGTTTTTTAAAAGAGCAGTTATTTTAATGATGCTTTAGGTGAAATAAAAAAAATAAAAATCCTTTAAATACAGTATAGTGCCTGAGGGGTCCCCATAGTCTGCCTGTAAAGTGGTGCATCTGTAGCATGTATAGAACATGCAAAAATTACATTCACGGCTGCAAGCTATTGTCGAACATCCCACTGAACACACAGAAAATGTGGGTGTTCGGCAAACACCTGAACGGCTGATATTCGGGACAAACTTTTGCTCGGCCTGAACCGCTCGCCCAACACTAATTGTCATGTTTGGTAATCCAGGGGTCAACATCTACTTTGTGGACTGGTATGCTGGCTAAGAGATGACATAATAATTGTAAATCCTGGTACCTATGTGGTTCTTGCCTATGTTTACGTATGACAGAGACAGATCGACCCTTGTTGCAGTCCCCTCACCTACAACAATGCAGTGTAATCACTGGGGGAGAGGAGACTTAGGAAATGCTTCTTCCTGTCTGTAGCAGGCTGATGACATCATCTCAGTCTAGACAAAGTCACCTGTAGCTCAAGTAGTGCTTTTTTTATTATAAAAGTTTTTTTGTTTTTTTTAAAAGGTTAATAGGTAGATTAACTAGTACTCCACCAAAGAAAAACAAATTCAGGGGGAGACAATGCTTAATAGAAAAAAAAATAGCCATCAGACTGCATAAAAATGCTGCCTTTAGAATCAAAGTGCTACTCCTGTCTTTCTGTAGCTCAGTAACCGCATCCTTTGTTATCCCTCTGCCAATTCCGTCAAACAGTTCCCTAATCTGCATACATTTCCCCACCATCCATCCCTTTTGATCCAGCCTCTTCCCTACACCAGTTCGACTTTCATTGGGGTTTTTTGAAGTTTAAAATGAATTGCCTGCTAATATAGGTATGAAAAGTATTCAGTTCCAAATTGCTCAATCACATTTCTCTTTAGCCTTTTTGCTGCCTCCCTAGTCTATGGAGTGAAAGAATGTACATGATAAGCTTATGGATTTAGATAGTTTTAACAGCAATTTAAAACCTTTGTCTACTTCCTTGTAAGAAAGTCAGTCTATATTCCAGGAACAATAGGGGGAACTTTTCTGATTGTCTCTACTCCTGAATTGTAGGTTTAATGGATCATTTTCAATGGTGCAGTGAATCAAAAATCTGATAGTAGGTTTAAAATAGTTTATTCGCCAATCAATAGTTTGTTTAGAAAAATGATTACAGGAATGTTGGGTGCAAAATCAATGACAAAATCTAAGAGGCAGTATGAAGAATGGTGGGCTTCAATGAGTTTTTGCCTTTCTAATGTATGTTGAAGGCGTTATTTTATTGTTTTATTGGAAATGCATGTGTTTGCAGACATGTACATTTGCCATGCTACAAACTACTTTGATTGATATGATTAAATTTATTTTTGAAGTGTATCTAAGCCCACGTGGAAAATAGAATATACTATTTCAAGTGTATCTAGCCCAATGGCAAAAAAGTAATATATTGCAGCTTACCAGTCCTTAACTCACTGTATTGCATCCATAGAAATGCAGCGTTGTCACCCCAGGAAAGGAAGTGTGTTAGGACTACAGATTACCAGAACATGCTAACTGATAACTGTGCAGCAAGCATGTTATTAGCTCACAGGATTTTTGTCAGGATCACTGGTTATTATTTCAATTTGATTAGATATACCAAAATATTTTTACCAAAAAGCATACCTTCCATACCTTTTTGAGATGGGAATGAGGGACACCTATGAGTAAAAGTATGTAGGCATAGGACACACCCACTGCCATGCCCCCTTAAAGAATTATATATATATATATATATATATATATATATATATATATATATATATATATATATATATATATATATATATATATATATATATATATATTTTTTTTTTTAATTTATTTATTTATTAGTTTAACTGACAAGTAACTTTATTTTATTTTTACCACTACTATTCCCTTTATACTGGCTTCTGAAATTTATAAATGCAGCAATTAAGAAATTGGATAAAAGGTTTATCACTGGAAAACACTTTTTAAAAGATAAATAGTGTATTTTATATACAACTATAAAGATCAGACCAAAATGAGGGACAAATGAGGAGGAAAGAGGGACTTTGTTCCAAATTCAGGGACAGTCCCTCAAAATCAGGGCTATGCAAAAGGAAGCAAATAAGAGAAGAAAAATTGTTTACATACAGAGGTATACAGTGGTGTGAAAAAGTGTTTGCCCCCTTCCTCATTTCCTGTTCCTTTGCATGTTTGTCACACTTAAGTGTTTCGGAACATCAAACCAATTTAAACAATAGTCAAGGACAACACAAGTATTATTATTAAAGGTGAAAAAAAATCCAAACTATCATGGCCCTGTGTGAAAAAGTGATTGCCCCCTAAACCTAATAACTGGTTGGGCCACCCTTAGCAGCAACAACTGTGACCAAGCGTTTGCGATAACGTGCAATGAGGCTTTTACAGCGTCCTGGAGGAATTTTGGCCCACTCATCTTTGCAGAATTGTCCTAATTCAGTTACATTAGAGGGTTTTCGAGCATGAACGGCCTTTTTAAGGTCATACCACAACATCTCAATAGGATTCAGGTCAGGACTTTGGCTAGGCCACTCCAAAGTCTTCATTTTGTTTTTCTTCAGCCATTCGGTGGTGGACTTGCTGGTGTGTTTAGGATCATTGTCCTGCTGCAGAACCCAAGTTTGTTTCAGCTTGAGTACACGAACAGATGGTCGGACATTCTCCTTCAGGATCTCTTGGTAGACAGCAGAATTCATAGTTCCTTTTATCACGGCAAGTCTTCCAGGTCCTGAAGCAGCAAAACAGCCCCAGACCATCACACTACCACCACCATATTTTACTGTTGGTATAATGTTCTTTTTCTGAAATGCAGTGTTCCTTCTACGCCAGATATACTTGGACACACACCTTCCAAAGAGTTCCACTTTTGTCTCATCGGTCCACAGAATGTTGTCCCAAAAGTCTTGGGGATCATCAAGATGTGTTGTGGAGAAATTGAGACGAGCTTTGATGTTCTTTTTGCTCAGCAGTGGTTTTCTCCTTGGAACTCTGCCATGCAGGCCATTTTTGCCCAGTCTTTTCCTGATGGTAGAGGCATGAACGCTGACCTTAACTGAGGCAAGTGAGGCCTGCAGTTCCTTGGACGTTGTTGTGGGGTCTTTTGTGACCTCTTGGATGAGTCGTCGCTGCGCTCTTGGGGTAATTTTGGGCGGCCGGCCACTCCTGAGAAGGTTCACCACTGTTCCATGTCTTCGCCATTTGTGGATAATGGCTCTCACTGTGGTTCGCTGGATTCCCAAAGCTTTGGAAATGGCTTTATAACCCTTTGCAGACTGATAGATCTGAATTACTTTCTTTCTCAATTGTTCCTAAATTTCTTTGGGTCTCGGCATGATGTGTAGCTTTTAAGGATCTTCTGGTGGACCTTACTGTGTCAAGCAGCTCCTATTTAAGTGATGCTTGATTGTGAACAGGTGTGGCAATAATCAGGCCTGGGTGTGGCTAGAGAAATTGAACTTAGGTGTGGACAACCACAGTTATAGTATGTTTTAACAAGGGGGGTAATCACTTTTTCACACAGGGCCATGATGGTTTGGATTTTTTTCACCTTTAATAATAAACACCTTCATTTACAAATTGCATTTTGTGTTTACTTGTGTTGTCCTTGACTATTGTTTAAATTGGTTTGATGTTCCGAAACACTTAAGTGTGACAAACATGCAAAGGAACAGGAAATGAGGAAGGGGGCAAACACTTTTTCACACCACTGTACAAATCTAATAGCAGAGTGAATCCAGACTATAATTAAAAGTAAATGTTACATTGAATACAAGAAGTCAATGGAATTAAATTATAGTTACTATCACCAGTTTTTAAAATCTGCTTATTTTTTTACATTTTCTGGTTCATCCCAACCTCCTTCATCCACATTCTAATCAAAATCCTAAACAAAATCTTTTTATTACATACAGTACCTAGTAGTGTCATCACTGAGACTCTGTGCTTCTCTACACAATGCAGGTAGATCATGGCAGGTGGGTGGGGTTACACATAACTTTTTTTAAATCAGCAGACTGCCCGAGGTAATGCCAATGTGAAATGCTGAGCTTCCATGATTGAAAGAACTGAAATCCAATGAGTGGGCAGACCAAAGACTGTACAGCTGGGGAGGAAAGTCCTCGGTGATGTTGGATGCCCTCCAACCAAGAAAGTACGAAGGTTCTATTTAAGTTGCCAAAGCTCACCTGTGCAATGAAACCAGAGTAGGCTATTTCAGTACAGGAGAAAGGCCTGTACAACTGTGGAAGACTAAAGATAAGGCTGGAGTTCAGCTTTAAATCCCAACTCTGGGAAGGCATAACAGCTTATTTTGTCTAGGGGAGAGGAAAAGCACTTTTACTTACCTGGGTCTCTGCTGCCCTGGCAGGCACCATTCCCCTATGCTCTCACAGTGGACTGTCCATTTGTGTCATCATGTCCAATGTTGAGCGATTGACCCTATATTTGTCTTGATGATGTCAGGTCCTGAGAGCTGGCTGGAGCATGGGGGAGAAGACGCTGCACTGAGTGGTCTAGCAGCATGGAGGAGCCGGTAAGTAAATCTTCTTATTTGTGTCACTTAAACCTAAATGTGAAAGTAACACTGCAAGGCATAATATTGTGCAGTTGAGCTTTTAATACCTAAACATATTTTTTCAATATTACTATTTCTTTAACCACTTGACCTCTGTAAGATTTACCCCCCTTCCTGACCAGGTAATTTTTTGAAATACGACACTGCGTTACATTAACAATTGCGCGGTCATACGACGCTGTACCCAAATAACATTTTTGTCCTTTTTTACCACAAATAGAGCTTTCTATTGGTGGTATTTGATCACCTCTGCATTTTTTATTTTTTGCACTACAAACAAAAAAAAAAAATTCAATTTAAAAAATCTTTTTACTTTCTGCTAGAAAACACATCAAATAAAAAAATGAAAAAAATAAATCAAATTTCTTGATCAATTTAGGCCAATATGTATTCTGCTACATATTTTTGGAAAAAAAATGTCCCAATAAGCATATATTGATTGGTTGGTGCAAAAGTTATAGCGTCTACAAACTATAGAATATTTTTTTTTTTTTTACTATGAATGGTGGCGATCAGAGACTTATAGCAGGACTGCGATATTGAGGCGGACATTCGGACACTAACACTTTTGACACTTTTTGGTGACCAATGACACTGGCTGGGAAGGGGTTAACATCAGGGGCAATAAATAAGGGTTAACTGTGTGCCTGACCAGTGTTTTTCTAAACTGTTGAAGGTGCTTTTACTAGGGGAAGACATGTATCCTAGTCCCTGCTTTGCACAGACACAGGATCCATGCCTTCCTTCCTATCAGAACAGCAATCTGCCTTGTTTACATAGGCAGACAACAGATCTGTCTCTGTGGCTGATGATCAGCAGGTGCTGGCGGACATCGAGTATGCGGTACCCGCTGATCGGCTCCCGCTATGTGTAATCACAGCGGAAGCGAGCCGCAGGCGGTGTGCATTCGCCTCCCTATACCAGGAAGTGCAGAATCACGTATATATATATATATATATACGTGATTCTGCCCACAGCGGCCGCCCTGTAGCAGTAAAACTCCTAGAGTGTGGTCGGCATTTGGTTAAAGGAGAACTGTACCTTTGCTGAAAATCATTCACGCTGAGCGTGGTCGCTTTCCCAGGTAAATCAAATAAACATTAAGAGAGAATAGTTCCCCTTTAACTACCCTGTTTCCCCGAAAATAAGACCTAGCGTGATTGTCGGTGATGGCTGCAATATAAGCCCTACCCCCCCAAATAAGCCCTATTTAAAGTCCTTGTAGGTCTTGTTTTCAGGGTAGGGCTTATTTTCGGGGAAACGTGGTAGGGCTTATTTGTGGTGTAGGGCTTATATTGCAGCCATCACCGACAATCACGCTAGGTCTTATTTTCGGGGAAACAGGGTATATGATATAGGCCAATCCAAATACTATACATATTACTGTACTGAGTATTTTATATACATACCCAACATACTTATACATACCCATACCCATATTGGTTACTTGATATTAAATAAACAGTACAATTTAATAGAATAATAGAATGCATTAAGATAAAAAAACTTTCTGACTTTACAACCCCTTTAACTCACAAGGTTTTAGATACATCAGATTTTAGTCTATCAAATAAAAAAAGGTCACAGCGTCCCCTAAGAAGTATACATAAAGTGTATCTCAATATGTAAAACAATGCAATACCATCACTGCAAAAGATGTAAAAAGTAAAAAGTAAAATCCATTCTGTATCTAAAGGTAAGTTTTGGGAATATGAAGAATTTCTTGGCCACCAGCAAAAAAAGCCTGCACGATAAAATAATTTCCTGCACATGCTGGCAGGGTTCACCTTCCCCCCAGGATGATGAAAAGCCGTTTTTTTTCTTTGTATTTGTACATTTTAGATCCGTATTTGTCTAACAGAGAAAGCTAAGACAGAATTTCAATGAAAAGTCTGATCGCAGAACACAAAGGAATGTAAATGACATTTGGAGGAAGACTAGTTACAACGTGCACTGGAATAGATTACAATGTACTTTCTAGTAGTAACAGGATGATAATGACAATAGCAAGATACAGGTACAATAAATAATAGGGAAGGAACAACGGAACACAATATGTCTCGCACACACAAAATTGTGCTGGAAGGTATATACAATACATTGAATGTCCTTAATATAACATGGGAACTATTTTGCAAAGCTGTGGCACCCACCCAAATATCTGATTGGTAAGTTATGTATCCACTCAGACATCTGATTGGTAGGCTGGGACATTTCTAAGGTCTTAACAGACCAATGGCATCTTTGGACACACAGAATAAAATGTTGAGGGGCTGGTAGGATAAAATGATGACTACTTTGGATCAAATCCAAAACTAATATAATCTTCATAACTGAACAAAAATGGATTGGTCTAAAAACTTACAATATGATGACCAGATTAATAATACATGGGTTGAAAAGTAAAATGTATCATCTCCATATTTCAAAGGAGATCCAGAGCATTCAGTAGAAGACTTGGGGCATGTGCTCTGGTCGCCGGGGTCTGTTCCACAGGTTCTTCCAGTATTGCCCATTGAGAAGTGATTACATGTTGTTACACATTGAAAGATCTGACATTGCCCTATTTTTAAACATGTTATCCTCTACAACTTAGTGTTGTGGGGTCCAAGATGCACTTCAGTGATCAGATACTCATAATCCACTGATTATACCACCCAAATGCCTTAATAAATTCTCCTACGGTATTCAGCAGAGCTGAAGTTAAAATTTGCATCTCTGTAAAGGGTAAGAAACTAAGTAAAGTCCTTTTGCCCCTTTACCACAATACATGAACACATGTTCCCACCTCTCAGCTGCTGATCTCCAAGTAACAGCTATCGGGACCTTATAGGGTTTCTGTCTTTAATGAATTACAAGGAACACCAGGAAAGATGGGGCAAGATGTTTCTGCCTCTTGATGTAATTGCATGAATAAAAAATTGACATACTTTATTAGGGTTTAACCTAACAAGGGAGAATTGAGAACTTTTGGATGGCAGGAGAACACAACCAACTGGTCTTTTCATGGCAGGGACAGCTTCCCATAGGCTAATAACAGTGCGTCATAGAAAGAGTACTGCAATGGTTGGTGGTCATAGTGAAAGGAGGGAATTGTCTCAGAAAGCATAGTTTATTGGAACACACCCTTTCCATTTACAAAATCCTCTAAATGGAGGGTTCTAAAGATGAATTGCACAAGGATTACTTGTAAGTTTAAAAAGATGACTGTTCTCTGAATATTAAATGGACTCATCTAAATAAAACACAATGAAAAATACCATGCCGTCGTCACAATAAATCTTTATCATTCATCAGCATTTGGTCAGATAACATCTCAAAGCTGTAAAGGAGGTAGATACTGGAAGAATTCCTCTGCCAGGTATGGGATCACAGGTCTAAATATGGAGCAGATATCTATATGGCACCCAGCATTTCTCACTGAATCATTCCACTCTGAATTGGTCTCAGTGGGGCAGTATGTTTACTCTGAACCACCAGCCCAATATATCTTACTTCTACTGGCCTAGGTGCAGCAAAATTGCTCCTAATGCACCAGCCCAGTCAATCCCTGTATGGCAACATTTCTCCACCGGATTTCTGTTGAACCTAAGAGTTCCTCAAATGGTTTCTAGGGGTTTCTTTAAAAAATGAGCTATTTCTGCATCTCAGATTTTCTACCACTGATACCAATTATCTTTTCAGCCATTTGTAGTGAAGCATTCTTACCACTGACCACCAGTATACCATAGCCCTCCCCTGACCATCAGTGTAATGGGATACTTCATAACATTTTTACTGCCTGTTTTTCCTTACTGGGGCTATGTAAATTGTGCACCATTTTCAATTTTCTTTATTTACCCTTAGATCTACAGCTTACTGTTCACACTAATGTCTCCTGAGCTGTAGATATAACAATCACTAGGGATTACCTTGGACCTGAATGTTATTTCAGAGGTTACCTTCATGAAAGTTTAAGAAAGGCTGATGCATGGCAACAAAAAAGTATGGTAATCATTATTCGGCCAATGACATCTCAGTGTTGGTGAGAATATCACACGTTGCATGTAATATTTCAGTTAATAAAAGCAGGAAGGCCACTGGGTCCTGGCAGGTTCATGGGACGCAATTAACACAAAAAGAATGCTAGAAATAAAGAGAATATACAGAATAATAATAGAATAGAATAAAATCTGCAAACAATTGAATCGCCATAACTTCCCTTTTGATGGATTCAAATTCAATTTAGATAGGAAATCAACAAATTGTCAATCACTTAGCATTAATCGTTAACACTGAGATACTTTTTTTATTAAAATGATTGTATTTCATATTTCAATTGATCATGAAGCTTCATGGTGGAAACAGTGATGCAATCCTAAATTACGATTATATCTTAACTATCAATTGAAATTCGCTTTCCACTGTGTGGCATATGCATTAAATAGGATGTCAAGTATAAATCGATTATTCCTATTGAAAGAGGTTGATTTGAGAAGAAAGCAATCATTTATTGAAGTGTATATGACCACCATTTAAGGTGGAGATGACTGATTTATCCTCACATACACCTTCTGCTGTTGTACATGGATAACTGACCACTACTAGTACAAGTTGAGAGTTGTAGGCTGGCATCTACCACTAGCAGTGGGCAGCACATGCATGTTTCGGCCTAAAGCAGTTGGTAAATTCAGAGGCAGCTTATACAGAAGAGGTGAGAAGGGCTCCTACATGCTAGTCCCAGGTGGGACTACCTACTGGTGGCAATCCTGGTGCTTCAGCGTTGCACTATAGAGACTTTGCACTCATTGTCGGCAATGTAAAAATCACCTATCTTACCTAAATTTATGGAGTAAATTGCTAACCAATAATCATGCATTACATCTAAACACATACATTCTATTTCTAAACACAGATATCATTCTCATCCATATGTTCATTTGCCTGTCTTTATCTCAATGAGGCGATTTCCTCGGCAGCTCAGCTGTGTTATTGAGACATTTCAGCATGAAATTTGTTTTTCCTGACTGAACTTTAAGCGGAAATTCAAGAGCCAAGTCTCTAAAGCCAAGTGGGGCTATTAAGAGATAATTACTAATTATGCTAATTTGAGAAGTTGTGCTATTTCTTTTCTTGGTCATTTTATCTGCAACCCTCCCAAGAGAGCGGACTCCATTCAACGTTAATAACCTTTTCCTGTTCAGCATTTGGTGGAGGACGCAGTGTCCTAAACCTGAGAGATGGTTACAGAGTTGATCATGAGATGGAGGTTCCTTTTACAGAATAAATGATTTTCATTAACTTCTCAATCACCATGCACATTTCATCTCCATTACTACTCTGATATACATTTAAAAACTACGTTTTTATTAAGGTCTTTTTTTACTCTTGAGACTTCATAAGCCCAATATAAGCAAATATACTGCATACTTTTATTATGATCTTTTTTTTCTCTGTTAAGATTTCTTCAGCCGAGTTAAGTGTGCCACGCAGGAGATCTATGTTCATTGTAAAGTTGGGTGACCAGAAGTCCCCCATTTCCTGGGGACAGTCCATGATTTAGGAAGCTGTCCCCAGAGAGTAATGTAAAATAATAATGTACTGTTAAAAGAATGTGTCCCTGATTTTTTTTAGCTTTAATAATCACGTTCCTGGCCTGTAATCCATTTTAGCAATATGTCTGTGGTTGACCTCGAGCAGGAAGAAGAGGGAGGGTTGTGTCTTCTCCCAGTTGTGTCTGGGGTATTGATAATGTAACATACTGTATTTACATGGTCTTTCCAGTCTCTCTGTTCTCGGCTTAAGCAAATTTCATTGCAGGAGGTAAGGCTATATATTATTTGCCATTTTGCCCTTGCTTGTGATGGTGACACCTAGGCCTGCATCTTGATCTAGAGCAGCGGCCTTCACACTGTGGCCAGGGGGCTGAATGTGGCTCTTTGCTTGGCTTTATCTGGCCCTAGGAACACTATTCCTCCCACTAACACGAGTCACTATTCCTCTCACTGACACCAACAGTGGGGCATAATTCCTTCCAGTGACACCAACAATGGAAGGTTTGGAAACCCCTGACCTAGAGCAAAGTAGGCTCAGGTGGTTTTAAACCATATCCATTTAAGCCCCTCCCACTGTCAGCAAAATGTTGGGTGTGGTGTGCTTTGCATGCCGCTATTATCCCTACCCCCTGCTCCACCCATGTCCCAGCCCCAATATAAGTAGGTGTGGTCAGTATGGTGTCCCCAGATTTCACTTTGAAAATCTGACTTCATTGTAAAGTAATGCAGACCTGCATTTAAGGATGGCAGTGCTAACAGGCAGTGCATTCCTATAGAGAGGAAACATTAAAGAAGACATAACAACAGATATACTGTATTTTTTCATGTTAAATTGTTTTTACACCCACAAAAAAGTAAAATATTGCAGTTTACCAGTCCTTAGATGTTAAAGATCAAAGTACTTCTCTTGACAATGCTTACATCTTCTTTCCTCCCCAAAAGGCTGACTTCATCTTTGTTCAGGCATCATCTGAGATCCGCATTTATTTCTTGGACTGAGATTCTGGCTCAGAGATGACACAATCATTTAAATCCTGGGGCCTGGGCAGTTCTTAGCAGTATCCACAGATATTGCCTTATACATATCAGACTCTGCTGATGTCTCTCATCATGTAAGCAGGGATTGGCTTGGATGTCTTCCAAACTCATCTGTAGACAAACTGGGAATTTGCCCATTTTTTTTTTTTTTTTTTTTTTACTCACTAAGCTGTGGGCTGGGTCATTCACACCTTGCAGCTTTAATAAACAAAGTGGAGGGCTACAGGGCAGAAATTACTCCACCCGCAGCTCAATAGAATTAAAAAAGAGCATTAGAGATAAGTTTGAAGGATGCCCAAACTTATCTCTATGTGATTTGATAACTGACAGTTAGGGCACTAAGTGTAGTTGTTAAAGGAGAAGTACAGCCAAAATGTCATTTGGCTGTACTTCTCCTGTGGATCACCGGAGTGCAGTTCTTTCTGCACTCCTATGACTCGTTTTCTGAAGCCCGCTGTTGGCTGAAATCACAGAGCCAGTCCAGGCTAGAGCAAGATCGCAACAATATGGACCCTGGAGCAACACCTGGCTCAGCCTCTGAGGCTTAGAGCCTGAGCCAGCCTCTCCCGCCCCTTACACAGCCCAGCTCTCCAATGAGTGAGAAGGCAGAGCAGAGAGCCGGCTACCGACAGTCAACAGCAGTCAACAGCTCTCTGCTCACGGAGCTCTGAGAACCGAACGATCAGCGGGGTTTGATTGTTCAGTTCACAATTTTAGAGCCAGTGGGGGACAGATGCAGCATCAAACCGATGCTGCATCCACCTTGGTAAGCAAAAAATACTGAACTTACATAGTTACATAGTTAGTCAGGTTGAAAAAACACACAAGTCCATCTAGTTCTAATAAGGTGAAAAACCCCAGCAAAGCATAGTCCAATTTGCTATAGCAGGGGAAAAAGTTTCTTCCTGATCCTCCAAGGGGCAATCAGATTTTCCCTGGATCAACTTTACCTATAAACGTTAGTTCCCAGTTATACTATGTACATTTAGGAAAGAATCCCGGCCTTTCTTAAAGCAATCTACTGAGCTTGCCAGAACCAGCTCTGGAGGGAGTATATTCCACATTTTCACAGCTCTTACTGTGAAGAAACCTTTCCATATTTCGAGATGATTTTTTTTCCTCTAAATGTAAAGAGAGCCCCCTTGTCCTCTGTGATGATCTTAACCACTTCGCATCCAGGCCAATTCTGACATTTCTCTCCTACATGTAAAATTCATAATTTTTTTACTAGAAAATTACACCCAAACATTATATATGTTTTTTTAGCAAAGACCCTAGAGAATACAATGACGGTCGTTGCAACTTTTTATCTCGCATGGTATTTGCGCAGCAATTTTTCGAACACGTTTTTTTCAGAAAAAAACAAACAATTTTATGCTTAAAAAAAAAAAAACAAAACAGTAAAGTTAGCCCAATTTTTTTTGCATAATGTGAAAGATGAAGATACGCCACGTAAATAGATACCCAACATGTCACGCTTCAAAATTGCACGCGCTCGTGGAATGGCGCCAAACTTTGGTATTTAAAAATCCCCATAGGCGACGCTTTAAAATGTTTTACTGGTTACATGTTTTGAGTCACAGAGGAGGTATAGGGCTAGAATTATTGCTCTCGCTCTAACGTTTCTTGGCGATACCTCACATGTGGGGTTTGAACACCGTTTTCATATGTGGGCGGGGCTTACGTATGCGTTCACTTCTGCGTACGAGCTCACGGGGACAGGGGCGCTTTAAAACATTTTTTTTGTATTATTATTGTTAATTTTACTTTTATTTTTTTAGTTTGACACTTTAAAAAAAAATTTAAAATTGATTACTTTTATTCCTATTACAAGGAATGTAAACATCCCTTGTAATAGGAATATTACATGATCGGACCTATTTACAGTGAGATATGGGGTCAATAAGACCCCACATCTCACCTCTAGGCTGGGAAGCCTAAAATAAATAAAAAAACGATCACCGCTTCCCAGCCGAGGCGGCGCCGTTATTTGAATGCAGAGGCCGGGCGTGACGTCATAACATCGCGCCCGGCCTCCGAACGATCATAGAGACTCCGGCGACCATCTGGTCCGCCGGAAATATCTATGGTCATCATCCGGGGGCTGGCGGATCCTGTGTCCGACTCACCAATGGAAGCGGTGAGTCGGAAGATGCACCGGAAGGCAGCGGGAGGGGGGGACGTCCCCTCCAGCCGCACGTAAGAATGATCAAGCGGCGGAACAGCCGCTATGATCATTCTTATGGTGCAGGGAATCGCCGGATGAAAACGGCAATATCTGAATGATGTCTGTAGCTACAGGCATCATTCAGATATACCCCGGGGAAGTCAAGGCCGTCCTATGACGTCCTACGGATGGGAAGTGGTTATTAAAGTTAATAACTCAACACCAAGTTCACTATATGGACCCCTTATGTATTTGTACACAAGTTGATCACATTCCCCTTAATCCCCTCTTCTCCAGAGGAAATAGATTCAGTTCCTCTAATCTTTGCTCATAGCTGAGCTCCTCCATGCCTCTTATCAGTTTGGTTGCCCTTCTCTCCATTTCCCTGATATCCTTTTTGAGAATTGATGCCCAAAACTGAACTGCATATTCCAGATGAGGTCTTACTAATGATTTGAACAGGGGCAAAATGATATCTCTCTCTCTGGAGTCCATATCTCTCAATACAAGAAAGGACTTTGCTCGCTTTTAAAATCGCAGCTTGGCACTTCTCTTTTAAAGCAGAACTAAACTGTATCTGTTGAGAAAGCACTTTGAAAAACACCCCTAGCATTTCTAGCTTCAGTCACCTTGATTAAGGGGCGGATGATTCATGTAGCATTTACTTCCCAGAATTTATCAGCCCTTAGCTCAGGTATTCAGGCAGGAGGATGTGGTTAACTGAGAAAACCCCTCCTCCAGTCATCCAGATGAAAAGATTTTTTTCCATGAAGACTCCTGGGATGTTAGACATTATTTGGCCTAGGCCAGAAACCAGAAAGCAACTGAAGAATAGTAAAAAAAAGTTTAAAACAAGTAAATATGATATACCTTCCTATCTAATGCTAAGGATTGAAAATAGTTAAAGTGGTTGTTACCCTCTTTCACATTTTACTATAATCCATTTTGTTTCCTAATACAGTGCCCCCATGTCTCTGTGTTTTATTAAAACAAATCCTCCTTTACCGTATTTCACGGCGACTCCTGGCGCTCATGTAACCAGCCGTGTCTCCTCTCTGTCTGTCTTGCGGAAGTAGCGGGCGGGGCCGAGGTTTCCCCACTGACGTCAGCGGGGCGCGAGGACGAGAGGAGACACGACGGGTCACGTGATCGCTGGAAGCCGCCGTGAGCTACGGTAAAGGAGGATTTGTTTTAATAAAACACAGAGACAGGGGGCACTATATTAGGAGACAAAACGGATAGTATAAAAATATATTGCTTATTCCTGCAGCAGGAGGGGGATGGGGCAGCACTGTGCAGAGAGGGGAGGGAGGGGGTGGAGGACAGAGGACACACACAGAAGAGCAGGCTGCGGATGACGGAGGCACGTAAACAGACCACGAGGTCAGGGGCTCAGCAGCCATGATTATCATGGTCTGTTTACATAGGGGAAACTGGCAGGATCAGCCAGGTTTTTTAGGTGTTACGGGGGTCCAAATTATACAGCACTAGCACTGTGCTGTGTAAAGTCATTTAAAGGAGCAGGATCCATATTTTTTTGTTTGTTGGGTTAACAAATGCTTTAACCACTTAAGCCCCGGACCATTTGGCTGCCCAAAGACCAGAGCACTTTTGCGATTGGGCACTGCGTCGCTTTAACTGACAATTGCGCGGTCGTGCGACGTGGCTCCCAAACAAAATTGACTTCCTTTTTTTCCCACAAATAGAGCTTTTTTTTGGTGGTATTTGATCACCTCTGTGGTTTTTATTTTTTGCGCTATAAACAACATATACATATTCTTCTACATATTTTTGGTAAAAAAAAATCGCAATAAGCGTTTATTGTTTGGTTTGCACAAAAGTTATAGTGTCTACAAAATAGGGGATAGTTTTATGGCATTTTTATTAATAATTTTTTTTTTTTTTACTAGTAATGGCGGCGATCAGCGAGTTTTATCGTGACTGTGACATTATGGCGGACAGAACGGACACTTTTGGCGCGATTTTGGGACCATTCATATTTATACAGCGATGAGTGCAATTAAAAATGCATTGATTACTGTGTAAATGTGACTGGCAGTGAAGGGGTTAACCACTAGGTGGCGCTGTAGGGGTTAGGTGTGTCCTAGGGAGTGATTCTAACTGTGGGGGGGGGGGCTATGTGTGACAGGACACTGATCACCGCTGTGATCAGTGACAGTGTCACTAGGCAGAATGGGGAAATGTTTACATTAGCATTTCCCCATTCTTCCTCTCCAAGAGACAATCGTGGGTATCCCCGTGGACATCGAGTCCGTGGGCGCATACAGGGCAACGTACAGGTACGTTAATCTGCCTGTACGTGCCTTTCTGCCGACGTATATTGGCATGAGCCGGTCGGCAATCGGTTAATGTTGACTGAGAAAATTTAGTTCCCCTTAATAAACTCATCCTTGCTTTCTGAAACCTGTTAGCAGTATGTGAAATGAAAGGAAATCTCAGTGGGAACACAGACAGTAAAAAGACCCTAAACTTTCTTTACTGATACTAGGGAATATTCTTTTTGTATTGTGTCCCTATTGGGCAGATTTCTTCACCCTGCTTGTTTTGTCTGACACCCTTCACATGGTCAGGATGTGAAGAGGAAAGAGGGGACATAGACAGAAATTAAAACCTGCCAAGGGGTTCTAATTTGTTTATTCAAACAAATATAAGGCTTTTTGCTTACGTGGATCTATAAATATTTAAAATAATTTTTACAGAGTTTTAGGCTCCGTTCACATCTCGGAGTTGCTATTTTACAGGCATTTTTTCAGGTGTTTTTTCAGGGGTTTTTTGGGTGTTTTTGCAGAGTTTTGCAGTGTTTTTGTACAGGCGTTTTCAAGGTTAAAAGGTCACCAATGTAAAAGCAGTAAAACACCAGTAATCTGCCAAAAAAAAAAAAGCTCCTGTACTATTTTGAGCGACGGGAGTTTTGTTTTAGGCGACAGAACGCTCAGATGGGGCCACTGAAATGAATGGGATTTGTCTTGTTGGGCATTTTTAGAGCTGAGGCTTAGAGCAGAAAAACACCCCAAAATGCCTAGATGTGAACAGAGCTTAAGTCTTCTGTACAGCAGCTCACTCTCCCTTTATCCAATACAGATTGCTCACAGAAATGAAATATTTCAATTAAACTATCAAACGGTAATTCTTATGTGATCATGTGAATCGATTTTCAAAACTCAGCAAGAGTAATTAATTAGGTTAAGCAGTCTTATTGTGTTCATCCTGATAGACAACATAAAAACCAAACCTCCTTTTACTTGTTTTTTACATTTGATAAATGCAGGCAGCCAACTTGAACTTTTATTGATTTTGCCCCGTTGGCAAAAAAAAAAAGTATTACAGATTTTTGTTTTATCTTGTATTAACACATGAAGATTTTCTGCAAGCTTGGATAGGCTTGGCTGTGGCCCAGAGGGTATTGTGGGGATTTTCTGAAGGGTCACGACCTAAATCAATGATTTTTTTTCTTATCTTTCTTATTTTGTCTTACCGTCAAGAGAAGTTGAGACAGGAGAACATTGACGCACCTTGTATTTCTCTAGGAAAGGTAATACTGTGTCTCCTGGTACCATTTGTTTAACTACTTGGTTCATTTGTTTTCCAAGTGTGAAGCTACACACAACATGATCATATTTGGCCCAATTTTATGCTGATTCACAGGCTGTTGTTGTGACTGGTCCTTGTGGGGTTCCCTAATGGCCATAATAGGTGCTGGTTATTACTCACAGTGATCTTCCCAATAGGGCGATGGGGGCCAGTCCAAGAAAGTGCTTGTACTATAGACTCCATACTGATAACCTTTACCATTTTTTTCACTTTTGGGTATTGTAAGCAGGGGCCAGAACCTCTGTTAAGTTTTTATTACTGTCTCTGTCCCTGCTGGGGAAATTCACCTGTACTATTGGTCTTGATGATCATTGTTACTAGGATGGAAAGCAAGGAAAAAACATGGAAAGCAAGGAAAAAACAGCATTTTTAAGTTGCCACAGAAACAGGAAGTGAAGGGAACCATCCAATGGGAAAACCCGACAACTGTCTAAGAAGTTATATCCCTTTGTTTTCAAGAGATCCACCCCTACTGAAGGGAAATCTCTTTGATGAGTCGCCAACAGAAAACTCCCCAAAAAACAACTTGATAGGGGTCTTGAGCCTAGCACACGCTACTAGTTTTTTTCATTCAACCCAGCGGGTTTAATGAAAAAAAGACTCAAAGCTTAAATCAAAGCCGCTACACTAACAATCCAATGTTAGTACAGTGATCTCCCTCACTGTGCTATTGTGTTCTGAAAGGGGGATGCCCCCCCCCCCCCCACTAGAACACTCCGGTCAGCGCTCTCAGCCATTGGCGATGATCGGAGCTGGTCGGCTGCTGGTTTTCCAACATGCATATTTGACAAAATCCGGCTGAATGAGCTGCTTCTGTTGGACCAGCTGCCATACACAAGGGCCAAATGTCGGACGGTTTTTATTGAACCAGACAATGTCGCCCGACATTCAGCACGTGTGTACTAGGCTTAAGTCATTGCCTATTCTATCAAAAGTTAAACAAGAAGTTTTAGCTTGACATACACATTTGAAGTGTTAGTCAACCCAAAAACTCATTCTTTTTTTTAGTGGTTGTAAACCTCTGAATTGAAAAATTAACAGAGCATATATAGTGTGTACTTGCCTCAAACCAGCGCACTTAGTGTGGTTCTTACCTGCTCTGTCTGCTATCTGCATGAGTCACTTCTGACATGTTATGTCTAGACCAGTGGTCTCCAAACTGTGACCGGGGGGGGGGGGGGGCTGGATGTGGTCCTTTGTTTGCCTGGTCCCTGTGAGATTTTGCATTCATTTGATATTATGGAAAATTAGATGCTAGTTAGATGACTGATGCAGCATAGAAAATAAGATGCCAAGACGAAGCCAGAATTAGAGCGGGGAGACCTCTCCATCAAAGGACTGAAGAGGTATATAAGAAGCTAATCAGAGACTTACTTAATTATAATTTTACAAAAAATTTTACATATAACTGTTAAATCATTATCACAAATCACCCTTGGCTATGTTCACATCGACCTCAGTGTGTATTAATGCTTTTGTGACTCTTAAATCCTCACAGTAATTTTGTAATACACACCAATATAACACATTTGCTGTGAACGGCTACTTTTAATTAGTGTATTTTTGATGATCTGCTTTTTTATACGTTGAAAATACAGTCTAAATAAGATACATATAATACCTGCTTTCCCTGCTAAAAAAAAATTGAAATTTAGTCCTGCCAGCCTTGTGGTTTACACACACCTTCTACACTGTTTAGCCAGGCAGGTGGCAACCCCCTGGGAAAAGACAGAGGATTATTTCTAGCGGCTAGCGAAAATTGCAAGTGAATTCGACAGGCTGGTTGTACCCAAGTTGATCGATCGATATACTTCGTACATTCAGCCTGCCCAAACACAGTTCGAATCTCGGCCGGTTCCTACTGAACTGGCCGAGATTCGAACCAACTATAGCCAGCCTAATGGTGTGTACACACGATCGGAATTTCAGCCAGCAAAAGACCGATGAGAAATTTTCGTGGGGAAATGTGACTGTGTGTATGCTCCATCGGACTTTTGCTGGCCGAATTTCCGCCAGAAAAAGTTTGAGAGCATGTTCCCAATTTTTCCAATGGAAAAAGTTTTTATCGGAAATTCCGATCGTCTGTACCAATTCCGACGCGCACAATTCCTACGCATGCTCGGAAACAATTTGACGCATGCTCGGAAGCATTGGACTTAATTTTCTCGGCTCGTCGTGGTGTTGTATGTCACCGCGTTCTTGGCGGTCGAAAGTTCAGCAAACTTTTGTGTGACCGTGTGTATGCAAGCCAAGCTTGAGCGGAATTCCGTCGGAAAAATCATCCAAGATTTTTCCGACGGAAAATCCGCTCGTGTGTACGTGGTATTAGAGTTATCATGGGGAAAAAGGTGTCTCCACTGAAGCTTTATCACCAATCCTAATCTCCACCATCCCATCCTAAAATTTTCTAAATCCAATTATTAATGTCAAAATATTACAGGGGTATTAACCCTTCCCTATGCTAACTACCCAAAACTTAAAAAAAAAATTGGGCTGGAGTTACATTTAAAAAAATTACCTGTTCCAACTTACTGTACATACATATTATTTTATGAACAAACCTACAGAACCTATCTTGTTTGTAACCCGGGGACTGCCTGTAGGGGAGCAAAGGTGAATACCAGGACAGTTAAAGGGGTGTTTCACCTTACAAAATTTTTTTTTAAAAGTCAGCAGCTAAAAAAAAAGTAGCTGCTGACTTTTAATAAGTACACTTACCCTCCCAGGGCGCCCGCGAAGTCGGTCGTGGAGGACGAGCTGTCCCTCGGCGATCCGGTTCCAACGCCGCCATCCTCAGTAAGGGAAACGGCTTCACGTTCCCTACTGCGCATGCGCGAGTCGGCGCGCGGCCTACTGCGCATGCGCGACTCTAATTTGTGAATGGGGAACGCGATGTGTTGTGGGACATAGTTCCCATAACACACCGCGCCCCATTCACCAGAAGACGGAAGAAGAGAACATCACCGCGGCGCTGGAAGAGGCAGATTAGGACGATCTGCCTAGCAACAGCCATTTCTGGTAAGTTAAAAAAAAAAATTATTTTTTTTCATTTTTAAATGGTTACTAACATTTTATTAAGTTTTTTTTTTTTCAGGGTGTCCAACCACTTTAAAGAATCATTTGGCAGGTGAAACAGGTCACATGAATATAAAAAAAAATCTAATGTATAAATATGACTTTTCAACTTTTTCCTTCCTCTTTGTTTGGTGGGGCAGCCAGTTCAAATGTTTTAAGGTTTTTCCATTTCCTGAATTTTTCATATTAGGAAAAAAAAACTAGTATCCCCTTAGATGCACCTGATCCATAGGCAATGTGCCCGCAAGGATAAGCAAAAGGCAAGGCAAGGGATATCTAATTCCATCCATATACAACAATAGATTATTATTTCTTTCTGACTCATACATCAATCCTCTGCCTCATTTAAACTAGCTACAAACACTAATGCCCTGTACACACGATCGGAAATTCCGACAACAAAATCCATCAGATTTTTTCCGACAGATGTTTGCTCAAACTTGTCTTGCATACACACGGTCGCGCAAAGTTGGTGGGAAATTCCGAACGTCAAGAACGCGGTGACGTACAACATGTACGACGAGCCAAGAAAAATGAAGTTCAATAGCCAGTGCTGCTCTTCTGCTTGATTCCAAGCATGCATGGCACTTTATGCGTCGGAATTGTGTACACACGATCAGAATTTCCGACAATGGATTTTGTCATCGGAAAATTTTAGATCCAGCTCTCAAACTTTGTTTGTCGGAAATTCCGATGGAAAAAGTGCAATGGAGCCTAAACACGGTCAGCATTTCCGACAACAAGCTCCGATCGCACGTTTTTTCGTCGGAAAGTCCGATCGTATGTACAGGGCATAACTGGGTGATATTTTTTGTTCTTATTTAGTTGTTTGCTTGAAATTTCACTTTAGGACTCAAACCTCAAACTGCGTTTTTTTTCTCCTACAGCCCTGCAATCCAGAAACCTATAGACAATCTGAATACATTTTCACTTTTGCTCATCAAATAATCTGTGCTCATTTGCCCTTTTATTCTCTCTAAATCCTACGTTAGTGAAATCCTCAGACAATCTCCAACTGCTTATAAAAATGAAGAGACCTCTCAAAATAATTGTCTGGCTTTTATCTGATGAATATGCATTAAAGCAGCATAAACTGCATTATAATTTAATCTGCATTATTAGGCAAAGTAATTCAATCTGTGTTATTGGGGAGAATTCAGGAGACAAGCTGCTACCGCAAAAAGAGTGTGCATTATCCTTGGTGATGGCCAACCTAGTCTAGGCAGGAACGTATTATGGTTAATCTTATATTTCGTTTTGATTACAGATGTTTTTACATGCTGCTCATTTGAAAATCTGCTCTGCAAGACCATGTGCATTTCCTACATCCAATCAGTTTAATCTCCAGTGTCATCTGCTGCCAATGTATTACAATGACCCCTCTGTGTTCTTAGGAACGAGCAAATGAAAGACCTTTTTTTTTTTTTAGAGGAACAATGGCAGAAGCAGAAGGAGATTGACTTCACTAAAGAGGGTAGTGAATGTGCCTGTGACAATTAGGTAACGTGCATTGTGACTTTCTGTTTCTGCAACTGTCCGTTTTTGTTGTCTCCTGATGGCATGGAGAAGGGAGGAGCAGCGCTATTGCAGTAAAACACGTTCATGGTTGGTGTCCTATTCTGAAGCTTTAAACTGTACTAACGACACCACACAATAGAGTCATTTGGGGGCTTAACTATGATTCATGAGCATGAAGTCTATAAGCTAAATCACCCAATTTAGGTCATTTGCCCAGACAAGCATAAGATCTGTTTAGCCTGTGCAGGGGTCCAAAAAGACAAGAAAAGCCCATCAAAGGGACCTGAGAGAGACCATTTAGAGGACATGTGGTCAGGACAGAGATGCACCTTTCATTGCGCTGCTAAATCTTTGATTGTGTTCAATGAACATTTTTCATTTTTTCCCCTGATAGATTAATTTCCTTTGGTTATATCATAGGAATCAGAATTGATAAAACGGAGATGACAATAAAAATAACTTGTCTTTGCACTGTGGTGAAAGGTTTGAAGTTCTTTAACCACTTTAATACAGGGCACGTATACACCTTCCTGCCCAGATACATTTTCATCTTTCAGCGCTATCACACTTTGAATGACAATTGCGCAGTCATGCGATGCTGTACCCAAACAAAATTTTTATCATTTTTTTAGAGCTTTCTTTTGGTGGTATTTGATCACCTCTGGAGTTTTTATTTTTTACGCTACAAATATAAAAACACTGAAATAATTCAGTTTTTGTTACAAAACTTTGTAAATAAATACGATTTCTCCTTCATTGATGGGCACTGATGAGGCTGCACTGACAGGCACTGATGAGGCAGTACTGATTGGCACTGATGAAGTGGCACTGATAAGCAGCACTGATGGGCATCAGTGCCCTATCAGTAGGTGACACTTATGAGGTGGCACTGATAAGCAGCACTGATGGGCATCAGTGCCCTATCAGTAGGTGACACTTATGAGGTGGCACTAATAAGCAGCACTGATGGGCATCAGTGCCCTATCAGTAGGTGACACTGACAGGTGGCACTGATGGGCACTTATAGGTGGCACTTAGGGGCACTGGTGGGCACTCTTAGGCGGCACTGATGGGCACTCATAGGTGGTACTGATAGATGGCACCGGAGGGCACGTATAGGCGGCACTGATGGGCACTGGTGTGCACTGATGGACAGCACTGATCAAAGGCGCTGTCAGGCATCACTGATAGGCACAGAGTGCCATCCCTAATGGGCAATGATTGCCATCCCTTGTGGGCTCTAGTGGGCTTACCTGGTGGTCATGGGTGGGCATCCCTGGAGGTCATGGGTGGGCATCCCTGCTGGCCATGGGTGGGCATCCCTGCTTGCCATGGGTGGGCTTCCCTGGTTGTCCTGGGTGGGCATCCTCGGGGGGGGGCTGCACTGATAATCAATCAGTGCAGACCCCCCCCCCTGTCAGGAGAGCAGCCAATCGTCTCTCCTCTACCTGTGTCTGTCAGTGCGAGTAGAGGAAAAGCCGATACACGGCTTTTCCTGTTTACACTGTTATCAGATCCATCATAGGCTCATTACCTCAATCAGAGATGCGGTATGACAGACTAACACATCACACCACTGCGCTGCGTGCCCCCGCAGACGCGTGATCGTGGCTTATCCTACTGGATGTTATATGACGCCCAGTCAGGATAATGAAACCACTTCCCATCTGTCAATTTGCTATATGGCCGGTGGGAAGTAGTTAAGGTTTTTATTGGTGTTGTGTCTTCCTGTCTTGGTGACCCTCATTCCATAAATATATTGTCCTGGTGACACATAGGAAAATCTCCCCAAGGAGACACAATCAATAAAACATGCCCAAAGCTTTAACTCTTCTTCATACGATCCAAAACTTAAAAATCCTTGACTAGATTTGGATGTCAATATACACTTTTAACATTTTCTTTTTTCTCCAAGTCTACTGAAAAGCCTCCAGTCAGTTCAATTTTTCTTTCATTTTCTAATAAATGCATCTACAGCTCTTTTCATAAAACTCAAGAGCATGTTTTCTTCACTTCTCATATATCAATCATGGTTCAGATTTGATGTAGTTCTACACCCTACCTGGATAGCATTTTGGGAGGGGGGGTTTCCTAAATGGGTGCAAACAGAATCTGGTGCAGTTGTGCATACTAACCAATCAACTTCTAGATGTTATTGTCAAAGGTTAATTGAACAAGCTAAAGTTAGAAGCTGATTGGTCACTATGCACATCTGCACCAGATTCTGTGTGCACTAATTTTAGTAAATCTCTCCCTTAGTTTGTTAAAGTGTTGTGTATTATACATACTTTTAATAAAATACTGTTATCACCTTTTTTACCTTTTACCAGTATCAGACACTTTCTCTAGGCACTAGCTCCAGCACCAGCTGCACATCATTGCTCTGGACTGGCATTCTCATAGAGACAACAAGGGACAATGCCTGTGCAATGTTTGTTGGTGGAGATACTTGTAGTTTCCACTTGAAATACATATGATGGGTTGATATCACAGGAGCACAACTGAGGAACAGTTGACACCCCATAACAGGACGTGCCTGAACAAGAACATGGCAGGCATGATATGTCAGCTCCAAATTTAAGAAGATTGAAAATAATGTTTAAATATATTTTAGCATGTTAAAGCTTATATGAGCTTTTATTGATTCGTTTTAGATCTACTTTAGTGCAAAGTGAGGCACCATTTGTGTCTACCTTGTCCACACACTGATTGCGGTTAATTCTTCTAACACATCCTAGAACAAGTCTGCTCTCAGCAAACATATTGGGGTTGATTTACTAAAACTGGAGAGTGCAAAATCTGGTGCAGCTGTGCATAGAAACCAATCAGCTTCCAGGTTTTTTGTCAAAGCTTAAACAAGTTGTAACGGCAGAAGGTTTTTTTTTATCTCAATGAAGTCCATGGCAGAGTCCCATTTCTGTCCAGCAAAGTCCACAAGTCCACTGTAGTGGTGCCATTGGCTCCCATGGCTGTCAATCAAAGTCCGGTAGCCATTCAGGGGAAAGAGGGGGCGGGCCGAATGGCAGCTCTGTGTCTAAATGGATACACTGAGCTGCAGCTCGGCTCGGGTACCCCCATAGCAAGCTACTTTCTGTGGGGGCACTCAACAGGAGGGAGGGGCCAGGAGGAGCGAAGAGGGACCTGAGAAGAGGAGGATCCAGGCTGCCCTGTGCAAATCCACTGCACATAGCAGGTAAGTATAACATGTTTGTTATTTTTTCTTATTTTTTTAAACAAGACTTTACAATCACTTTGGTGTCCGTTTATGAAGCAGTGAACAGCGGTGATCCCGAAGATCGACACTGATCACAGTCCATAAACAGTTTATGAAATGTATATAATGTGTGTGTGTGTGTGTATACATATATATATATATATATATATATATAATGTGTGTATATATATATATATATATATATATATATATATATAAAATGTAGTCCACTCTATTTTATTAGCATTACCCACGCCATCTGTCAGTGTACTGAGCGGTGATAATTTATCAGTACTTAACAAACTGACATCTTGGTGTTTCAGTGAATTTCTGGTACTATAATCTCGTAAAGTCTCACAAGATATCGGGCCGTTCTCCACTGTTTGAAGCGTTTGTAGATCACTTCACTCCTCCAAAAGAAAAGCGGTCTACAAAGCTTCATAAACTGACATCCAGAGGAGAACAATCTCCTCTGAGAGTGCCGGAGAATGAAGCATTGAAATTTTTTCACTGCTTCATAAACAGACACCTTTAATTGAGCAAGCTGAAGCTAGAAGCTGACCGGCTACCATGCACAGCTGAACCAGATTTTGCACTCTCCAGTTTTAGTAAATCTGCTCTCAGTAAACATACTATGTACTATGCCAGTGTATACTGCCAACCAGGCAACCATCTGCAATAAAACCGACCACAATAGATACAAAGCAAGCATATTCCCCTAAATAAGGGTGAACACAATACCTTCACAATGCATTGTTATGCTTGAATGTGGCTATTGCCTAACACCTATAGTGGAATTAGGACTTCTGGTCTACATGGGCGTTTAAATGTATCCCATTGTGCATATGTAGAGTTAAATATCAAACAGTAGAAAAACTTCTGTTAAAATATTCCCCTTGTTTTGACGGTTTCAGATTCCATGGAGGATGGATGCAATCGACTGCCAGAAACATGGACTCAGCACAGACATCTCGGGAACAGGAAGGCAATTAGGTGGTGACAAGTGTGTCATTTTTATAACTGTCTCATTTCTGGTTCCCTCTCTTTGTCCCCTGCAAACAGTCCCTGTTGTGTCATATGACACAGGAATAGTCTAGCATAAAAATCGGAGCTGATGTGTTATTGTGATTGCACTTCGTAGCCGCGGTAGAGAAAAATGTCAGCGTGTAGTCATTTACTCAGTATTCACTATGTTGCCTGAGCTTCAATCCTCTTGTTAATGGGAATCTACAGTTACCCTTTATAGGCGGAAGAAAGTGACACAGAATCCAAATCGCCGCACAGAAGTGCAGACTTCACCTATGAGGCATGAAAAGGAGAAAATAGTTGGCCACTTGCTGAACTAAAGTAGCTGTCAGCTTCAAAGTAAAGTGGAAAAGAATTCTCTCATCTACATCTTAAAGCAACCCTGATAGCAATATGGCAGTCCAAATAAATCCTACTCCTGTAAAGAATACGGTAAGTACTCCTTAATTGCCTGAATTACTGAACACCACTTTGATCAGGAGAATTGATAGTTGAAGTCTGGACAGAAAACAACACATCTATCTCCTGTTCCCCCTGTTGCGCTGGGTGGTTCCTCCTGCCGGCCGCCTGTGTTCTGTAGTGACTTAGTGGTCAGCAGGAGGTACCACTGAGTGTTGCGGGGGACACTGGAGGTCAACACTACCATCAGTGTCGGTTTCTGCACATACTTTAGCCTGTGATTCCTCTTGAGGAGTTTATCAGCAGTTTACCAGTGTAGGCAGTGGAAGAGGTAAGTATTACCATAAATCAGGTGTAGGCAACCTTGGCCCTCCAGCAGTTTTGAAACTACAAGTCCCATGAGACATTGCAAGAACCTGACAATAACAGGCAGGATTTTCTAGAGGCAGAGGCATGATGGAATTTGTAGTTTCACCACGGCTAAAGTGCCGTGGTTGACTACCCCTGCCATAAATGATTAAGCGTGTTAAACTAAAGAAATTTAATCGATTCCCTCATCTACACACTCTATGTGGAAGGGGGAATCCCTGCGGTGGAGGTGGAGCTATTGTATTCTGTGGGAACGCTTCCCTGCCTTCGGAATGCACTCATCAGCACTGCCAGCTAGAGCCGTAGGCACTAATCGATGGAAAATTTTCTGACAGGCTAGTTGTACAGAAGTCAGTTGAGAGATCAAATTCTGTATAACCAGCCTGCCCATAGATGGGTTGAAATTTGGCCAGTCCCTGCTGAATTGACCAAATCAAGATCCATTTATTACCGGCTTTAGGCTTGGACTCTTTACCTATTTATCATTGATTTTATCTTGTGTTCATTTACTTATCATAGATTTCATCCAAGAGTCACATATTTTTCGAATTAATTCTTAGGTGAAAAACATATGAATCCTTGGTAAAAGATAAGATAAATAGACCCCTAGACATTAGATGGCAAAATTATGAATAAGAAAGAGCAAGAAGGAGACCAGGAGAACCCAACTAGATTTATGTCACCAAAGGACTTTTTTATTGTGCCTCTGTCCTCTACAAAGGACCTCATATTATATTTTTAGATTTTTTTGTTCCTGCAAATTTTAAATTAGAGAGAAATATAAGGCCTCAAGCACACTGGACATTTGGCCAACTCTCCTAGATGCCTTTCCACCTGGCAGCAGCATCTTGGCAGTAAAAAATGCTTGACGCTTGCAAACATGTATAACGTATTTAGGCGTGTTTAGGTGCATCAAGCGCTTGGGTGTTAATTCATTTTATTTGCCAGAATAATAATTAATTTTGGCCATTGAAACGGAAAGTGGTTCTAAAGGCAGACTTTTTTTTATCTTAATGCATTCTATGCATTAAGATAAAAAACCTTCTGTGTGCAGCAGCCCTCCTCCTGTCCGGGACTCTCCCACCTGATTGACTGAGACACAGCAGTGAGTGTAAAACGCGTCTGCTGACCCTCCATGGGTTGAGTGTGTGTGGCATGTCTTTCATTCCCATTTTTGCACAACAAAATCAGCTGTTTTTATTTTCTGGAAGTGCCGCTATCTTTTTCTTTTCTAACAGTAATGAGTGTCATTGACTCTGGCTGCTGTCAATCAAAGTCAGTGAGCCAATAAGGAGAGAGGGGGCAGGGCGGGTGCCCCCATAGCAAGCTGCTTGCTGTGGGGGCATTTGGCAGGCAGGAGGGAGGGTTCAGGAGTGCTGACGGGAGACCCAAGAAGCGGAGGATCTGGGCTGCTCTGTGCAAATCCACTGCACAAAGCACGTAAGAATAACATGTTATATAAAAACAAGACTTTAATATCACTTTAATGCTCAAGCGCTAAACATGCCTTGTATTCAATGAGGTTCAATGTAGAAAAATATAAAATAATGCATCTGGGTGGCAAAAATATGAATGCTATCTATACACTGGGGGGAGAACCTCTGGGGTAATCTAATATGGAAAAGGACCTGGGGGTCCTAGTAGATGATAGACTCAGCAATGGCATGCAATGCCAAGCTGCTGCTAACAAAGCAAACAGAATATTGGCATGCATTAAAAAAGGGATCAACTCCAGAGATAAAACAATAATTCTCCCGCTCTACAAGACTCTGGTCCGGCCGAACCTAGAGTATGCTGTCCAGTTCTGGGCACCAGTCCTCAGGAAGGATGTACTGGAAATGGAGCGAGTACAAAGAAGGGCAACAAAGCTAAAAAAAGGGTCTGGAGAATATTAGTTATGAGGAAAGGTTGCGAGCACTGAACTTATTCTCTCTGGAGAAGAAACGCTTGAGAGGGGATATGATTTCAATATACAAATACCATACTGGTGACCCCACAATAAGGATAAAACTTTTTCGCAGAAGGGAGTTTAACAAGACGTGGCCACTCATTAAAATTAGAAGAAAAGAGGTTGAACCTTAAACTACATAGAGGGTTCTTTACTGTAAGAGCGGCAAGGATGTGGACTTCCCTTCCACAGGCGGTGGTCATTGATAGTTTCAAGAAACTATTAGATAAGCACCTGAACAACCACAACATACAGGGATATATAATGTAATACTGACCTAAAATCACACACATAGGTGGACTTGATGGACTTGTGCCTTTTTTCAACCTCACCTACTAGGTAACTATGTGTTTATGAGCGTTTAGAAGTGTTTACACACGTCAAGCATTTTTTCTACCAAATGATGCTGCTCCTGGATGCATTGGCAGTGGGGTTTTTTTCTGCCTTTAAATGGCTGTAAACACCTATGTGTGCATAGACATATAGACTAACAAACAGGGGCATTAAGAGGCAGAATAAAAAACACCAGATGCCCCTGATAGCAGTGTTAAAAACGTCCAGTGTGCATGAGGCCTTAAAAAAATATGTAATGTCATTAATTGGCTGAATATATTTAAAGATAATTTTTTGCAAAGACTTAAGGTCACATGTGGGTGTAACATGTTGCGTGCCATTAAAACTCAATGTAGTCATGTAGCGGTCTGCACAACTGTCTGCACAACTGTCTGCACACCACTGCACACGTTATATCCTGTATTATCACAATGTGAAGATTGCCAAAGGGCTCTAAAAGGTGAACCAAAATGTTGATTCTTTCACGTCTTTCTGACAGCTGACAGGCATGAATGCCATAAGGGGCAAGGTTCTTATTATTCCAGAATAAGCATTTTTGAAATGACAACATTGTTTTGTTATGTGCCCCTATCAGATATTGAGACACTTAAAAGTATGTATCATTTTAACCAAGCTGTAACCTCATGGAAACCAAAATAAACCACATAAAACCGCCTTGAACATAAAACTAAAGCTTGCATCATCCATATTTCGCCCCCTCCTAAACTTCACAATTTGCTGGCCCACCTGCCGTATACCAACTTGGATTCCCCGCTGCCATCCAGACAAGCATGTTTTAAAAACCATTCAGTTGAGCACAGAGCAGTCCTATAAAGGGGCATAAAATGTCAGTGTACAATGGGCTTCAGGTCTTACTGAGCACCAGACAGCTGGTACCACAGATGAGAACGACTGCATCTAATGTTCCATGAAATTAATAGCAGTAATTGGGAAAAGGTGGAAACAGGAGTGACAATGGTTCAGCACTCTTTGTGCACTGAAACATTATACAAATATTTATCTGAAAGTGACTCAGAATCAGCCAATATGGCACACATCCACACTTCCCAACGCTTTAAAATCATTTCCAAGGGCAATGTAGTAAATTTACGTCCATCACACATAATAAATTATCTGAGTGTGTTGGAGAACATTATTTTGTACTCTCAGCAAATTTACCAACCTTCTAAGATGGGAAGCAGGGGTATCTTTTTAACACAGACTATTCAGGCGATGGACAAACCCTCTCCATAACCTTTCATCATGTGGGCCATAATGAAATGAAGCACAGGAATGATCACTTTTAGTGGAACTTGACTCTCTCATTCAACATTAAAGTGTTACTAAACCTGGGACCCTGCATTCTCTATATCTGGTCTCCCACAGTACACAGAACATGGAAATGAAATTATTTTTAGTAAATATAATCTGCTAAATATCTTTGCTCATCAGCAGTATATAGCAGTCTTGTGACTTCTGTCAGTGTCTGGTTAAAACTTGTAGGAGGAGTTTTTATTCTACTCTGACTGTCCTATGAGGTTGTAGGGCCCCTGACCCTCTGTCTGGACAGTGCTGATTGGCCCTGTGCTGATCATATGCACCCTTCCAAGAAAAAAAAAAACTCTCTAGCAATACACACCAAACTGAGCATGTGTAGAGTGACTCCAAAGGCTCTGTCGTATCCTCATCTATAACTGGCTATAGCAGTAAGCGGCATCGGAAGGCTAAAACAGATAACAACAAAGCCTGGGGAATGCCCAGGAAAAAAAACAAGCCTACTTACCAACCAACTCACAGACAACCAAATTAACCTGTCTAACAGTATACGTTAAAAACAGGGGTTTAGTTTGCACGCATGTTGAAACGTATGCGTGAGTAGGCTTGTTTTTTTTTTCTGGGCATTCCCCAGGCTTGTTGTTATCTGTTTTAGCCTTATAGCCAGTTATAGATGAGGACGGTGGCAAGTTGTTCATTATCACGTTGGTGTTTAAATTGGTCCAGCAATGCATCAACACCTTTGCAGCCAGTGTGCTACCTGCTGGGTGTTTGGTGTGCTCCTGCACCTTTAAGAAGGGGTATGCTCTCCTTCAGCCACCTGTCCTCATTTATCCATCAGAATGTATGTGCCACCATTGTGGGGACACTTATATTTAAGTGTTAGGACCACAGATACCAGGGTGCCGTGACGTGGCTCTGTGGCTCACGCATGCATTTGCAAATGCGTGCAGACTAAACCCCTGTTTTTAACGCATACTGTTAGACAGGTTAATTTGGTTGTCTGCCAGCTGGTTGGTAAGTAGGCTTGTGTTTTTTCCTGGGCATTCCCCAGGCTTCTTGTGGGTTTAATAACACTTTAAAGTGGTTGTAAACCCACTTTGAAAAAAAAAAAAAAAACTAACACCTGCAACACAAAGGCATAATGAGCTAGTATGCATAGCATACTAGCTCATTATGTAATACTCAGCTGAGATCGAAGCCCTCGCTGCGGTGCCGATACACAGCACTGGCCAGCGACATCACTCCCGGGTTACTCCCGGGTATTGCGGCTCCGGCGCTACCGATACACAGCACTGGCCAGCGACATCACTCCCAGGTTACTCCCGGGTATTGCGGCTCCGGCGCTGTGATTGGCTGGAGCCGCGATGACGTCACTCCCGCACATGTGCCCGGTAACAGCACACATAGGTGCCATTGCTTCAGTTTGTGTCAGTGTGTTTGCATGTGCAACTTCGTCACATGCAAATACAGGGGATATCTCCTAAACCGTGCAGGTTTAGGAGATATCCTGGGTAGCTACAGGTAACCTTATTATAGGCTTACCTGTAGCAAAAAGTGGTCTGTAAGGGTTACAACCACTTTAACTGTTTCAAACTCTTATGTTACTAGCATTAGTAACTAGATAGGAAGGTATATTATATTTACTTGTTTTAAGCATTTGTTACATTTCTTCATTTGTTACCTGGTTTCTGACCTAGGCCAAAACTATTCTATACATCCCAGGAGTCTTCAAGGGCATGTTTAATTTCATCTGGGGAGGGGGGGGGGGGGTCTCTGCTAAGCACACCCTCCTGCCTGCATGCCTGAGTTAAGGGCAAAAAGATTGCATGAAGCAAATGCTCCATGAATCGTCTGCCCTTATTCAAGATGGCCACAGCTAGAAATGCTAGGGGGAGTTTTCCAAATTGATTTCTCAACAAAATAAAGCATGGAGACATGGATGGATGGGTGAGTTTGCGTTAAATATTAAAAATGAATTAAATAGTGTTTTTGTGGTGCTCAGCTACAGTTAAGTTCTGCTTTAACCCACTGAGTAGGTCCAATTCACTACTGTTTGTTTACTTGGTTGCCAGTCAAGCCCTGATGAAGGGACCTTTAGGGATTAAAGTTGTATCTGGACCTCTTAGCAGTGGCATGGCGGTTAAATTTGAACCCTTCTTGTTTTCAAAAGAGGCACAGTTGAGGGACTGAGAGGTTGATTTAATAAAGAAAGTCAAAGGGAATTTTCATTTGGCAAGGGGATTTTCCCTGAGCTAAGTGAATGAGGTGAAGCTCTTAGGAGCATAACGATATGTATAGTTCTGTTTTGAACTTTGAGGATGAATTGCTCCACTGTGCCTGAAGCAACAAAGATCAGTAAGGGGTTATTTTAGAGCTTCCTTATGGTTAAGCAGATGTTGGATTTATGTATAACATCCGATCACACACAAGAGGAGAAAAAAAAATACATTTCATTAGGGCTTTCCCCACTACAAGGGTTAAAGGCTCTTTATTAGACAATTTGTTTCATTCTGAATTCATTTTTTAACAAATTTAGACAAATTTGTTGATTCGGAAAGATCAGAATTAACGAAAACCCGTTTAACAAATTTTTCCTAATATTTGTAAATTCGAATATTCATAAATTCATAAATTGTAAATTTGAAAATCCGAAAACCCAAAAATCGAAAATAATATAACTAACTATTAAATTATAGGTAAAACAAAAATTGTACTCATTTATTAAATTATAGGTATTGGAATTTCTTTTCAAATTTGGCTGTTAGTAAACATAACGAATACGAATTTATCCAAAGTTACGAATTATCAGCAATAACGAATGCCGTATCTAAATGAATGGAACGTAACAAATGAATAATAATAAATAACAATAATAATAATAAAAACGTTTTATTATTTATTATTAATTTGTTCCGTTCCATTTGTGGCATTCGTTATTTCGGATAATTCGTAACTTCGGACAAATTCGTATTCGTTACGATCACTAACGGACAAATTTGAAAGGAAATTCCGAATACCTATAATTTAATGGTTAATTATAGTTAGTTCGTTATTATTTAAAAATGTTGGATTTCGTTCTTTCAAATTTTCTGATTATCTTTCTTATTTTTCGAATTTTCCGATTTTCTAATTTACTAATTTTCTAATTTATGAATTTACGAATTTTCGAATTTACAAATTTTTGAATTATACAAATTGATGAATTGTGATCATAATGAATGACCCGAAAAACGAAAAAAAAAAAAAAAAAAAAAAAAAAACGAATGAAACTAAAACTAACAAATTTTTCGTCAGTGACATGTCTACTCTTTATGTCTAGGGGCTGAGGAAAAAGTTGTAATATGTACCTCATTCCTCATTTCGGCAGGCTTCCTCCACACTGTGCTAGTGGCCCCTACAGCTTCTACTCTAAGGCGCTCCAGCCACTAGTCCTGTATTGTAGGTTAGGACAGCAAGGTCCTGCCCACAACCCAGCACAGAAAGAATCGGTTAGGGATGGCGACAAGGGAAGTAAGGAATAAGCATCACAGCCTTTTCCTCTACCTCCAATGTCCTAATGAACATTTAACCCCTGGAGTGAAGGAGAAGGGGGGTGGTTACTTTTTCATAATTCCTGGAGTTCAAATTTAATTATCCAGCCTAGTACACACCACTACTATCTAAAAAAAAACTGACAGCTTCGTCCAGAGCCGCTGTACTAACGACCCAATGTTAGTATAGTGATCTCCCCTGTTGTTCTTTTGTGTTCTGACAGGTGGATGGCCCCCAGAGCTAGAACACTCTGGTCAGCACTCTATGCCATTAGCATAGATCGCTGATCTGGAGCCCACCGGCTGCTGGTTTTCCAGCATGCTCGTCCGACAAGTCAGCCAAATGGCTGGCTTCTGTCGGAACAATGGCCTTACACACAGGCTGAATGTCGGCCCTTTTTTTATTAAACCGGCTCATGTCGTCTGACATTCAGCCTGTGTGTACTAGGCTTTAGGGCAGTAAGGAGGGGGTACAGACTTGCTAAAGTAGTTACCCTCCAGATATTTGCATCTTTAGGCACAGGTCATCTATGCCTAATTAGAAGTCTAGTCCAAGGAAAGACAGAAATAGTACAATTATAGAAGTGAAGCACTTAACACATTTCCTGTTTATTTCCCTCACTTGTCCTTCCTCTCCTTACATTCTGATAATTTAAGGCTGGTCCGTGACTTACGAGATTTCCATTTTGTGATTAAGAGCTATTATTAAAGGCTTAACTCGGAAGTCTAGTTCTCGCCAGTAATGTACCTAACGACTGCTGATAGCAAGCATAATATCAGCTTTATCTAGAAGGATTTTAAAATGAGCATGAAAGTCAACCAGAAGGAGGATGCTTTTCACAATATGTTACATAGACTGTTTGAAATCCATGCCATGCGTTCAGTACACTAGAACTGCAATTCTAGAAGAGTTTGCTGGAAACATCAGAGCCTGACATATTTGGGCTAAGTAAGATTTCAACCTTCTTCAGTAAAAGAAAAATGGATTTTAAAGATGTCATATTCTGCTTTATTTACCATTTAAGTGTGCCTCTGCTCTTGGGGACATTCTCAGGTTTGGAATCCCCTAAAAGCAGCTTGGATATAGGATTGGGAGCTATATCGCTCTTAAATCTCAGTTATTGCTCTCTAGTTGATTACTTGAATATATACTGTTATGCCCTGTACACACGATCGGAAATTCTGCCAGTAAAAGTCCAATGAGAGCTTTTGGTCAGAAAATGCGACCGTGTGTATGCCCCATTGGACTTTTGCTGGTGGAATTTCGGCCAGCAAAAGATCGAGAGCATGTTCTCAATTTTTTGGTTGGAAAAAGCTCCGATCGGAAATTCCGATCGTCTGTACAAATTCCGACGCGCAAAATTCCTACGCATGCTCGGAAATAATTTGACGCATGCTCAGAAGCATTAAACTTAATTTTCTCGGCTCGTCTTAGTGTTGTACGTCACCGCGTTCTTGACGGTCGAAAGTTCAGAGAACTTTTGTGTGACCATGTGTATGCAAGCCAAGCTTGAGCGGAATTCCGTCGGAAAAAACATCCAAGTTTTTTCTGACGAAAAATCCGCTCGTGTGTACGGCATTACTGTCTGTTATTCTTACACAGAAATATTGCAGTAAAGACAATTTCTGTGTTTTATCATAACGTGTGTTTTTCTCATTGGTCATTGCACTTACACTATTGCCAGGTGTGCCAGAGGGGGCTGAGACAGTTATTAGGGTTGAGAGGCAGAGTAAAAGACTGAACTAACTTAAGCAGGTCCTGCGGGGTATCGCTACCGTTCCAAAAATTCTGCTAAAACTTACAAAAATTCTTCTAAAACTTTTGTGAATCAGTACTACTAGGACCTTTGGGGGGGGGGGGTTAAGTGGTATTTGTTTTGGACCCTGCTTTCTTGCCTAGTTGAGAATGACATCACACCCCCACCCACCCAAAGCCTCATGGGATACCAACACCATCACACATCCCAGGAACATTGGGGCTATTTGCATTGCACTGCACATGAGCCAGGAACTCTCAGCAGCACTGCACATGCACTGGTACATCATTAACGTCAACAAGGGATTGAAGTTCTTTTATGGGTAACTCCACTTTCATGGAAAAAAAAAATTGCAAAAAAAAAATAATAATATAGAGTATACAGTAACAGCAACACAAGTCATATTGTAATTGAATATTATTTAAGATGACCTTTCCTTTTCAGTCTGCGGCTCTATAATTTTCTGTAAAGCGCAATGCAATATGGCAGATGATGTACAGGACACCCCCTAAAAAAAATTTAATTTCTTTCTTGTGTGATTTCTCAAAAAAAGTGGAGGTACTCTTTAAAATCTATTTAATATACATATCCATCTAAGACTACTCTTTTAACAGGGTGACAATGCTGCTGTGAGATTCCCATCTCTGGGACTTGCCAGACACTTGCAGCATGGCTGAGCATGTATGAGATGGAGAACCAAGAAGATGACTTCCAAAATGAAAGTGTGGAATTAGACTGGTGGCAGGAGAATGTTTGTTGTTAGGAAGACAACATTGGACTCCATGGACTAAGTAGGTTTTTTAAATTAATATAATTTTTTTATTTTTATTATTGCGTGGGTATGATAAAGTTCCTCTTTAAATATTGTGTTAATGATAGCTAGGATTAATTCTGGGGTTAAGATTATAGCATGCATCTTTCTTGCCTGGAAAAAATAAGAATTTTTTTGTATGCATTAGAAATTTATTTTATATTTATTAAAAAAAAGAAAGCTAAAAAGCTGGAGCAACAAACATTTTATATTTATTGAACACAAAAGTGTACAGCTGTATGATTCACCAAGCCTTATGCAGGTCTGCATTTGCCATATGGCCAACATACAATATGCATAGCACAGAGCTGTTCAAAAGGAACTATATACAGTTTTCTTTCTCATTTAATAAAAAAATACAAGGGAATTGCAGAAGAGTTTATATATAATGGGGGCGGGTCAATATACTGTATATGTCACAACACAGTTTAGTTGTTTACCAATGTATACACAAAAAAAAATATTACATCAAAATGAATAATGTAAAGATAAAAAATTAGCCTGACCTTACAAAAAAAAAAGTGATTGTAGCCATATAAGCTATAAAAACAAAGATGAGTACCGCATTCTGATAATTTTTTAATATTTGCAGTAAGTAAGGGACAAGCGTTTGGCAGTTTTTTCATTCACCCCCCCCCCCCCCAATCCACACACCCCTCTTTCTGATCCTGCTTGAATAGTCTCTCTGGTGTCCATGGTGTCTATTATACACATATACTAGTTCTTGCACTAACACCACAGGTGACCTGCACAAAGAGGGTGCAAAAGTTCAATATAATTCCAGCCTTGAAAGGGTTAGTCTTCAATAGCAGCACAACCTTGCTGCTCTTGCAACCAGCGGGCACTGAAAACTGCAAAACACACAAGAGCACAATATCTAGTGCAATACCCTTTATTTTATCGCGGTTATAGAACATCTATAGAACATATAAGGAGCTTGCAAAATTTATTGGGTTGGTTCAAATTTCATTGCTGTGGTTAAGATATTGCAAAGCCCATGACAGACTGTTGTCTTTTTCGAGAATGGTCAACCTACTAACAGTATGCTGCACCCACCCAAAATAAAAAGTATTAGGTGTTGATTTTCAGAAAAATATGATGGCTGGCATTGTTGAACTTCTTCAGGAAATGGTGATAACTTGGCTACTATATTTTCTTTGTTGCTGATCTGGGACAAGCATGCAGATTAGAAGATTAGTAGTCCTACCTACATACTCTTTCAGGTGAGTCATCCAGAATGTACTAAACCCATAGGAGCAGCGTGGCAGCCAAATAATTAGCATTTTCTGATAAAGGACAGTCTTTTTATATTTGTTTTCTCCTGCAAGGCTTTCCTTTAAAATACTCTTCCTAGCTCTTCCCAGCCTTGAAAGGGTTAGTCTTCAATAGCAGCACAACATTGCTGCTCTTGCAACCAGCAGACACTGGAAACTGCAAACACACAAGAGCACAAGCTCTAGTGCAATATCCTTTATTTTATTACGGTTATAGAACATATATAGAACATATAAGGAGCTTGCACAATTTATTGGATTGGTTCAAATTTCATTGCTGTGGTTAAGATATTGCAAAGACCATGACGGACTGTTGTCTTTTTCGAGAATGGTCAATCTACTAACAGTATGCTGCACCCACCCAAAATAAAAAAACATTAGGTGAGTCATCCAGAATGTTCTAAACCCATAGGATCAGCGTGGAATCAGCCAAACAATTAGCATTTTCTGATAAAGGACAGTCTTTTTATATTTGTTTTTTCCTGCAAGGCTTTCCTTTAAAATACTCTTCCTATGACTAAATGAGGACATCCATGGTGCCAGAACGTGATGGCAAAAATAGGAAGAGTGCTGAGTTATTTATTAAACTGTGCCATTCATTAAAGTGTGATAGTGCTGATCAAGCCTCAGTCACTTTAGTCAATCAGGAGCTTTAGAATGTCCTTATCTGTGCCATTGCAGCTTAATGGATAACCTTCTTGGAAAGGGAGGGGTAGATTAAGTACAGTCTGAAGCGGCTGATTGCACCACCATAATTGGCTGAAAACACCCCACTGACTTGAATAGGAATTCTCCCTGTATCTTGAGTTTCACCCTAAGTGCTTCATTAGCAGCTGATTTTTGTTAAAATGTATCATTTTATGAAGCCGCACAGTGCACTCTCCTGTCTACTCCAGACAGTAGGGTGGAAAGAGTAGTTTTTTTTTTCCCCAACTGCAATTTTCTTAGATGGATAGTAGTCTCTGATTGCCTACATATCTCATTTCACTAAATGTTATTTCAAGGCATTTTACTGCTGGCAATTAAACATTCATTTCAGCATCTTCACAGCCATAAAAATCATCCACTAGAACTTTATTCAAAGTACTGATCAAGAAAACGGAGCAAAACTGGATTCTGGACATGCAGTGTGTCTCGAGTACTTGCTTTGCTTTTCTCCTCTTTACATGGTGGCAATGAGAGAGGAAATGGCATCTGATGTAAGCCTTATAGCTTCAATTGACAACACCTTGTGCATAATGTATCCAATTCTGGCTGCAAAAGTGGAAATACACTTTGAAGCGTATGTAAACCCTAACAATGAACTTCTCTTATTTGCTCCCTTTCAGTCAGTTTGATATGAGATTGAAAGAGTTTTCTTTTATCTGTGCAAAAATCCCCCCCCCCCCCCCCCCCCCCCCAAAAGAAAAACCTGTTGATCTCATCAGAAAGTCAGAGCCGTAGTGTGTCCCATCTACACTTCCCATGTTATCTCAAATAGTCTCCTATTTTTTTTTTTCAAGGGCCAAATCACAGAGAAATGTGCATGTACTGCATATGTTTTGTTTTCTTTAATTTGACATACACTTTAAAGTGATTGTAAAGGATAACATTTTTTTTTTTTAAATAACAAACATGTCATACTTACCTGCTCTGTGCAATAGTTTTGCACAGATCAGCCTTGAACCATCTCTTCTTGGCCACCCCACCAGTGCTCATGGCTCCCCCCCCCACTTTGCCTCCATAAGACACACACAGTGCTGCTCGGCCCTGACCCCCCAACTCCTTCCACACTGACTGTGATTGACAGCTGCAGGAGCGAATGGTTCCCACTGCTGTAACTGAGCCGATGAGCTCTGGTGCACATCGCTGGATCGATATTAGGCTCAGGTAAGTAAAAGGGGAGGCTGGAAGGGAGGTGCTTGCAGAAGGTTTTTTACATTAATTCAGAGAATGCATTAGGGTAAAAAACTGTCTACCTTTAAAACCACTTTGATGTAGAGCAAATCTAGTTATTATTTGGTGAACAAGTCTCATAAAGTTAACAAAATTTCCTTTACTTTTCCTGACTGAGCCAAATCCTCCTTCTTTTGTGTCTCACACACTCCCCTCCCAGACACTGCAGCTCACAGTGAAAGGGATTCAGCAACAGGGTCAGTGCTGCCTATTCAACAGAACTAGGTCTGGCGAGGTATTAATTGACATACTACAGGCTTGTATAGGTGGGAGGGTCTTCCTGCAATAGTCACAGGACCACGTCCAGTGTTGTAATATAAAAAAACGAAAGTGCTGGGAAAAGTTGTGAGCCAATCACATGAGCATAAAATAAAATTTCTGAACATCCAGCAGTATAGAAAACCCCATCATACATAGAAGACAGGCTTTAATTTTTGCCAGTTTAAGACAATCCAAGCTGGCTGCAGACTAAACCAAAAGGTCATCTATATTAACACTAATTTACAAAAAGGCTTACCCTTTAAAGGGAATTTGTCATAAGGGAAAGTGCCCGAGAAGCATTTTCTGTCATCATTCCCCTACTAACATCACTTATGGTGAGGCTGAATTGGTTTAGCTTCATTGCCCTGGATGTATAGTTCCAGGATGAAGGCTTCTTGTCACTCATATGTGCTCACTTGTGAGAGATTCTATTTAATAAAAGAAATTGCAACGTGCAAAATGTAATAAACCATTTAACCCAACTGAACTCATCTTTTGCCGACTGCACTACAATACACAAGTTATAATATTACATTTTATCACCATTGCTGTGGACACTGCTTGCCTAAATAAGCCTGCACATTAAAGTATAACTAAAGGCAAAACTTTCTTTTTAGCTCTGGATAGTGTAGAGATGTATTAGTAGCCCTCCTTGCTGTCTGTGCCCCTGTTTAGGGAGATTTACTCTCTCTAATTGTCATGTTTACTGGTATCACCAAATGTGAAAGTAAAAGTAAAACCCATATTTTGGGTTGACCCCTGAGCATTAATAGAGGAAAAATCTTCCAAAGGGGACACTAATGCCATGTGCACACGATTGGAATTTCCAACAACAAATGTTCAATCTGAGCTTGTTGTCGGAAATTCCGACCGTGTGTATGCTCCATTGGACAAATGTTTGAGAGCTGGTTCTCAAATTTTCCAACAACAAACTTTGTTGTCGAAATTCCGTTCGTGTGTACACAATTCTGACGCACAAAAGTTCACGCATGCTCGGAATCAAGCAGAAGAGCCGCACTGGCTATTGAACTTCATTTTTCTCGGCTCATAATACGTGTTGTACGTCACAGCGTTCTTGTCGATCGTAATTTACGACAACATTTGTGCGACCATGTGTATGCAAGTTTGAGCCAACATCCGTCGGAAATAAATTCACGGTTTGGTTGTCGGAAAATCGGATCGTCTGTACGCTGCATTATTTTGGTGACCCTGGTGACACCCAGGGATTCTCTTACTTTGCAGAGATTTCCCCTCACTTCCTGTTTTGGCAATGGGACAGGAACAGAAGGTAAATCTCCCCAATGTGACACAGATGACAGAGGTAATAACCTTTTCTTACTCTATCCCAAAAAAATGCCCTTATACAGTATCTAATTTAAAACAATTCTAAAGGCTTTTTATCTTCTTGCATTCTATGCATTAGGTTAAAAAACCTTCTGTGTTCATCAGCCCGCCCAACCCCCCAATACTTACTTGAGCTCCCCCTTGATCCAGCAATGTGCACAAGATTATCGGCTCTCCGGGGACTCTCCCTCTGTATTAGCTAAGACAGCAGAGGGAGTCATTGTCAATGATAGCCAGTGAGCCAATGAGGAGAGAGAGAGGGGGGTAGGGCCTAGCCGCGGCTCCGTGTCTGAAGGTAGGGCTAGGAGTGCCAGCAGGGGACCCTAGAAGGGCAGGATCGGGGCTGCTCTGTGCAAAACTGCTGCACAGAGCAGGTAAGTATGATATGTTTGTTATTTTTATTTTTTTACCTTTGCCTTTAATGTCACTTTAAGTCTCCATGCAAGGGCACAGTCTTTAAAAAACAATCACTACGAAGTTCACAATACAGTATCCTTATTTTGTAGGGGAACTCACAATTTTAAATGTGAAACATTTGGCCAAATATAGATAGTTAGTATTCTGGTAAGGTGGGTTAGACTTCTGGTAAGGTGGGTCAAAATCAACGGAAAGCCCTTCCTTTGAAAAAAAATGAAGTCTTGGCCCTTTTTTTTATCTCTTTATAGTCTTGTAACCCCACAGGTTTTGATGTGTGATAAATTGTTACATGGAAATGCCTTAAAATACCCTGAAAATGCTGCTTCCTGCTCTCCCCCTCCAGTGCTCTATACTGAATTAGTTGAATAATAATTCACAGTATCAGAGCACGGGGTTCAATTCTAGGGCCATTGCATTGGATATTTTGACAAACCATACAACTGCTGTAAAGGAATGTTGGGGTAAGACTGAGATAATAGGAGTTGTTAATACAATGTGTAAATGACTACTACATAGCTACTGCTAAATACAATACCGCCCGCTTACAAGTCCTTATTTCCAACAATGATCCAAGAAACAAATGGTACATGCCACATTTTACCATAAGCTGGCTATCTATCCAAGTTCTACTTCATAGATTAGTGTGTTCTATATCTTCCTCTGATGGAGACAACATAATCTACACACGAGCTGTACACAAGTAGAAATAAATGATTGTAAAATTAGGTTGTGCTATAGACCAACAGTTTTGGATGTACAGTTAGCCATGCGGGCATTATAGAATGATTGGCATGCCTCTATTCATTACCCTATGATGAGGATTTGTAATTTCGGCAAGGACATGTAGATAACTCCTGTTTTAAGAGTAGAGAACTTAGAACTTAACATAAAAGAGAAAAAGGAATTTCACATTCTTTTCCTGACAAGTTGTGAAGAAAATTTTTTTTCACCTGCGTCACAAAGAATGACCTAAGGATCCTTGCATTTCTGAAGGCCGTTTTAACTTCTACAGGTGACGGCTGTGATGTTCACACTCTACTGTGTCGGAAACCATGAAGACACTAGCTAAGGTTTCATTGACTGCAATGCTTACATGCAAGGATTTTGCCTTGCTTATATAACTGTGAGCCTACATTGGAAAAACTAAAAACAGCTGAGTTCTGGGTCAAAAGCTAAAGAATTTCCCCCTATAATACAAAGACATTTCAAGCTTCTATATAGGTAATTATTATTTTGAGATATCATGTGTCCATTGAATCTTAACTCAATGAGATAAAAGCAAGAAAAAATAGGTGTCTCTACGAACCTTCACTCCTTTTCCATGGTGTCCCAGCCCACCCTAAACCTCAGATGATTAGTATGTCATTTGAGCTTCCAGATCTGATATTGGAGCTTTACCATGTCCTGAGTTATGAAATGGAAACATTAAGGATAATAACCGTCTATATATTTCTGAAAATGTGGTTTTAATGGATGGGGTTCCTGAACTCACTGGAATATAAGACACTACTGTACTATTCACAGGCACTTAAACTCACATTGTAACTTTGAGAACACCTTCACCTGTAAAGCCCACAGTGGAGGAAAAAAAACACATTGGGTTGATTTACTAAAACTGGAGAGTGCAAAATCTGGCGCAGCTCTGCATAGAAACCAATCAGATTCCATATTTTCAAATATTGTCAAAGCTTAATTGAACAACCTGAAGTTAGAAGCTGATTAGCTACCATGCAGAGTTGCACCAGATTTTGCACTTTCCAGTTTTAATAAATCAACCCCCATTTTTTTTCTTTGCTTTTTCCAAAACACCCTCTTTTTAATACACTTTTTTTTCTTCAATTCTTGTTGACCTGCATCCCTCCATAGTGGGGTTGGGGGGGGGGGGGGTCTACCAGAAGACCATTAACATTCTAATCTATGAGTAGATGGTGAGGATAGACAAAGGAGAAACAGCAAGGAAAAGCGAAAGGAACATAATTATAATATATAAGTAAGTTCCATATAGAATGGCATACTTTGTACATATATTGACTGTGTCTGATGTCATATTCTTGGCTTTCCCTCATTAAAAGATACCTGTAGGAGAACTGTAAATACAGAGGAGCTATCCCTCAATTTATAATTAAAATTAAAGAATACAAAGAAATAATAATTAAAAATGTTTTGTCATGTTACCTATTTAAAATAATTGTCTACAGCAAACCTAAGCTGAGGTTGATGAACCAGTAAACACAGAGAAAGGGGTGGGGGGGGGGGTAAAAAATAAATAGCTTAGACAATAGGGTTGATTTACCAAAGGCGAATAGACTGTGGGGGAGATTTACTAAAACTAGTGCACTCAGCATCTGGTGCAGCTGTGTATGGTAGCCAATCAGCTTCTAAATTCAGATTGTTCAAACAAGCTTTGGCAATAAAACCTGGACGTTGATTGGTTTCTCTGCATAATAATAATAACCCTACTAATAACAACCCCATGTGCGCTTTGCAAGTGCAGTTGCTCCAGAGCTTAGTAATTGTAGGGGACAGTCTACTGACTTCTATCATCCAATCATGTGCAAACAAATATCTTTTCCTTGCATATGATTGGGTATTCTTTGCAAAGTGAAGCTTCATATCATTTGCTAAGCTCTGGAGAAACTGCACTTGCAAAGCACACAGTCTATTTGTCTTTAGTAAATAAATTCCAATGTTATACCCAATATAGAATGAAATGTGAGCAAAAACCTGGTAAGTAAGAAGGCAGAGAATTATGGAGTTGATTTACTAAAACCAAATAGACTGTGCACTTTGCAAGTGCAGTTGCTCCTGAGCTTAGTGAGTGAGGTGAAGCTTCACTTTGCAAATAATACTGAATCACATTTAAAGAAAAAAAACAAAAAACAGCATTTTTGCTATCGCATGATTAGATGATGGAAGGCAACAGAGCTTTCCCTCATTTCCTTAGCTTTGAAGCAAATACCCTTGCAGGGTGCAACTGCACTTACAAAGTGCACAGTCTATTTGCCTTTAGTAAATCCGCCCAATGGGCTCTCCAACATAATTTACCCAGAGCTGTAGCACCCTATAAAGGTTTCTGCTGGATGTAATCTCTTTCTAAAATGATTTGTTTGTTACCCAGCACCAATTGAAGGTTTCATTTGCCGCTACAGGCTTTAATTTATTTGCAACCTTATTTTTGGTGAATTTAGAAACAAAAAGTACATATAGGTAAATAGCTAAAGGATTCCCCCACATTGGGTTTTTTAGGCAGCGTGCAATAGAGAAATCAGGGGCATTGTATATAAAAAAATAATTTTATTAAATGAAAAAATAGATATGACAACCAAGTTAGAACATCACTCCCAACATCCCAGCTTAACGGCATCACGTACGAGACCTTTCCTAGCGACCTTGTGATCCTTTCAGCCTTGGGACTACTGTCCCTTTGAAAGATCTATATCCCCGTGACTAATCCCCGAGACTAATCAGGGGTGACCTTCCGCCTTGAACCTCCAGGTACTGCCCACACATTTTTTGTCCACTTCTGGGTTGTCTCCCCCTCCCGATACCCTCGCCTCTTCTGGTGGGGGAATGAGGAGAGGACTTTTCGACGTGTGACTTCCTGTAAGACCTAATGAAGTCTCCAGACTCAGGTGGCTTTTTTGCGGAACCTTACCATTCTGGCACATCCCTGACCGGGTGGATGGTACTTCCTCAGCTGGGATCTCCATGTGGGAAGACTGCTTCTTTTACCCCCAGGATAAGCACCATTGTGTGGACTTGTCCCTCTGAAGTAGACCCCCTGTGGGTTGAAACGCGTCAGGTATTTCTTCTCATCTGCATGACAGTTATTGTACCGATATGTTGATATGAGAATAGTAGTCTGCTAAGTGTATATCCATGTTTTTTAATTATTTTTCCCACTGGAGCTCATGTTCTAACTTGGTTGTAATATCTATTTTTTCATTTAATAAAATTATTTTTTTATATACAATGCCCCTGATTTCTCTATTGTACGCTGCCTAAAAACCCCAACGTGGGGGAATCCTTTCCTTTTGTTATCCTCTAGGGGTGAGCAACACTCTCTTTACCTCCGGGTATGTGTCTTTTCTCTGATATATAGGTAAATAGCTATCCATTTTGCAAATCTGTGGCAATTTAAAGGGGTTGTAAAGCCTTGTTTTAAAAAAAAATAGCAAACCTGTCTATACTTACCTGCTCTGTGCAATGGTTTTGCACAGAGCAGCCCTGATCCTCCTCTTCTGGGATGCCCCGCTGGCGCTCCAGGCCTCTCCTCTTTATCGGGGGGCCCCCAGGGAAAACTGCTTTCCCTGGGGGCACCCGTGCAGGCTCGCTCCCGAGTCTAGCTGCTGCATCCATTGACACAGACAGTGGGACTCGGCCACCCACTCCCATGTCACTTGATTTGCTTGGCAATGGCTCCTGCTGCTATTAATCTGTCCCATGAAGAGCAAGAGAGAGCAGCTGGAGCCACTGCGCTCATGCACATCGCTGGGTCAGATCGAGCTCAGGTAAGAAAAACAAAGGGGGTGGGTCTAGGTGGGGCTGCAGCACAGAAGGTTTTTCACCTTAATACATAGAAAAACCGTGAGACTTTACAACCACTTTTTCTTTCATTCATGTATGGCATTTTTATTTCTTGGTGACTAGTGTGACAGTGGTCATCTGTGGCCATTCTCCATCATCAAACTGTCATACTAGAAGTATGTTATTACACGTCATTTGTGTTGAGCGGAATTCAGAGACTGCCATTGAAAACCATCCAGGCAACTAGCATTTTCAGTAGGAGGTCAGCAATGGAAGCACCCATATTTGTTTCAGCACAGGTTTCCTTCAAGAGAAGTGTGAAGGAGGTGGTCTGTGTGTGGTGGTGGGGGTGATGGTGGGAATTAAAATATTCAAACATTTCAGTCCCGGCTCACCAAAATGTAAATATACTATAGTTGGTTAAATAACCTATTTATGTAGTAAAATCTAAATATGTAAATTCTATCTCTTTGCATTTAATGAGATCAGTGATCAAAAACATCGTTTTATCCTTGCGCGGCTCAGCAACATAAATTCTTTGATACAAAAGAAATAGGCAGCTACGAAACGCTACACTGGGGGTATAAATTTAATTTAGTATAATAGAGTGTGAGACATAATCTAAGCAGTGTGTTATTAAAAAGTTACCTTGTTATAATGTCAATGATAGCTCTGGCTGAACCCTACAGTCTGCCTACACCATATGATTCTGCATAATGATCTAAGTGGGAAAGGTTAAGCAGTTGAAATTAAAAACTAACTGCAGGGTGGATATGGAGGATTCAGCGTCTGTTTCACAGGGAGGAAAAAGCTTGTCGTATTTAGATGCGTATTCACGAATCCCGCCTTTTAATTCTAAATTTAAGTTCAACCATCACGGCTAATGCCCTTGATGCAATCTCAAATTGCTGTCATTACACGGATCACTAGAAATCGGATGGCGGATAAAGGATTAATCGATTTAATTTTATCACCGAATCCAGCCCTGCCTCTCGAGCTGTCAGCGGACAAGATAAGAGGTGCACATCTTGAGACGTGACACAAACCTGTCATAGGGAATAGTTTGGTCTGAAAAACACAGTGGCGATGAAACAAGCTCATTTATTGCCATGGCGGAGTTGGAAGATAGAAAAATCCAACTGGTCCTTTTATCTGCAGCCTTACTGTAATCTGTCTCAATGTTATTGGATTTCATACTGAAATAATCGTACTTTTTTCAGCCCACATAATCTACTCCTTTAACCACACCAGCTGCTCTTTATTTTATTTTTTGGATGGTTTGCTGTTACTTGGAAGGTATCCTAAAGAACCCAAAGGTGTTTGTATTGTCTTTTACCCTATTTTGTATTGTTATGCCTTTATATATTAAAGGACTATTACACCCACAGGCAAAGATTTATTATATTGCAGTTTACCAATTCTTAGATGTGATGGCTGCATTTGTTTTCTTTTTTAGGCTTGGTGATCCAGCCAATAAGTCTGTAGTTTTTGAAAATCACAAGCTCTATTGCAGATTAATCTGTTACAGAGATGAGAAAAAACATTTACCATTGACAGGGGTGCTTACAATGATCAACTTTTATTTATTGATGGAAAACCCTTTATCCCAAAAGCTGTAACTGCTTATCAAGTATTAGCTGGAGTTTATTTTTAATTTGTTGGTGTATTTAAATCTACTAGTACATATAGCCCCTACTACTAGTACATATATCCCCAGACTGACAATGCTGCTGTCCGCTGTGCCCCCATTCATCCAGAGTGTAGGCACTCTAATACAGGAGGTGTGTTACCGCAGTGGTTCCCAACCCTGTCCTCAAGTGCCCCCAACAGGCCATGTTTTGGGAATTTATCTTAGATACAATAGGTGTCCAAAATACCAAGCAATTGACTCTGATTTAAATTACATGTGCAAGATTAAAGGAAAACCTTCAAACATGGCCTGTTGGGGGTACTTGAGGACAGGGTTGTGTTACTGGACAGATCCCCAGGTGGAAAAAAAGAAAAGAAAAAGGATACAGCCACCAGACCTGATAATTGTAAGCTGCAATATGTTCCATTTTTGGTTTTGGGTTTACTGCTTTAAATCTGGCAACAGCAAAAATATTAATTTATCATGATCACTAATGGCCTCCCATCAAGCACACGAATACATCACATGCGAACAAGGACATTAAAGTGTATCCACAGCCTTATTTTCTTTCATAAGGTGGGGAAGGTTTAGGACCACGTCAGCTTTTTTTTTTTTTTGTGCTCCTGCTAGGCAGATTCACCCTATATTTTGTTTATTGACCCCGTGACTAAAAGTGAATTGAAAATTCAAAGCCTTGAGATGTCATCAGAACAGGAAAAAGGGAAAAACTTACAATGGGTATACTTGTTTCGTAACAAAGAGGCTTTAGCCTTGAGATTTCCTTTCACTACTTTATGTATCCCGAGATAGGAAGTGAAGGAAAATTTCTCCAAAATAGCAATGTATTAGCCATTCACACTTTAACCCCCCCCCCCCCCAAAAAAAAGTTATATATACTATATATATATATATATATATATATATATATATATATATATATATATATTGTATATAGGCTATAAATGGTTTCTATGCTGGTATTTCAGTTATGGGTAGACCCTGCAGCATCTTTTGAGATTTCCCTGCCTATGCTTTTCATGGAAATTCACTTCCTTATTGCAGCAAAAGAAACCTAGCCCTCACCCCCAAAATGGCATAATAAAAAAGGTAAGTGGGAGGAGCTGGGAACTCAGAAGTAGAAAATTAACATTTGATGTGGATTGGACCAATGTAAAAAGAAAAAATTGCCTCAAATCAATAAAAAATACCAAAAAGTAGAATATCACCTTTGGACAGACTGATACTTAAAGGGGTTATTCTTTTGCAAAATAAAAAATTTTCAAACACAATTTCAATGCATGAATGGTAGTTGAAAAATAGATCAGTTTGCTGTATTTTCTTTTTAGAAATCCTTCTGCCAACATGTATATGTTTAATGCCATATAACACACAAGCACAGAGGGGAACTCTCAAATAATTGGAGTAATTCAAAGAAATTAGGTTGCCGGTATCCAAATGCCATATGCAATAATAAATGAGATAGTACTCAGCAATAGTGCCAACTTTCATCTAAACGGGATGATGAACATGCAGAGCTGACCAACATGTTTAGGAGCAGCCTATTCCGATATACTGTACAGTAGGTCACCAGACATCTGAAGTTAGATAGAATGCTGACTTCTCCATCTTAATTTTCCAGTGTTTTGGAAAATAATTATATTCAAAACAAAACAATCCCAACAATAATACCTATTATTGTTTGGTAATCTTTACACTACCAATTCACCAGTTAGCGAATAATATATTGGGTATTGTATGGCTCTTTTCACACAACCTTAAGAGCATTATAAAGAACATACCATAACACTTAGCAGCATGGCAGATTGCTGATATGCAGTGATAGGGTATTAGATTCCATCCTCACAACATATCCCGTATCTAGGTATATTGGGGTTGCCTTAATAAAGGAGTAGAGGCTGTTCATTTTACAAAGTGAATGATAGAAAATAGGTTGAGTCTGCTTTCACTTTCAATTACCAATCATGTGCAAGGAAAAAAAAAAGAAATAAAATTGTTGCCACATGCTTGGTTGATTGAAGTGACCACGTCTTATTCACTAAGCTCAGAGAATATTGACTTTGCACAGTGAACAGTCTCTATTCCTTTAGTAAATCAACCCCATTTTTTTATTTTTATGTGTAGATCTCCTCTAAAATACAAAAACACACTAGGAGGTACTTCAGAGTTTACTCTAAACCAATCCTGGACCCTACAGTGAGCATTATATTGTAATACTTTTGGGGGCTGAAGAGCTATCATTTTATACAAAATAATAAAATAAAAATCCACAATAATAATAGAAACACACAACTCAGTTAAATAATAATATACACAACCCATCTGGCAAGAGCAGTTTTGATTGACATGTGGAAGAGATAAGAGTGCCCACCATAAAGGCACCAGTAAACTGTGACCCTGCTCTGCCTATCTGCCTTTCCATGTTGTAAGAAAATGTTTTAATCACACAACAGTCGTGTTCATTTTTTTTTTTTAAATACTTGAACTAAATTTGTCTCTGTCCCTGCTTAGCAAGCATCCTTACGTCAGCAGGAAAGTGCTGAGACTTATAAAACACAAATAATAATAATAGTAACCAAACGAAAAACACAAACGCAAGTATAAAAATGCAGATGCACAGGCCTGGAGCACAGCAAGTTATCTTGTCACACATTAGCGAGAAAATATTTTGTATCACACAGGTATTTGTCTACTGAATAACAGATTAAAGTGTACACTATTCTGTAAAACCAATCAGCTTTATTTTATTCAGAATTTGTGTATGAGCAAGATAAAGATGGCTACTATCTGCTTAATTTATCAATGTGTCTAAAAGTCATCAACAGACTGAAAATGTATTGATTAGTTGCCATGGGAAACACAGATTTGTTAGATTTTTTTTTCTTCTGGCTCTTTAATAAATAAGGTCTAATATGTATGCACCTAGCCTTTGTTATAAATCAGCCTTAGGGCATGTTTAACTTAAATATTAATATTTACCTTTGCCTATATTTACATCAAATAGTTATATTATATTCAAAATTCCCCTGATTAGATATCTCCACACAGTATTTGTTAAAATTATGTATTTGGTAAATCTGCCACATAGAGCAGTCAACTACACAGGTTGAAAGAACCATTGTTAAGTGTTTGGTTATGTAGAATGCAAGTGCCATTGTAGAGTAACCATCTTTACAGAACGGGAAAAAAAACATTTCAAAATGGTCAACTTTATGGAATAGAAGAGTCATTTTTGAAGTGGTCAACTACACAAAATAGAAGGGCCATTTCAATGTGGTCATCTACACAGAATGGAAGAGCCATTTCAAAGTGGTCAACTACACAGAATGGAAGAGCCATTTCAAAGTGGTCATCTACACAGAATGGAAGAGACATTTCAAAGTGGTCAACTACAAAGAATGGGAGAGTCAATTTTAAACAGGTCAACTATGCAGAATGAAAGCACCATTATTATAATGGGGAAATACACAGAATGGAAGAGACATTTCAAAGTGGTCAACTGCATGGAATGAATGAGTCATTTCAAAGTGGTCAACTACACAGAATGGAAGAGCCATTTCAAAGTGGTCATCTGCACAGAATGGAAGAGTCATTTCAAAGTGGTCAACTACACAGAATGGAAGAGCCATTTCAAAGTGGTCATCTGCACAGAATGGAAGAGTCATTTTAAAGTGGTCAACTACACAGAATTGAAGAGCCATTTCAAAGTGGTCATCTGCACAGAATGGAAGAGCCATTTCAAAGTGGTCATCTGCACAGAATGGAAGAGTCATTTCAAAGTGGAAAGTGGTCAACTACAAAGAATGGAAGAGTCATTTTTAAACTGGTCAACTGTGCAGAATGAATGCACCATTATTATAATGGGGAAATACACAGAATAGTAGCGCAATTTCTTGGCTAATACAATGTCCATTTCAGTAAATGATAAGCCCCATTTTACTTTAAAGGGGTTGTAAAGGTTTGTTTTTTATTTTCTAAATAGGTTCCTTTAAGCTAGTGCATTGTTGGTTCACTTACCTTTTCCTTCGATTTCCCTTCTAAATGTTTTTTTTCTTTGTCTGAATTTCTCACTTCCTGTTTCCCCTCAGTAAACTTCACACCATCATCCGAGCGGTGTTTAGTCAGCCAGAACAGCTTACTGAACAGCTTACTGAGGAGGAACAGGAAGTGAGAAATTCAGACAAAGAAAACAAAGAAAAAAAACGTTTAGAAGGGAAATCGAAGGAAAAGGTAAGTGAACCAACAATGCACTAGCTTAAAGGAACCTATTTAGAAAATAAAAAACGAACCTTTACAAGCGCTTTAACATCAGTATTATGAGGCTGGCTGAACCTTCCTTTCTATCAGTCAAAAATATATTTTATATCTCTATCATGCACACATTCATGCTTTTTCTTTGGCTTCTTAAGCAATAAGACTGCTATTAATTTCTTTTAAGTTATATATTTTTTTATTATTATTACTACTACTATTACTATCAGTAGTAATAACTTAGAGAATGTTTAATTAGTATTGGTGTTATTGCTTTTTTAGGGAAAATCAGGTCTTGTCTTACTCTTGCAGATGCATTCAAACAAAGACTTAGATCATGAGGACTATAAGAAAACCTACACAGTATTGTAGAAGATGCCCTTCTTAATGCTTTTAGCAGACTACTCTACTCTAAACCAAAATCACCAGCAAGCCATGACAAATGTTTTATTGTCTGTAATAAGATTCACTGCAAACACAAGGGTACAAATGACTTTGTAGCCTGATTTCTTAAGATTGAGAATTTTTTAAACTATTAAAAATTTGATTAAAATATTTGATTTGTCATTAGCATACCATATGTCAATGCAATGTGTTCCATCAGCTGTCAAGAGCGTGTTGGCAAAATAATGTCATCTTAAAACCAAATGTTGATACATCACTAGTATTATACAGCTGTCAAAATTATCAGATTATGTGTTTTTTTTTTGTTTGTTTTTGTTTTTAAAGTCAGCATATTTTTCCATCTGACAACCAGTAAGAGAACAATGGTACTGAGAGTACTCCATGAAGGGTTAATTCACAAAAACAGGAGGACCTAAAGGAATTAACCATTATGTACCATGAAATATTAATTGTGACCTGTAGCAATAAGGCACAGCTTGAGAAATGTAGGTTACTACGTTGGTCATTACCAATGCATCGTTTGGAATATATATCATTTGTTGTTTTTCTTCTGGATACCTATTCTAATTAGTGTCTAATTATGTATCATAAAATTGGATAATGTGGCATATGGGACAAAAGTAGAATCTTATGTATTGATGAAAAAAAAATGTTTCCTACTTTAATATATTTTGTTTCACAAAAGTTTTTCTTTTATGTTAAGGTAACTAGTATATTATGCTTCCCTTTGAACATGATATATGCCTGAGAGGTTGCCTGAAGACAACACAAAGGCTCAGTCAAATGAAATGATCTCTTTAGCCAGGAAAATAATGACCTGGCTAATTAACATGCTGGACTGGACGGAGGCTAAATACTGACCGGTCCGATGACAGTCAATTGCGTATCACCCTATTGATTTTCTGATAAAGGACATCTGACATTGGACAAAGCAGCCAATGGCAATGCACGTCAATCAATGGCTTGGGCAATCCCACTGATTATCTTGGAATGTAGATCATAGTGTGAGACCAGCACTTCATTATGTGTCACTAATTTAATTTGCAAACATCCATGTACGCACACACCCCAAAATCATAATACCGTTTTTTATGCAACAGATGATTCAGAAAATACAGACTTCGAATTCAACATGTTCAGCCAATCCCAATCATTTTTAGAAAATATGGAAGTCAGTTTGCACTCTGTTTTCACTGTATTATTATGTCTATTGTGTTCTTCTAAATAAAACGAAAGATGGATTGGACATATTCCATGCAGAATCTCTGCAAAAACCCTTGCAGTCTTATACTTCAACCTCTCAGTATTGTGAAGGACAGAAACCGCAGAGAGTAACCAACTGAAATACACACCCTGCCATCCAAGCATCTACCTCTAGGATGTACATTTTCTATAAACCATACCATACAATGCACTAATATCACAAATAGTAAATATTACAATGCATATACATAGTAAAACATATGACATATGTTCTTTAAAAAAACATAGTTAAATATCCTAGAAAAGGCCTACTCTTTATTATTACACACACAGATGTACAACCATACACATACATACGCAATATATATAATCATGCATAACAATATTGGCAGACTGTTCTGGCAAACAGGGCCTTCACACTTTTTTTTCTATAGATATTCTGTATTTTTACTACTATATCTCCATCCTCTATTGTAAATCCATTTGGAGCATGTTGGTGATAAAAACAATGATAACAATAGATACATAGATAGTTATTTGAAACATGTTGGTGTGAAATACACTAAAGATAACAATAATAACAATAAGGAGCTATGGAAAGAAAGGAAGAAAGAGAAAGAAAGAAAAAAAATAAGGAAGGTAGAAAGAAAATAAGGAAGGTGGAAAGAAATAAAGAAAGGAGAGAGAGAGAGAGAGAAAAGAAAGAAAGAAAGAAAGGACGGAAGGAAGAGAGAGAGAGAGAAAGAAAGAAAAAGAAAGAAAGAAAGAAAGAAAGAAAGAAAGAAAGAAAGAAAAGAAGAAGAAAGAAAGAAAGAAGGAAAGAGAAAGAAAGAAAGAAAGAAAGAAAGAAAGAAAGAAAGAAAGAAAGAAAGAAAGAAAGAAAGAAAGAAAAAAGAAAGAAAGAAAGAAAGAAAGAAAGAAAGAAATGGTAATACTGACATAAAATCTCACACATAGGTTGGACTTGATGGACTTGTGTCTTTTTTCAACCTCACCTACTATGTATACTATGTAGAAAAAAAAAATACACTGGGGTATTTTAAAGATAGATAGATTGATACACATATACATGTAATAGTGATGGACTATTTCTATCAATTTATTTAATATGTATGATTATGGGTGATTTTGTATTCAGCAAATTACAATGTAATCTTAGTAATCAGCATAGTATAGATAAATTATTCAAACACAGTGGATCCAAGCTAGTGTTCTGAGAATTTATTTTTTCCTAGCAAACCAACTATAAGTCATGTAAACAAATCACATATCCAATACAAGATATAAGCACGTCTATGATTATATCAGCCACACTTCTCATCTTCAAAAACAAAAGTTGAAGTGAACAGATAGGCACTGTTTAGGAGACGCCGCAGTGACAGCAATAATGGAACAACTCTCATAATACTATGAGCATATTTTTGTTGTTAGAGCTGTCAAGTCTCTATATAGGCTGACAGTGACAGGTCTGACAAGGAATACAACACATGCAGATGTTGAGATTCCAAAGGGTATTTATAAGCCACATACATCTTCCCAGGAAGTTCATTCTCAAACATATGGGTTTATAAAAAAATTATTTGATTGCAATATGTTGCCCAAAAGTAGCATAATTAGCTATAATCCCAGTGCACTTAGGGAATTTCCATGCCAGCAGCTAAACGTTTGTAACTGGGTAAGGGCAAAATAAAAGAATGACACATGTCCTCATTGTACATTTTACAAGTGTGCACATGTCTGTCTATTTCTCTATCTATGAATCTATTATCTTTCCATCTTTATATTTGCATTACTTTTGTTCTCTGTGCAGCAATACAGAATAACAAGGTGCTAGTCAGATCCAATACTACAGATAACATCATAGTAATGCATAATAACATAAGTAAGTATAATATAAGTAATACGTAAAAAATATAATATAAAAATTGACAGAGAAACAGAGATGGATAAAAGCACTGAATACTACACAAGTCACCTGTAGACTGTACTTTTTCAGTTCTGAGGAATATGTGATATTATAAATACATCTCATATACCTATTCACACATATAATAAAAACCCACATTGCATTATTGACATATTTATAAACAAGTCATACCGGCAATTTTATTTATCCATTTTACACATAATAATAGCGGTGTTAGCATGTTAACATGCCACTATGTTTTCACAAAGTTCTTACATTCAAAAATAACAGGCGATTGTACAACTCTTGTATTAGATAAATAGCACCCTTATAGTATAAAATTATTTAACCCAATGTCAAACAATAAATGTTTCTTTAGAATGTGATTTTTTATTTATTGTTTATTTAATTTATCCCATTTTTTCCTTTATTCTTTTATAACTGTTTTGGGTATGCCGTCAAAACTTACTTGTACTTACAGTGGTAGGTTATTGTTTATAAAATGAAAAGAAAGCCTATTAAACATGATTTTAATCAGTATAAAAAGTAAAAAAAAAAAAAAAAATACTGAATTTTCTTGTATTTAAATTAAAGCCGATATTACTTCAGAACACCCAGAAGGGTTTTTACACCTGATGGCGGCATAAGGTGGAAATGTACAATTTTATTAGGAATTGCATGTCTAAAGGCAAGACCTTTGCAGCCTTGAAGCCTCGAAGCGCCTTCTAGGTCTTGCGCACTAGAGGTTACAAAAACCAGAAGAACGCAGTCATTTTCAGAATTAACAGCACAATGCATCACAAATCTTTGTATCCTGTACTCATTTCATGAAACACTTCCTTTTCGAATATTGTGTTTTTTTTTTAATTAAAAAAATAAAAACTTTTCTAAAAGCCTAAATGCTTCAAAGCAGTGTGCACTACCTTTTAAGCTCTGTGGCTATATTGTTGGCGTGGAAACAAACAGAACAACTAATTGGTGTAAAAAACAATCAAATCAGATTAGCAGATATAAATTATTTACTATTTCAGGTTTAAATTAACTCAAAATGAAGTAACGAGGGACTGAAATGAATCCTCTGTCAGTACAACCTATCTGCCAGACTACCCTAAATAGTAGCTCATTTAATATTACGTTAGGCTGACGGGTGATTGTTGTGACCATAATAAAATTGTTTTTAATAGGCTACTTGGCTTTATAGACCGCATGCTATTAGGTCTTGATGTTACTTATGAATTCTGAGATCCTTGAGTATCACAGAGCATCAAAGAATGCAAACCCAGTCAAAAGATCATAACAAAAAAAAGTTTAAGATGAATTTAGACTTCCAGCAGAGTTTCTCTTGCTCTTTTGTCTTGGCATGGCATTTATGATTCAGAAAAAAGTCTAAAAAAAATAAAAAAGAAATAAAAATAAAAAATCCCACTTTTGTATTTATAGCATTTTGCTGAGCAAAGCCAAAATCAAAAGTGCTAAATGATAATTTTGTACAACTCAGTTCTGTTTCTATACCTTTCAAATTGTAGGCTATTCATCTCTGACTCAAAAGAAATATTTCAATATAAATATTTTAAAAATACGCAATTAAAGAAACAGATCCGATTCGTCAGCTTCTGATTTGGGCCTTAGCTTTGGTAAAAAAATAATGCTGGATGGTCATGGGAATAAACTACAGACCTGTCAGTCTATTAGACTTTTGTATCTTTTTACAAATATTTTTCTTTTATTACTTGTTATTTTTTTAAACACTTTCTTTGTGTTGTTTATTATTCTATTCCCTATTGCTGCTGTATAACTTTTAATTTTATGTTGGAAAGTAGCTAAAAACAAACTTTGTCTCAAAGTTGCCAATACTTTCAGACTTTTAGCTCATTTCCATTTTTTTTTTTCCTGGGCGGGTGAACTATATACCAGGGAAGTCTAAGATCCCAAACAGTGTAAGGTTTATAATTTGATTTTTTTTAAGTGTAAAATAACAAAAAAAAATACAAAAGGAACCATTTAATTAAACAGCAACATAGTTAAACCTTGGCAAAAAGTCCTTTTATATTACATATGGTGAAAACGTCAAAGTGGAAACACTTCCAGGAACAAATCCTAAAAATCCAGATCAGACCCAGATAACAATTAGGTCTATGGGATGTAGCAGCCTGTTCTTGAAGCCTCTTTGTCTGGAAATCTCAGTTGCGGTGGAATGGTAGATCACATGTACAGCTTTTTTTTTTCTTTGCCATGATTGCATGCTAGGAGATGACTGGCGCTGCTAATGCACTGAGTTTACATTGTAGAAGCAAGAAGCATTTTGTGAATGTGAAATTACTGCTGCTTAGAATTGGCAGGGATCATGTGCTAAGTGTCTGTGACAAGAGGGAAAGAAAGCTACAGACATGCTAATGAATCTCACTGGGGAGGGAATGGGGAGCCGCTGAAGAACAAGCTGTAAGGACGCTGATAACTACAAATCACTCTTCACCTTGTGAAATAAGAATTGCCAGTCCCGTGAGTTGGACCTTTGTCCCTGGAAATGTCCCTGATTTACAAAACTGGAACAAACCATCCCCCTTTTTCCTGCATGCTACATTCAAATCACAGTCTATCAATGTCTGGAGGAATATGCTGTAAGTGAGTCATGGATCTCTCGAATCACCTATATAACTGCTCCTGGTTTCCAAGGACAGTCCTAAAAGATGACTCTATGTCCCTGAAAATGATTCATGTCACAGTCTTCAACTATCCGAAGGAAGATGTTGGAAGGCACTGATCTCCCAATTCACCCCTAGATCTGGTAGAAGTCCCTGGTTTCCAAGAACAGTCCTAAAATCTGTAGCTTGGTCCCTGGAAATTATTCAAATCACAGTCTTTAATTTTTTTGGAGGAATTAGCTGTAAGTCACTGATATCTTAAATAACTGGCAAGAGTCCCTGGTTTTCAAGGACAGTCCTAAAATCTGAAGTTTTGTCCCTAAAAAATGATCAGATCATATTCTTTAATTGCCTAGAGGAATACAATGTAGATCACAGATGTCTTAAATAACTGGCGGAGGTCCCCAGTTTTGCAAGGGCAGTCCTAAAATCTGAAGTTTTGTCCTTGGAAATGATTCAAATCACAGACTTCAATAGTCTGGAGGAATAAAGTCACTAATCTCTCAAATCACCTTTATAACTGGCAGAGGTTTCAAGTTTCCAGTGGTAGTCCTAAAATCTGTAACCTTGTCCCTGGAAATGTCTTCAACTGTCTAGGGGAATACGCTGTAAACCACAGATGTATCAAATAACTGGCAAAAGTCCTCAGTTTACAGGGACAGTCCTAAAATCTGAAGCCTTGTCCCTGGAAATGTCTTCAACTGTCTAGAGGAATACACAAGAAAGCACGGATGTCTCAAATTAACTGGCAAAAGTCCTTGGTTTACAGGGACAGTCCTACAATCTGAAGCCTTGTCCCTGGAAATGTCTTCAACTGTCTAGAGGAATACACAAGAAACCACAGATGTCTGAAATAACAGGCAAAAGTAACTGCTTTACAAGGACAGTCCTAAAATCTGAAGCTTTGTCCCTGGAAATGATCAGATCACAGTCTTCACCTGACTAGAGGAATACGCAAGAAACCACGGATGTGTAAACTAACTGGCAGAAGTCCCTGGTTTACAAGGAGAGTCCATAATCTGAACCTTTGTCCCTGGAAATTATGCAAATCACTGTCTTCAATTGTTTTCAATAGAGATAATTGCTGTAAATCACTGGTCTCCCAAATCCCTCATATAACTGGCAGAAGTCCCCATAATTCAAGGACAGTCCTAAATTCTAAAGAGTGGTCGCTGTAACTATTTTAAATCACAGTCTCCAACTGTCTGAAGGAATAAACTGGCCATACACTATACAATCTGATTTTACAATCTAATTTTGCTTTACCAGTATAGGGACAAACCTAAACAACCCTTTGCATATTTTCAAGACATGCCATTATACTAAATAGTTGATAGTAGATTTAAAGGAGATCGTTCTATCTAAATTGTTAAGTGTATGGTCCCCTTAAGACAGCGATCTCTCCAATCATTCTGGCAGAAGTCCCTGGAACAGTCCTTAAATCTGAAGCTTTGTCATTGGAACTGTCCCTAAGTTCCAGAACTCCCTTTTTTTGCATGCTAGTTTTAAATCACAGTTTGTAGGAAACTGATCAATCAAGCTACTTATCTAACTGGCAGAAGTCCCCAAAAGTCCTAAAAATCCCAAGCGTTGTCCCCAGAAACGTGCCTGGTTACCAAAGCTAAATAAAACCCCTGAGACCTCCTCTATCTCCTGGCTTCTAAAATGTTTACCTTATAGCAATTCTATTGCTAATTCAATCACTATTGATATTCAATTGGGAATTAGGAGCTGGTCAAACAGCAGAGCTGGCTTTAGCATGTTGGCATAAATGAAACAAAAAGTGATTGCACCCTAAAGGGAGAAAAGAGCAAACTCTTCAGCAGGTAACAGGTCCATGATCAGAGCTGCTGCTTACCTTTCCTCTTGGATCTCCTCCTCCTGCTGGACTTGAATTTGAGTTGGTTACTTGGACATCCAGATGTCCTGCTGCTCCCCAATACTGAAGCCATGGATGAAGAGGCAGCAGAGGGCAATGCTTTGTAGAATAGTCCCCCAAAATGAGCAGGATGTGTGCAGGCTGCTCTGTAGAAAGCTGTGTAGCTGCTGATTTATCCAGCTGGATGTTGTTGTGGCATGTAGTCACTTGCTACTATTAGCTGCGCTAAGTGTCTTTTTATCTTCTTTGCATGCTTGGTGCTCCTGGGATCAGCCTCCCTCCTCTCTTCTCCCCTCTCTCCTCTCTTCTCTCCCTCTCTCCTCTCTTCTCTCCCTGTCTCTAGCAGCCTAGATCCACTTTTTTGCACCTCTGCTAGTGCTTTGGCACTGACCACTTTGAAGGCAGTCATGCAGGGAGCCTTTCTATTTGCTCTAGCAAAGTCTAATTAGACCCAATCAGAACTGTCTCCTGGCTCTGACATCAGCAGCACCACCAGCAGCAGTCCCTCTGTATTCCCCCCCTGTCAGCTTTGCAAATTCAGCTCCCATTTGGGCTGACGGATAGGCTTAGGACCTGATGGGGAGGAAGAAGGAGATGCTGCGCTGGAGGGGCTGGGAACATACTGCCAGTGGATGGGGAAGGAGCCTGGGGGGGCATCTGAAGAATGCAGCCTACAAAAGCAGCTCTCTGCCTCTCGCATTAAGCCACATGGGCAGAACATTAGGTTCGCAGACCCTGCTTCCCTGGGCATGGAGTTTTCTCTATTAGCCGGTTATTGCCTTCATTTGCAGGGAAGAGAGAAAACACGTTTCTTTGACATTAGAGATGTGTACTATTCATCCCTGGCTGGGAGCTCACATACTGGAGCTTTATTGTCCTAAAGCTAGAAGGAGACGAAGAAATAATGCATGTTACCTTATAATTAGGAGAACATGAATAATGTTATGGGAAGATGGAATAACAGAAATTATGTGAATTAAAGTGATTGTAAATGATCACCTTGTAAAACCACCCATTCATTTTAACCACTTCAGCTCCGGAAGGTTTACCAGGCTTTTTTTTGCGATACAGCACTGCGTTATTTTAACTGACAATTGCGCAGTCGTGCGACGCTGTACCCCCCCCCAAAAAAAAAATTTGATGTCCTTTTTTCCCCACAAATGGAGCCCCACTGGCTCTATTTGTGGGAAAAAAAGGACATCAAATTTTTTTTGGGGTACAGCGTCGCACGACTGCGCAATTGTCAGTTAAAGTAACGCAGTGCTGTATCGCAAAAAATCATGCGCGGGAGGGGGGGGGGGGCTGACGATGGCTGGAGCCCTGAGTAGGTCCCCAAAAAGCCCCGGGTCTCGGGCATGCACGGTTCTATTATTAGCCCTGAGCGGGGACCGATCTAACTCAGAGCACGGCCAAGTGACATAGCAGGTCCCGCCTTCTGGAGCCTGCAATGCCTATGATGGATGTCCCACTGGTCCAATGCAGGGACCGCAGGACGTGTGACGTCCATCATAGGCACTGCAGGCTCCAGAAGGTGGGAATCACATTGCGTCCTCCGCACCACTGTGAGATGATCCCCACTCAGCGATTGGGTGGGCGCCTCTCCTCTCCTGTCCTGTCATCATGGCTCTGGCTGTCTGGAGTGCCTGCTGTCTACTGTGATGGGTGCGCCACACACTACGGCTGAGCTGCAGGAGGTGGTCACATTACCTGAAGTCTGGTCAGGTAGGTCAGTGCGTGTCAGTGTGGGTCAGTGTATGTCATCTAGGTCAGTGTGGGTCAGGTAGGTCAGTGGGGGTCAGTGTATGTTAGGTAGGTCAGTGCATGTCAGGTAGGTCAGTGTGGGTCAGTGTATGTCAGGTACATCAGTGAATGTCAGGTAGGTCAGTGTGTGTCAGGTAGGTCAGTGTATGTCAGGTAGGTCAGTGTGGGTCAGGTAGGTCAGTGTAAGTCAGGTAGGTCAGTGTGTGTCAGGTAGGTCAGTGTGGGTCAGGTAGGTCAGTGTATGTCATATGTCAGGTAGGTCAGTGTGTGTCAGGTATGTTAGGTAGGTCAGTGTCTGTCAGGTATGTCAGGTAAGTGAGTGTAATGGTCAGTGTATGTCAGATAGGTCAGTGTATGTCAGGTAGGTGAGTGTAATGGTCGGTCCGCGTCAGGCAGGTCAGTGCGCGTCTGGTAGGTAACACCCCCAGTGAACCAGTGACATTATTGCAGTGATCAGTGCTAAAGATATGCACTAACATTGTACTAATGACACTGGCAGGGAAGATGTTAACATCAGGGGCAATCAATGGGGTTAAATGTGTTCTTTTAGTGTGTTTCTAACTGTGTGGGAGGATTGACTGCCTGGGACAACACACAGATCCATCTTCCTGCATAGCATAAAGACAGAATCTCTGTTTGATCCCCTGTCAGAACGGAGATCTGCCTTGTTTACTATGGCAGATCCCTGTTCTGTCACTGTGGGGAACGACTGCTGATTGGCTCCCCTGCTGGCCAATGGGCACGCATTACACATTACATATAATTTTTTTTAGCAGAGAACCTCTAGAGAATAAAATGGTGATCATTGCAAATATTTATGTCATACGGTATTTGCGCATGGGGAAAAATACATATTCATGAATTAAAAAAAAAAAAAAAAAAACAGTAAAGTTAGCCCAATTTTTTTGTATAATGTAAAAGATGATGTTATGCTGAGTAAATAGATACCTAACATGTCATGCTTTGAAATTAAGCACAGCAGTGGAATGGCGACAAACTACAGTACATAAAAATCTCCATAGGCGACCCTTTACAAAATTTCTACAAGAGATCTAGTGCTAGAATTATTAATTCTCGCTCTGACGATCGTGGTGATACCTCACTTGTGTGGTTTGAACACTGTTGAGATTTGCGAGCACGATTTACGGATGCGTTCGCTTCTGCATGAGAGCACGAAGGGACAGGGTGCTTTCATTTTTTTATGTATTTATTTATTTTATTTATGTATTTATTCTTTTTACACTGTCTCTTTAACCACTTGCCTACCGGGCACTTGCACCCCCTTCCTGCCCAAGCCATTTTTTTTTAGCTTTCAGCGCTGTCGCACTTTGAATGATCCATTGCAGGATCCTGGACCAGTGTACTTACCTTGTCCCCAGGATCCTGCGATGTCCCCCCGCTGTGTCTGTGGGCTCTGTCCACCGCCCAATGCCTCTGTGTGCCGGGCTCCGTTCCCTGTGAGTCTCGCAACGCACGGGGGTGGAGCCCGGCTGCAAATTCAAAAAAGTGAAAAATCATAATACATACAGTACACTGTAATCTTACAGATTACATTACTGTATGAAATCATTTCACATCCCTTTTGTCCCCAGTGCTTTGCCCAGTGCCCTGAAGGCATTTTTATATTATATATACTGTTCGTTCTGCCTGGAAACTGGAGATTGTCCATAGCAACCAAAAAGTGTCCCTTTACATCAAAATTGTTTTTAGACCAGCTAAAAAACAGCGATAGTAAATTAGAACACTTGCAGAATTGAGCGATAGTGAATTGTGGGGGAAATTTATTTTATTATTATTATATTATTATTTTTTAGAATTATTTATATTTATTTATTATATTATAATTTATTTTGTGTTTCAAACTTCATCATACCCGGGATATCTACTAGACTCTTGGTGGACAGATTTAAGTGTGCTATTGCTAAGAATTACAGGCCTACAATATAAAATGCCAAATTTCTATGCAAAATAATTGTACCGCTTTGAGACGCAAAAATCTGACATAATCATACCGCCAGGGAGGCTACCCAACTTCCTCTGAACCCAGCTGCTCCTGGACCCAGAAGCTTTCTATTAGGCTGGCTTCACACTGGGGCGGTGCGGGGCGGCGACGGTAAAGCAGCGCTATATTTAGCGCTGCTTTACCATCGTTTTACCCGCGGTATGCGCCCGCTAGCGGGGTGGTTTTAACCCCCGCTAGCGGCCGCAAAAGGGTTAAAAACCTCCGCAAAGCGCCGCTGCAGCGGCGGTTTGCGGGCGGTATCCCCGCGGTTTCCCATTGATTTCAATGGGAAGGAGCGGTATAGGAGCGGTGAACACACCGCTCCTTCACCGCTCCAAAGATGCTGCTAGCAGGACTTTTGTTGCGGTCCTGCTAGCGCACCGCTCCAGTGTGAAAGCCCGCCGGCTTTCACACTGGAGTGAATGGGGCCGGTTTTTTCAGGCGGTATACAGGCGCTATTTTTAGCGCCGTACCGCCTGAAAACCGCCCCAGTGTGAAAGGGGCCTTAGACAGTGAAATGAGAAGCAGAACAGTGATGGACTCATTTCTTTATCACTCTGCTCTCTCCTCCTATCAGCACATTGTGGCTCATTGTGCTTCTATTTCCTTTTACACTCCAGCTCTGTTGTACAGGGACCGCAGGGTGGTGATGCCTTGTCAAATTCAGATACTAACACTTCTTGCCTTTAATAATACATTTTATGATGTAATAAAGATTACATCACTGCATTCATGAATCTTATATCTGTCTAGAGCTCAGTTTTAAAGCTTAACTCGAGTAAATGTAAAAATGCACCCCTGTTGTGGGGCAGTAAAATTAAACCATCAGCGTTTTTTTTTTTTAACTTAGTACACTGAACAGAGTAAAATAAACATTCCCTAGTAAATTATTTGATGATTGATGATTCTAACCCCAGAACTTACAGTTTACAATTTCCAATGCCTCCTGCTTCCTTGGTGCTGCTTCCCTGAACTTTCGGTATACACAAGAAAGAGTTAACAGTGGACAGTGTAGTTTGGGGTCAGTCTGTTAGGGGAAGGGAGGGGGAGGAGAAGGGAGGAACAGGGGAGCTCCTTGCCATTCTTAGCTACAGGGCTGTGTTTCTATTGATGCACACAGTGTAGGGTGACTTCACTGTCCCAAGGTCATCATAAGAGGTCCTGCATTGTATGTGAAAGCCTGCTCACATTCCAGGAGCGTTGGACAGAGGAGAAGAGGGAACTACCAAGGTAGTGAGGAATAAGGTAAGTATCTGTACTCATTCATCAGTCCAGCTTTAAAGTATAGTCTAAAGGACAAACTTTTTCTCCCTTTTTAAATTTTGTATAGAGTAGTGAAGGCTTAAAACCGCTGTCAGTTTTTTTATTTTTTTAACCATCTATAGGGTTGATTTACTAAAACTGTAGAGTGTAAAATCTGGTGCAGCTCTAGAAACCGATCAGCTTCTATTTATTTTTTTTGTCACAGCTTAACCGCTTGCCGACCGCCGCACGAACATTTACGTCGGCAGAATGGCACGGACAGGCAAATGGGCGTACAGGTACGTCCCTTTAAATTTCCCGCCGCGTGGTCGTGCGCTTCTGGCAGCGTGCGGGCGACCCTGCCGCAAGCTCCGTGAGGGTGTTTGCGGGTCCCGCGGACTCGATGCATACCCGCGATCATCTCACGGAGAGGAAGAACTGGGTGATGCTTATGTAAACAAGCATTTCCCTGTTCTCCCTAGTGACACTGACACTCATCACAGCTCCCTGTGATCGGGAGCGGTGATCAGTGTCGTGTCACACATATCCCCCCCCCACAGTTAGAATCACTCCCTAGGACACACTTAACCCCTGCAGCGCCCCCTAGTGGTTAACCCATTCACTGTCACATTTACACAGTAATCAGAGCATTTTTAAACGCACTGATCGCTGTAAAAAATGTGCATGGTCCCAAAATAGCGCCAAAAGTGTCCGATGTGTCCACCATAATGTCGCAGTCATGATAAAAATAGCAGATCGCTGCCATTTCTAATAAAAAAAAATTATTAATAAAAATGCCATAAATCTATCCCCTATTTTGTAGACGCTATAACGTTTGCTCAAACTAATCAATAAACGCTTATTGCGATATATTTTTTACCAAAAATATGTAGTAGAATACGTATCAGCTTAAACTGAGGAAAAAACATGTTTTTTTAGATTTTAGATATTGTTTGGGGATATTTATTATAGCAAAATGTAAAAAATATTGCCTTTTTTTTTTAAATTGTCGCTCTTTTTTTGTTAATAGCTCAAAAATAAAAACTGCAGAGGTGATCAAATACCACCAAAAGAAAGCTCTATTTGTGAGGAAAAAGGACGTCAATTTTGTTTGGGAGCCACGTCGCTCGACCACGCGATTGTCAGTTAAAGCGACGCAGTGCCGAATCGCAAAAAAATATCTGGTCTTTGGGCAGCCAAATGGTCCAGGGCTGAAGTGGTTAATTGAACAAGTTAGAAGCAGATTGGCTACCGTGTACAGCTGCACCAGATTTTGGACTCTCCAGTTTTAGTAAATCAACCCCCAGTCCACATTAGGGATATTTTCCTTCACTTCCTGTCTGTCAGACTCAACAGAAAGTCAGAGGATATATTTCCAATGTAAGGGAAATCCCCCCTGACATAGTTATCAGGAAACATGTCCCCATTGGGAAAATGTTCCCCCTATTCATGTTTTTGTGACAGCTCAAAATTTTGACTTCCTTTCATGCCAAAAGAGCATTGGTGATCAGGATAGTTACAACAGTTAATATGAATCTCCCCCAAAGGGGACACAGACAGCAAAGAAGACCTAACCCCCAAAGGGGACATCAAAGAAGAATCTCCCCAAAGGGGACACAGACATCAAAGAAGACCTAACCCCTCACCACTCTATCCAAATCTAGCCTAAAAAAAAAAAGAAAACAAAACTGTAGTTTTGAATTTGCTTATATGTTAACATGTTACTGAAAATCGAAAAGTTATTTGCAATCTTTTTTTAAATGCAGGTTTCATGATTAAAATCTTATGATCCTGCCCTGAAGGTCCTCACTGAAGACCTTCCTATTTTAGGTTGACAACTGTCTCCCAGTGGTGCTTCTGCATTTTAAGGATGGATGAATCGGCCCAAGTTCAGTTTTCAGGATCTTTGTTAAATCCTATTTGAAACTTGCAAAATATGAATTTATCAGCAAATCCCATTGAAGTCTTTGGGAGGGATAAATTATGACCAATTTTGAGGCTATGTGCTGGACTTGGGGAGAAAGGCATTACCATATGTCACTTATAATAAAAAATACTTTACACTGGCAAGAGGATACTTTTAATGTCGAGGGTGACATGGAAGTACACAATTTCTTTAAATTACATGCTTGAGAGATACCTTTAAGCAGTATGTGGTGTTATGGAACAGTACAATTTTCACAGGAAAGTGCCATCACATAATTTGGATGTGTAATTGATTTTTTACTTTAACATTTAGCTTGGCTTAAGCACAGCAGCAGGACCGCAATCTGAATCATTTCAACTTGAAAAAAATGATTTTTTAGGTAGTTTTGGTTGCAACGCCTGTTTTTTTTTTTTATCAAACCATAATGGACTTAAATTGACAAGTAGAAAAAGAAGCCACAGCAGATCTAAAAATTATTGGAAAGTTCACTCTTAAAAAAAATAAAGCCAAACCTTTCAACTTCCCTACAATGCAGCTCATTAACCTCCCTGGCGGTATGATTCTTTCTGGTTTTAGGTGCTGAAAGCGGTACATTTATTTTGCATGGAAATTTGGCGTTTTTATATTGTAGGCCTGCAATTCCTATGAATAACTCACTTAAATCTGTCCAAACCAGAGTCTAGTAGACATCCCGGGTATGATAAAGTTTGAAACACAAAATCATAAATTATAATATAATAAAAATATATATAAAAATTATTCAATAATGTAATCAAATCAAAAACACTGAAATTTGCTCAGTTGCAGAATAGTCGCTGTCATTAAATTTATTGTTTGATGGTGAATTGTAATTCTAATTTATTATCGCTGTTTTCTAGCTGGTCTAAAACCACTTTTGACATAAAGGGACACTTTTTGGTTGCTATGGACAATCTCCAGTTTCCAGGCAGAAAATAATTATTTATTATATAAAATGACATGCAGGGCACTGGGCAGACCACTAGGGGCAAAGGGGATGTGTATTTTTGTATACATTACTGTAATCTGTAGGATTACAGTACTGTATGTGTACTGTGTTTTTAAACTTTTTTGAATTTGGCGCCGATCTCCGCTCCCGTGCGTTGTAACGTCGCAGGGAACGGAGATCAGCGGCACTCGGCACTGTGTGAATCGAGCGAGCAGTCAGCTCGCACACACAGCGGGGAGACATCGCAGGATCCAGGGAACAAGGTAAGTAACTTCCCCCTGTATCCTGCAACGCAAGCCCGAGTCTGGCTCGGAGTTACCGCTTTTGGTACTGAAGATCCCACCCGAGCCAGACTTGGGAATACCACCAGGGGGGTTAAAGGAGAAGAATGGAATTTTTTTTAAAAATCATACTTACCTAGGTGGATGCTGCATCTGTCCCCTGCCCGCTCTAAGGCTGGAAAGTGGAAACCGAGTGATCAAACAAAGCTAATCGCTTGGTTCTCAGAGCTCCCTGAGCAGCGAGCCAGTGGCTTGTAGTCACCTGCTCTCTGCTCTGCCCCCTCGCGCTTACTGGTGCGCTTGGCTATGAAGGAGGCGGGAGCGGCCAGCTGAGAGGCTAAGCCAGATGCCAGTTCAGGCATGTGGGCGGATCTCGACCATTTGGTCATAATCTTTCCCAAGCCTGGACCGGCTTTGTGATGTCAGCCAACAAGGGTCTTCAGCCCACTGTCTGCTGAAAATGGGTTGCAGGAGTGCATAACGATTTGCACTCCTGGAATCCACAGGAAAAGTACAGCCAAATGAGCATCTCCTTTAAGCACAGATTGGGTTTTTTAGCATTGTTTTTTTAGCTTAGTTGCTCTCCTGGCTGTAGCAGCCAGCAAATGACAGCTCTGAAATCATAAATAATGAAATCATCATCACTTTCAGATTTATTAGTCACTGAGGAGATCAGGGAACAGATGTTCCTCCATTTCCTCAGTGTTTAGCTATCCTATCCATTTACCATGGCCCCAGAATTCCTGGAGGTGGGGGAAAGGCGTCAGCCTTTCTCACTTCAGTAAAAGTGATCAGTGGCTGTAGAGCTGCCCAAATCACTTTTACTGAACAGCCAATCAGCTGTAGAAAATGACAAAAACCTAATGGCTGCAGCTTATTGTAAACACTTGCTGACAGGATAATATATACGCACGGCGCAAGTGGGTAAAAGGATTTTATGATGTACAGATATGCCGACAGGGCATGTAAGGGAACATAAAACAGCACTGCAATTCAAAGAACTCAACCATAGCTTGGTAAAGTAAATCTAAACACAACCTCTAAGATCTCATATAGGACTTAACGTGATACTATCACTTGGGAAGCATATTATTATTTTAATTACTAGCTTTTAGGGATGAGCCAGAGGTTCGAGTCGAGCATAAGTTTGACTCGAACATTGGGTGTTTGTTCTAAAATGAACCGAACATATGGGGCGTTCGTGGGAAATTTGAGTGGCACGGAATGCCCTATAGTGCATTGCTGTATGATGATTGGCCAAAACATGCACCTGACCTTCATGCTTTGGCCAAACACAGCGCGCTTTGCTGAGAGAGCCATAATTGGCCAAAGGCAGGGTGCCTTTGGCCAATCATGGCTCAAGGGATCACGTTTGGCGCTTTGGTGTTTCTGTAACATGCGCATTTGACCATGTTATATGATGGTCCACAGGATACAGTAAGATGCTTTAATACTTGGTGTCACCTGGTGGTGGAAGCACTACAAATTTTGATTGCGGGGACACTGGTGGAGCAAGTGAATCATGGATGATTTGTTTCCTTTGAACTTTCTTGTTTCACATATATTTTTCCTTTTTAGCCTTTGTGAATGGGCTCTTATGGACACTTATTTACATATTTGGTGTGATTTCTTTATACACATTTTTTCACCTAATAAGTTTGATGTCATTATATTGATTTATTTTTGTGTTTTCACAATATTGAGTTCAATTTTTTAGCGCTGCTTCATATATTTATCATAGGTACTCACACTGTCCTTATCCTGCAGCTATGGATATCACACCTTCTGCTGGGCTGGTTTTACTCCAGGCTATGCAGGATGTCCTTTTCTCTGGTCGACTGTAGGGCAGTGGAACTCCCTCCCAGGCTACACAGCAGCACCTCAACCATCCATAATGTACACAAGAGGGCAATATATATATATATATATATATATATATATATATACACTGAGAAAAATTATTGCCCCTATTTATCATGAGCTGAACGCAAAGATATACAACTTTTTCTATGTACACAAAAGGCCTATCTCTCTCAAATATTGTTCACAAATCTGTCTAAATCTGTGTTAGTGAGCACTTCTCATTTGCCAAGATAGTCCATCTACCTCACAGGTGTGGCATATCCAGATGCTGATTAGACAGCATTATTATTGCACAGGTGTGCCTTAGGCTGGCCGCAATAAAAGGCCACTCTAAAATGTGCAGGTTTACTGTATTGGGGGGGGGGGGCCGGGGGGGCAAAAAACAATCAGTATCTGGTGTGACCAACATTTGCCTTACGCAGTGCAGCCCATCTCCTTCGCACAGAGTTGATCAGATTGTTGATTGTGGTCTGTGGAATGTTGGTCCATTCCTCTTTAATGGCTGTTTAAAGTTGCTGGATATTGTCAGGAACTGAAACACTGTAAAATACGCTGATCGAGAGCATCCCAAACATGCTCAATGGGTGACATGTCCAGGGAGTATGCTGGCCATGCAAGAACTGGGATGTTTTCAGCTTCCAGGAATTGTGTACAGATCCTTGCAACATGGGGCCATGCATTATCATGCTGCAACATGAGGTGATGGTCGTGGATGAACGGCACAACAATGTGCCTCAGGATGTCGTCATGATATCTCTTTGCATTCAAAATGCCCCCAAAAAAATGCACCTGTGTTCATTGTCCATAGCATACGCCTGCCCGTACCATAAACCCACCGCCACCATGGGCCACTCAATCCACAACGTTGACATCAGCAAACCGCTCACCCACACAACGCCATACCTGCTGTCTGCCATCTGTCCTATACAGTAAAAACCGGGATTCATCCTTGAAGAGAACACCTCTCCAAAGTGCCAGACGTGATTGAATGTGAGCATTTGCCCACTCAAGTCGGTTACAACGACGAACTGCAGTCAGGTCGAGCCCCCAATGAGGACGACGAGCATGCAGATAGCTTCCGTGAGACGGTTTCTGACAGTTTGTGCAGAAATTCTTTGGTCATGCAAACCGATTGTTACAGCAGTTGTCCGGGTGGCTGGTCTCAGCAGATCTTGGAGGTGAAGACGCTGGATGTGGAGGTCCAGGGCTGGTGTGGTTATTCCATGTGGTCTGCTGTTGTGAGGCCGGTTGGATGTACTGCCAAATTCTCTGAAATGCCATTGGAGACGGCTTATGGTAGAAAAATGAACATTCAATTCAAGGGCAACAGCTCTGGTGGACATTCCTGCAGTCAGCATGCCAATTGCACACTCCCTAAAAACTTGCGACATCTGTGGCATTGTGCTGTGTGATAAAACTACACATTTTACTGTAAAGCAGCCTTTTATTGTGGCCACCTGTGTAATAATCATGCTGTCTAATCAGCATTTGATGTGTCACACCTGTGAGGTGGATGGATTATCTCGGCCAAGGAGAAGTGCTCACTAACACAGATTTAGACAGATTTGTGAACAATATTTGGGAGAAATAGGCCTTTTGTGTACATAGAAAAAGTTGTAGATCTTTGAGTTCAGCTCATGATAAATAGGGGCAAACACAAAAGTGTTGCATTTATAATTTAGCTCAGTATATATATATATATATATATATATATATATATATATACATAACTTTGTCTCTGGTCTACAAATGTGGATGTGTTTGTCTATAAACACCCTTATTTTTTTAAGGCTGGACAATAGAACATGTCTAGGCCACGGTTTTTGATCATATACTGAATTATCCCGAACCATCCTATCTAGGAATTAGTCACATGAACAAAGCTAAAGGAGTCTAGGCTACTATTGCTTAGACAGAGCAAGGCAATTAGTGGCTGTTCCTGAACACTGATTCCCTGAAAAGCTGAAATCACATGACCAACTGGCAGCATTTGTTCATGTGATCAGCATTTGGTGCAGGACAGGCCAATATTAGGGCTTAAACAGCCAAGCCTTGTTGATGAACACTGACTTTTGCATTCAAATGCAGCTCTACTCAAACATACAGTAAAAGCAAAATGCAGCAAGAGCTGCATTGTCTTTGATTTGCCTGCATGTATGTAAACCCCAAAAATCAATTTCTTCTCATTGCTCCCTTTTGGTCTGTTAACCACTTCCGGATCGCCGAACGCAATATACATCCTTATTTTGAGGATGGATATCGTTGTTATGGCAGCAGATAGCTGCCATAACCCTGGTTTCCTCGTGTTCGTCCAGTGGTCCGCTACAAGATAAAAGTCGTCTCTACGGCGGATTCGCTGCAAGATCACTTTTATAGGCGTGGGAGAGGGCCCCCCTGATCGCGCTCCGGTGCTTACCGGAGCCGTCGGCAGCGGCGGAGGCGATCCGGGCCTCTCTGTGGCTGGGCATGGAGACAAGTGAGGGGAAGATGGCCCCCACCCGTCTCCATGACATTGCAGGGCAGAAGCAATGTAAAAACGTCAATTCCGCCAACAGCTCCTAAAGGGCCATTTTTTTAAAAATCATTTTTGACCCCAGATCTCATATTTAAGAGGACCTGTCATGCTTTTTTTCTATTACAAGGGATGTTTACATTCCTTGTAATAGGAATAGAAGTGACACAATTTTTTATAAAGTGTAAAAATAAAAAATAAAAGGTAAAATAAATAAGAAAATCCCGCCGAGCTCGCGTGCAGAAACGAACGCATATGCGCGCCCGCATATGAAAATGGTGTTCAATTACACATGTGAGAGCAATAATTTTAGCCCTAGACTTCCTCTGTAACTCAAAACATGCAACCTGTAGAATTTTTTAAACGTCGACCATGGAGATGTTTAAGGGTAAAAGTTTGTCGCCATTCCATGAGCGGGTGCAATTTTGAAGCGTATGTCACGCTTCAAAATTGCACCCGCTCATGTCGTTGGGTATCAATTTAATCGGCGTAACATTATCTTTCACAATATAAAAAAAAATTTGGGCTAACTTTACTGTTGTCTTATTTTTTTATTCAAAAAAGTGTATTTTTTCCAAAAAAGTGTGCTTGTAAGACTGCTGCGCAAATACGGTGTGACAGAAAGTATTGCAACGACTGCCATTTTATTCTCTAGGGTGTTAGAAAAAAAAATGTATAATGTTTGGGGGTTCTAAGTAATTTTCTAGCAAAAAAAATGTTTTTAACTTGTAAGCAACACATCTAAAAAAGAAGCCCTGTCCTTAAATGGTTAAACATACCATTGAATGAGTTTTGCTAATCCTGTTTTATAAGTGCAAAAAATTCCAGTTGATCTGTCAGTAATTGATGCAGTCCAGGGCCCTCTAAAGTCATGTTTCAAGCAGTGTTATTGGCCCTGCCAAATCCACTGTGATTTACAGAACCCCCCCATCAATAATGGATATCAAGGGACGTATTTTGTAGTCCTACTCCTGACAAACTTCCTAGGGTGGAAGCGTTGCTCCTCCATGGATGCAGTACATCAATTGAGCATTGTCACTCTAGGACAGGAATTATATTACTAACAGGATCACCAGGTGAAAATAAAGGGGGAAAAGAATGAAGAAAAAGAATGCAGCCACCACATCAAGGGACTGTACTTCAGTACATGAAATGTTTGTTTTTAGGATTGGATACACTTTAAGAGACTCAGTGGCGGAATTATAGGGGTCACCGAGATTGCCATGGCGACTAGGCCCCTTGCTGCAGGGGGCCTTTGAGGGCCCCCTGTACTCTTTGATAGGAGGGGAGGCTGAGAGGAGCTCCCCGATCATCAGCCGAACTGTAATCGGTGCAGTGCAGGGAGCTCCTCACATACTTAAAGTGAAAGCAGTGTGTGCTGTGCTGTGCTCTTTGTCTCCCCCTACAGTGCAGTACCCTGCAGAAAGAAGGTAAATGTCTGCCGTTTTTTTATAAGACTATCTACTGTATGTGTGTTTATATGTGTGTGCATGCATGTGTGTGGGGGTGTGCATGCATGCATGTGTGTGTGTGTGGGGGGGGGGGTGTGCATGCGTGTGTGTGGGGGTGTGCATGCATGTGTGTGTGTGTGGGTGTGCATTCATGTGTGTGTGTGGGGGGGGGGGTGTGTGCATGCATGTGTGTGTGGGGGAGGAGTGCATGCATATGTGTGGGGGGAGTGCATGCATGTGTGTGTGGGGGGTGTGCATGCATGTGTGTGTGTGTGGGGGGGTGTGCATGCATGTGTTTATGAGGGGGGAGGAGTGCATGCATGTGTGTGTGGGGGTGTGTGCATGCATGTGTGTGTAGGGGTGTGCGTGCATATGTGTGGAGGTGTGCATGCATATGTGTGGGGGTGTGCATGTGTGTGCATGCATGTGTGTGGGGTGTGCATGCATGTGTGTGGGGGGGGGGGTGTGCATGCATGTGTGTGGGTGTGCATGCATGTGTGTGTGTGCATTCATGTGTGTGTGTGGGGGGTGTGTGCATGCATGTGTGTGTGGGGGAGGAGTGCATACATGTGTGTGGGGGGGAGTGCATTCATGTGTGTGTGTGAGGGGGTGTGCATGCATGTGTGTGTGGGGGTGTGCATGCATGTGTGTGTGTGTGTGGGGGGGGGGGTGCATGCATGTGTGTGTGGGGGGAGGAGTGCATGCATGTGTGTGTGTGGGGGGGTGTGTGCATGCATGTGTGTGTGGGGGTGTGCATGCATATGTGTGGGGGTGTGCATGCATATGTGTGGGGGGGTGTGCATGCATATGTGTGGGTGTGCGTGTGGGCGGTGGGGATTCACAGTGGCAGCATTTGGCACACTGGCCGCATTTGGCACACTGGCCGCATTTAATGGGCACAGTGGCGGCATTTGATGGGCACAGTGGCGGCATTTGATGGGCACACTGGCGGCATTTGATGGGCACACTGGCGGCATTTGATGGCACAGCGGCAGTTTGATGGGTACAGTGGCAGCATTTGATGGGCACAGTGGCGACATTTGGTGCTACAGTGGTGGCGTTTGATGGTACAGTGGCTGCAATTGATGGGCACAGTGGCGACATTTGATGGTACAGTGGTGGCGTTTGATGGTACAGTGGCTGCAATTGATGGGCACAGTGGCAGCATTTGATGGGCACAGTGGCGACATTTGATGGCACAGTGGTGGCGTTTGATGGTACAGTGGCTGCAATTTTGAGCACCAGCTGTCACTGGTTTATATGTGCATTTATATATATATATATATATATATATATATAATAATATATATATATATATATATATATATATATATATATATTTTGTGTGTGTGTGTTTTTTTATATAAAAATTAAGAAATCGGTTCCTTTATATGCAGCCACCCACTTGTGACTGGGCCCTGGTGTTCTAACATCGGGCTCGGAGTAAAGAGCTTTGTCCGGAGGTCAGGGGGGGGGGGGCCTCCATGGTTTCTTGCATCGGGGCCCTGAGGGTTCTAGTTACGCCACTGAAGAGACTATATTTATAAAGCAATGTATGTGACCAAACATTTACTGCATTTGAATCTTTCTGGTGCATGTGTTTTAAATAACAATGAAAGATTTACTATCAGTGAATAATATGGCCCTAGGGGGATGATATACTAAAACTGGAGAGTGCAAAATCTGGTGCAGGTCTGCATGGAAACCAATCAGCTTCCATTTTTTTTTTGTCAAAGCTTAATTGAATAAGCTGAAGTTAGAAGCTGATTGGCTACCATGCACAGCTACACTAGATTTTGCGCCATTCAGTCTCAGGCACTAATGGGCACTGATAGGAGGCACTAATGGGTGCTGATAGGAGGCAGTGATGTGCACTGATAGGAGGCCTTGATAGGCACTGATAGGAGGCATTGATGGGCACTGATAGAAGGCACTAATCTGCACTGATAGGAGGCATTGGTGGGCACTGATAGGAGGCACTAATGGACACTGATAGGAGGCACTAATGGGCACTGATAGGAGGCATTGATGGGCATTCACATCTGGTGTGCAAAGTTGCAGGGAGTGCTTCACATCTGGTGTACACAAAGTGTAAGAAAAATGTTGTAGACAAATTTTCAGACGTACAAAGACACCCCCACATGTGTCCCCACACACCAGATCACGATGACACCCAGCTTTTCAGTCTGGGAGTCAATACAGGCTTAAAACGATATCCAAAGGATGTCACAGGATGGCAATTCACTGATGAGATTGAATAATACATGACTCTTCAACGTTAATTCTCAGCCATGAAAAACAGGTACCCATAAAGAAAAAAGGGACCAATAGTGAAGTATGCTAAGAAAGGATATTTATTGCGTATAAAAGGACATAAGTTAAAAACAGACATGGAAATGGTAACAGAATACAGCAAACGCCGTTGTTGGTGTTACACGAGACCAGAAGTGACGTCAGTACTGGAAGTGCGTCGCGTCAATGCATTTCGCCCTCCCACAGGGTGTCATCAAAGGACCTAACCACTGATTGGGACTGACTGCCTTAAATAACAAAATAGAGAGTACACTCCCCTTCCCCCCACCAATCAAATAGGTACTAGCAGCCATTTTGTTGGTTGGAAAAACATGTCACTCATATGGATAGAGCACAATCCACACGAGAGACTAAAATGCCATAGCATTGGTTAGATAAACTAGATAAACTTCATCATGATTAGACGTCAATTCTGGTGTCATGGGAACAGATAAAACATAAACATTCCAACATATATAATGAAAATAAAATAAACATGAAAAATAAAAATAAATGAAAATGGAAATGAAACTAAAAATAAACATAAAAATCAACGTGAAAAAATAAAAATAAAATAGAAATAAAAATAAAAATAAAAAAAATAAAAATGAAAATGAAAATAAAAATAAAAATGAAAATAAAAATGAGAATAAAAAAGAAAGTACACACAAAACCAACCAGACCAATAGAATTATTAAAAATTATAAAAAATTTGATAGAAAACAATTAAGATCTAATTCGATGTTTAACCCCATAGGGTTCATTGTCCTCAATCGCTGAATCCACTGGGTCTCATTGTGAGAGATGGCTCTCTTAAGATTGCCTCCTCTCCAACGGGCTTCAACTCTATCAATGCCACAAAAGGTAAGACCACTGGGATCCCTGCCATGGAATAGGCTGAAATGGTTGGACAAGCTGTGATGTTTAAAACCCTTTTTTATCTGGTTGACATGTTCGTGTAGACGGACCCCCAATGCTCTGGTGGTCCTACCCACGTACTGCAGTCCGCAAGGACAGGACAGAAGATAAGTGACGTGGGTAATGCCACATGTGATGAACTGTTAAATCTTAAAGGACTCACCAGAGGAGTGGCAAGTAAACTCGAGTGTCTTCCTTACCCCATGTTTGGATGTTCTACACATTACACACCTCCCACAGCTGAAAAAAACAACCTGGTCCAAGAACATGACAGTCTTCTTGCGGGGATTGACCACATTGGGTGCCAACTTTAACCGTAGGGTGGGGGGGCTGGTGTAGATGAACAATGGTTCATCTACAAAAAATGGTTTGTTCATTTTTTTATTATTTTTTATTTTCATTCATATTCATTTTTATTTTCATTTTTATTTTTATTTCTATTTTTATTTCTATTTTTATTTTTATTTTATTTTTATTTTTTCACGTTGATTTTTATGTTTATTTTTATTTTTATTATTTTTAGTTTTAGTTTTAGTTTCATTTCCATTTTCATTTATTTTTATTTTTCATGTTTATTTTATTTTCATTATATATGTTGGAATGTTTATGTTTTATCTGTTCCCATGACTCCAGAATTGACGTCTAACCATGATGAAGTTTATCTAACCGAGCGACATGTTTTTTCAACCAACAAAATGGCTGCTGGTGCCTATTTGATTGGTGGGAGGAAGGGGAGCGTACTCTCTCTTTTGTTATTTAAGGAAGTCAGTTTCAATCGGAGGTTAGGTCCTTTGATGACGCCCTGTGGGAGGGCGAAATGCATTGTTGTGACGCACTTCCGGTACTGACGTCACTTCCGGTCTCGTGGAACGCCAACAACGGCGTTTGCTGTATTCTGTTATTTCCATGCCTGTTTTTAACTTATGTCCTTTTATGCGCAATAAATATCCTTCCTTAGCATACTTCACTATTGGTCCCTTTATGGGTACCTGTTTTTCATGGCTGAGAATTAACGCTGAAGGATCGTGTATTATCCAATCTCATCAGTGAACATGCCATCCTGTGACATCCTTTGGATATCGTTTTAAGCCTGTATTGACTCCCAGACTGAAAAGCTGGGTGTCACTGTGATCTGGTGTGTGAGGACACATGTGGAGGTGTCTTTGTATGCCTGAAAATTACAACATTTACAACATTTTTCTTTGCACTTTGTGTACACCAGATGTGAAGCACTCCCTGCAACTTTGCACACTAGATGTGAAGCACCTATATAGTTATATATGGACTTTATTATTTATTTGTTTTCACTTATTATGGGTCTATGTTTGTAAGCACTGTATTTATGTTTTTTCTCATTATGGTCAAGTGTTTAGCACTTTGTGTAAAGCAGCTTCATTCACTTCTTATCATCCGTTTTTTTACACCATCAGCGTGAGTTTATATATTTAGTTTGTATATTTTCACATTGATGGGCATTGATAGGAGGCCTTGATGGGTACTGATAGGAGGCACTAATGGGCACTGATAGGAGGCATTGATGGGAACTGATAGGAGGCATTGATGGGCACTGATAGGCTGCACTGATGATCACTGATAGGAGGTATTGATGAGCACTGATAGGAGGTATTGATGAGCACTGATAGGCAGCATTAATGGTCACTAATAGGTGGCATTGATGAGCACTGATAGGTGGAACAGAGGATTGGGGCACTGATTATTAGTGTAAACAGTTTACTGACATTCTTGACGGTTAATCATGGTTTCTTGCACCAGGGCCCTGAAGGTTCTAGTTAAGCCTCTGTATGTGACAATAGCGGCAGACCTGCACCGCAATTTTAGGTGTCATTCAGATGAATGGCATCTCAAATGTGAGCCCTTCGATTTGTCATTCACCTATTGTGCTTTCAAATCACAGGCAGAATCGCAGCAAATCTGCCTACTATTCAAAAAGCTGAAGTGTGAATGCAACCTAATGCCCCGTACACACGGTCGGAATTTCCGACGGAAAATGTCCTATCGGACCATGTTGTCGGAAAATATGACCGTGTGTGGGCGCCATCGGACTTTTTCCGTCTGAAAAAAATTGAGATCCTGCTCTCAAATTTTCCGACAACAAAGTCCGATCTGACTTTTTCCAATCGTGTGTAGCAAATTCCGACGGACAAAGTGCCACGCGTGCTCTGATCAAATTACAAGACCAAAGCTATTGGCTACTAGCCTCTACGTAGTTCCGTCATACACAACGAACGTCACCACGTTCAGAATGATCGGATTTTCCGTCAACTTTGTCCGACCGTGTGTATGCAACACCAGTGTCGGACAAAATCCGTCAGAAAAAATCTGACGGATTTTGTGGTCGGAATTTCCGACCGTGTGTATGGGGCATTAGTGTGTTTTCTTACCTTCCTGTAATTGGATGCAATTTAGAAGTGCTTCAGTAACATACAGATGCACACACAAACACAAAACTAAATTTGAGTTGAAAACTGCATTATCCTTTTAAAAATGTCCAGTGTAGTACAGTGCTAATTACAGGAGTAAAACCTTTGCTCACACCAATTATGGTGTCATATGGACTCTCTAAGTACTTTGTTTTGTTCATGACATATCTGATTCTTTTCTTATTAATTGTTTTATTTGCCGAGAACACTGCAAGCAGCATGTCAGCTCAGCATCCTACACACATGTTGAGAAGCACGGCCCTCTGTACCCATATGGCAAGCCCCGAAGTCCGCTTACGTCTGTGTGTGATAAACATGCATATTTGATGAGATGAATTCATGGAATCTGCCAGTAAAAGATATTTTTAAATTGCAACCCTAAGGTGAAACATAGATCTACTTATTTTTTCAATAACCCAACTCTCTTGAGCTAAAATAAGGTTGAGCTTTCTGTGTCTCGTCTTGCTCCTTGCCAATTGGCTCAACCAGAACCACTGTATAATTGGCATGGCATCCCTCTATTAATACTATGAACTTTGTTCAAACAAAATAGTACTAGCTTAACAGAATCTTTATCATAGATTGTCATGTTTGCCCATTATAATTATAGTTTAGATCCTTTACTTGCATCTATGAAAAATGTGTGGACAATTTTCAGTCAAACTAATACACATTTTTTTTGTCATTTTGGTGAGACTGGTAAATCAGCCCAAACTGGGGCCAGCAGTGAGCCAATTACTTGAGTATAAATTGACATTAAGCCTGGGTACAGACTTGTGCGAACAAAGACATTGCATGTGATTCGCACCCTCACTGCGGTGCCGATCGCATGGGATGTCTGTGCAATGTGAGTTCAGCCACACAGTTGTATGGCTGAATTCGCATTGGATTTGCAGGGAAATAGTGCAGGTCTCTGTCCTCATTGGATAGATTGATGGCAGCAGGATTCATTGGCTCAGGCTGCTGTCAATCAAATCCAGTGACACAAGAGCAAAGTGGGGGGGGGGGGGGGGCGAGTCCTGCTGTCTGCTGTCTGTGTGAATTAACACAGCAGCGGGACTTGGAAACTCGGAAAACGCGCCCGCGTGAGTGCCCTTATGGAAAGCTGCTCTCCATGGGGGCACTTGATGAGGAGGAGGATTAGGAGGAGGAGCCAGGAATGCCAACGGGGCACCCCAGAAGAGGAGGATGGGGGCCACTCTGTGTGCAAAACCCTTGCACAGAGCAGGTCACTTTAAGCTTTCTAGGAAGGTAATCTGTCTTAAAGTGGAGGGCCACCCTAAAAAAAAAAAAGGGCATTAATATTCTTAAAAAATAAAAACATTTGAAAAAAAAAAAATGTTTACCTTACCAGAAATCCCTGTTGCTAGGCATTCTTCCTAATCTACCTCCTTCCTACTCCGCGGTGATCTTCTGTCTTCTCTCCTCCTCCGCGTTGTCTTCTGGGTAATGGGGCGCGCTGTGTTCTGGGAACTGTGTGTTCCTTAACCACTTCCCGACCGGCGCACACAGATGTACGTCGACAGAATGGCACAGACAGGCAGGAGGGCGTATATATAAGTCCCTCCTTAATGCCTGTCCGTGCCATCGGGAGCGCGCCGGGAGCGGCGCGCTCCCGCGCCGGTTGGGACCCCCATGAGTCCGGTCGCGGTCCCCGCGGACTCGATCGCCGCGGGGACACCCGCGATCGTCTCACGGGAAGGCTGAAAGGGGAGATGCTGAGATAAACAGCATCTCCCCGTTCTGCCTAGCAACTAGTGACGCCGATCTCTGCTCTCTATGATTGGAGCAGAGATCAGCATTCACTAGCTGACAGCCACGCCCCCCCACAGTAAGAAACACACCCCTAGGCCTACTTAACCCCTACACTGTCCCCTTGTGGTTAACCCCTTCACTGCCAGTGTCATTTATACAGGAATCAATGCATTTAAATAGCATTGATTGCTGTATAAATGACAATGGTCCCAAAAATGTGTCAAAAATGTCCGATGTGTCCGCCACAATGTCGCAGTCACAATAAAAATCGCTGATCGCCGCCATTACTAATAAAAAAAATATTAATAAAAATGCTATAAAACGATCCCCTATCTTGTAAATGCTATAACTTCTGCGCAAACCAATCAATAATCGCTTATTGCGATTTTTTTTACCATAATATGTAGAAGAATACGTATCGGCCTAAAACTGAGGAAAAAAAAAGTTTTTTTAATATATTTTTGGGGGATATTTATTATAGCAAAAAATAATGCGTTTTTTTTCAAAATTGTCGCTCTTTTTTGTTTATAGCGCAAAAAATAAAAACCGCAGGGGCGATCAAATACCACCAAAAGAAAGCTCTATTTGTGGGAAAAAAAGGACGCCAATTTTGTTTGGGAGCCACGTCGCACGACCGCGCAATTGTCAGTTAAAGTGACGCAGTGCCGAATCGCAAAAAGGGGCCTGGTCCTTTGGCTGAAAATTGGTCCGGTCTGAAAATGGTTAACACAGCGCGTCCCATTCACAAAGCGCCGCGCGACTCGCGCATGCGCAGTAGGAAACGGGCAGTGAAGCTGCAAGGCTCCACTGCCTGTTTCCTTTAGTGAGGATGGCGGGACTGGGACCCGAGAGCCGAGGGACATGTCGGCCTCAGCGGCCGACATCGCGGGCGCCCTGGAAAGGTAAGTTTTCTTATTAAAAGTCAGCAGCTACTTTTTTTTTAGCTGCTGATTTTTAAAAAAAAAAAATTTAACGCTGAAACACCACTTTAAGTAAAGACTCTGACAAGGTGAGAGAGAAGAGATCAGTAAGTTATCAACTCAAAGGAAACTTCCTACAAACTGCTAGGTCACTGCAATATGATCCTAGGAATTTTATGTGAATTTGCTCCTAATTTATTTATTTAATAATTGATATACTGAAGATCTCTGACAACTTTTTCTAAGCATTTAACAATTCACATTTAACAATTTGCATTAGTTCGCTCTCCTGAAGGATCGTACAACTTAATGTCTAAAGAATTGATCTGCAAATCACAGTGCCAGAGCTGCGATACCCGGAAGTAACCCCCGAGAGTGATGTCGCCGACCGTTTCCCCTCATACCTTTTCCTAATATGGTCTACTAGAGACTCCGAGTACAACTGGGTCTTTCTAGATGTATCAGAAGCACGCACAGTGGCTCCTGTGTAAATGAAGTATGCAGATTGAAGCCCTCATTCAGTAACATGCATTGTCCTTTGCCTTGCACTGGTCCCTACCACAATCATACACATTTTGTTCACATTATAGTGTATTTTTAGATGGAAGTAAATTATCCTTCCAGTATGTTTTTGTAATAAACCTGGAGCACCCAAAAAACTCATAGAGAATGGGATTAAAAATGTAAGTACAAATGAGCACAGCCGTCAGGGTACATAGGGTTCAGGCAGGGCAGTCAGATTTATTATATGGGGCATTTTAACTCTCCCCCCACTAAACAAGCAAAAGAAAGTGAGCTGAAGTTGTGCTTTAAAACTAACCTACAAACCAGAAGTCTAGATAAGTCGTCTCCCTGGGAGTACCTAATTACTAGAAACATTTGTCAATCCTGGCTTATGTATCTTGTGTACACAAATCTTTTATGTTCTTTTGCAACAAATACCCAAAGACAGACATCATATTTTCACACAGTGGTTTTTATTTTTATACTTCATGTTTTATTCAGCAACAGTACATTGATAGTAAAGCAGTTTACAGGGTTTGATTTATTATATATATGTATAGTATGAATCTGTTGGACGTTATCTTTTCTATGTGCCCTAAAAATGTCAATCAAATGGTACTACATGATGTAAAAATCAACAGATTTATACTCCAAATGTGTATGATTGTGTATTTATTTATGTAAACTATGTATGACAATTTTTTAAATGATAGATTTATACAAACTACCCAGCCTGACAATTAGCCATTGGGATCACAGAGACCCTTAAAGTTTTAGTAAACCCAGGACCCTGCATTCACTATATATGTTCTCCCACAGTACACATGGAAATGCAACCATTTTAGTAAATATAAACTGCTAAATACCTTTTCTCATAAGCAGTATATAGCAGACGTGTGACTTCTATCAGTGTCTGGTTAAAGCTTGTAGGAGGAATTTTCATTCTACTCTGACTGTCCCATGAGGCTGCAGGACCCATGACCCTCTATCTGGACAGAGCTAATTGGCCCTGTGCTGATCAAATGCACTCTCACATTAAAAAAAAAAAACCTCTCTAGCAATACACACCAAACTGAGCATATGCAGAGTGACTCCAAAGGCTCTCTTCTATCAGGAGATGGATTGGGGATAGTGGAAGAAAGAGGAAGGGGGCAGTGGAAGAAAGGGTGGGTCAGAGAAGACAGGATCAAGCTGTTTTTTTTTACACAATGCAGAGGATTAACCCCTTAGGTTCCACAGTGAGTATAACAAGCATGATTTTCTGCATATACTGCATATACATTGTGTATAATTGTGTATAAATTGTGTATAATAATATACAGACTGATTTCACTGTTGTGGGTTTAGTAACACTTTAAAGCTGAACCCCAGCTCCGATTTTCACTGTACACTGTCAATGTCTTGCAATGTGCATTATAAGCTGCAGCCGAAAGCGTTTGGGCGTTAAAGTCCATCCTCTTGTGAGCCTGTACATTAATATAGAACAAAAAGCTGCTTATACATACTTATATGAAAACTTAGAACTCTATACAAAAAGATGGCAGCCACCCTAATTTATAAATAACCTTTGCAGTAAGGTGCTCATGAAAGGGCAACACACAACATGAACAGACAAATATTTCCCAGCACACCTACCGGCTAGCAAGAAATAAAAATGACCCTGTCTAACATCTCAAGTTAAAAACAGGGGCTTTGGTTGCACACGTTTGCAAATATATGTGGAAGCCGCAGTGCCTACGTCAAGGCTCCTCTGTCTACTGCGGTCCTAACTCTGTATTTTTGAGAGTCTCCAAGTTGGAGCATTTATGACAGTGAATAAATTAAGGGTAGGTTTACCTGGATGGAGCCCACTCCTCCTTCAAGGCATAGGGACACATTGGACCCCCAGAAAGAGCACAATGGCAACTATCAATTTGTCCCTAGCCAAATCCAGCCAACAAACTATACAAAAGTTATATTTATAACTAGCCTTTAATGAGGAGTGGGTTCCCTTCAGGCAAACCTGTCCTTAATTTATCCACTACCATAAATACTCCAACTTGGAGACTCTCAAAAATATAGCATTAGGACCACAATACACAGAGGAGCCTTGATGTAGGAACTGCAGAGCAGTGGAAATGTGAAGGGAAGGTAATTATATGTAGCTGCAGGGCTGATATTAGTGAATCTGTTGGTGTGGCCTACATGGACATTTTAGCGTACGGACAGCTTAAAACGTGATGCGAGATCCCTGGTGTCTGCTTGTAAGAAAGTGTTGGCTTATGTTTTGGCTGATCTCTTGATCCTTGGTCTGGCTGCACACAGGCCTCTTCCTACACCATATGTTTCTTAGACATGATCATGTGCTATCTAGTATAAGTTATGGTAACTGCATCTGGCACACTGGATAGGTGGACTAAGATGTCCCTTAGATGAGGGGCCAAAAACAAATTCTCTTTTATTTACTGAGTTGATCTTTAATAAATAAGGTTCCTTTTTGGAAAACAAAGTTTAAAAAATTTAAAGTGAGATACAGTATAAAAAAACAAGAACATTTTTTTAAAACTCTCCCCTCCCATTTTCCCAGACATTCACATACATATGTTAATGCATGTATTAGGTTTGACTACATATGAAAGTGGTGATTGCACTACACAGATGATATTTATATTGCCATGGATGCAAGATTGAGAGCACTTAACTCTCAACTATAGGGGCTTTAAAAGCTTTGCCTAGGGACAGTAATGGGTACCAAAGTTTGTTGCTGTTTCATCAGCGCAAGCAATTATAACAAAGAGGTATGCCGAGAGTACGCAAATATGTCGCCTCTTGGCGGGTGGGCCTTGACGCCGATCGGCTGCATGTTTGCATACCAAATTGTAATGCATTTTTTGCTATTAAGCAATGTGCTAAGTTAACTGACAACTGCTTGGTCATGCAACACACTGTACGCAAATGAAATTTATATAATTTTTTTCACACAAATAGAACTTTCTTTTGGTGGCATTTAATCGCCACAATTTTTTTTAATTGTTGCTATATAAACTAATAAACACCTACATTTTGGAAAAAAATTGTTTTCTTATTTTCTGTTATAAGATTTTGCAAAAAAAATATTTTTCTTCAAAAAATTAAGGGCAAAATGTAGTCTGCTGCATTTCTTTGGTAAAAAATAACCAAACATCTGTGTATATTATTTAGTCTGTATGAAAGGTATATAATTCACAAACAGTACAGTATATGTATTTGAAGATTGATCAATCCTGATGTACTGACCACCTATCTAATTTGCTAAGACCCTAAAATGCCAGTACAAATACCCCCCAAATTACCCTTTTTGGAAAGTTGACAGTCCAAGGTATTTAATAAGATGAATGGTAAGTTGTAATCTTGTGTCACCATTTTTCAGAACGTGAAGAAATTTAATAAACTTATTTTTTTCCACTTTTTCTTTTACATACTGTCACCAGTGCTGTACAGTGTTGTATGACTGGTGTGGAGGTGATCAGGGATACTGAGTGATGGCAATATGTAAAAAACAATTTGAATAATGTATTATTTAATTTTTTTAACATCTTGTCCTTCTTTGTAACATCTTTTTTTTACTATTTTTTGTACATACTGTCACCAGAGTAGTTCTAGGTCACCATTGTGACACTGTACTACTCTGGGGGGTGATCAGGGATTTTCTTTTACACTATTATTGCTTATGATTACTGTTATAAACAATAGTTTTAGCTGTCATGAATGGCTTTCATTCATGACAGCTTGCTTACTATTGTGATCTGTCATTACATCTAATCACATGGTACAGGGGTGCTGTGATTGCCTGGGTACCATGTGATAGCGGTGGGCCAATCAAAGCATCACAATAGTAAGCAAAATGAATGACTGTTTTGTTTACGTTGTGGTCATGTGGTCGCTATGACCAATCATATCGATCACATGATACCCTTGCCACACATATCAGCGGTCACAGGGTTTGCCCGCTCCAGGGGGTGCACCATGGTACATACTCAGCGATGTACCAATACTTTGCTGAGCATGCAGCTGTCACTTACTCGCAGCATATTTACTGTGATCGGGTCGGCAAGTGGTTAAACTACATAAACCATAGACATTGGGGTTGATTTACTAAATGCAAATAGACTGCAGTTTCTCCAGAGCTTAGTAAATGAGGTAAGGCTTCATTTTGCAAAAAATACCCAATCACGTGCAAGAAAAAAAAAACAAAAAAAACCTTTTTGCTTGCACATGATTGGATGATGCATGTATCAATGCAAAAAAAAAGTTTTAAAAACTGCCATTTTTTCAGGAGCAGTGATTTTATAATGCTTAAAGTGAAACAATAAAAATTATTTTAAATATCGTGCCTGGGGGGTGTCTATAGTATGCACCCCAGTCCATTACCAGGCTCTTCAGGTCTGGTATGGATTTTAAGGGGAACCCTGCGGCAAAAAAAAGAGGGGTCCCCCAAAATCCACACCAGACCCTTATCTGAGCACACAACCTGGCAGCCCACATGAAAAGAGGGGGGGACGAGAGAGCGGTTATGTAAGGAGGTGAGGGGCAGAGGAGCTTGGCCAGCACAGATAGTAATTATACACTCCCAGAACAGGTGAGGGCTATGGCTGTTCTGGGAAAAAGACCCTTCTGAAATAGTTGAGTTTCTAGTAGGTCAAAGTGGAACTAAAGTCTGTGATACTTACCTTTCCTTTAATGGTCTGGCATTGTTCGTCGCAGGTGTCGTCTATCCCGACTTCTTCGGGATGCCGGGCTGCAGCCGGTTTCATTGGCCATTGTGGGATAAAATTATTCCTGTGCATGCACAGGAGTGCAGGTATCCCAGCACACAGAATTGTTTGCACAGCCCAGAGTACACACCAAAAAAAAAGCCGGCGTGCAGGCGGGTAGGTTTATTTTATTATTGCACGTCTCTTCTGCAATATAGAGCCCATCTGCTTGCACTCTTTAAGACTTTAGTTCTGCTTTAAGAAGCAGTGAATTCATAATAATTTATAGAAAAGGAAAATGATGTAGATGTTTAAAATACTTACATTTTCTATGCTTTTCCAATTAATTCTCTAAAGTTGGTGACAGGGCCTCTTTAATAATCAGACGTCAAGTACTATAAATGGTCTTACTTGTGACTCAGCGGCGTGGTTTATAAAAGCTTCTATTTCCCATACTGAAACTGTTGAGGCATATTCGTGCACTGTCTGGGACTATACTGACAACGAGAACATTTTATAAATCTGCCTCAGCAACGTCTTTATTAAAGTATTTTTTCCACATCGGCTTGTGGTTTTTAATAGGCAACGAAGACTGTTAGAGCAAGAGTTGAAGAACAGGCACGTTAAAGCTGCATATGTAAAGCTATTGATCTTAAGCCATCATCTCATCTTTTTCTCTTCTTCTGCCATCAAGGAGCTCACCCTCTCTGTCAGACTGGTCAAATGTGGAGAATCTGACTAACAAGTTTATTATATCTGACACAGCTACGAGAAGAACAGAAAATTCTTTCATGAGTCTTTCAGTATTTGTAGTACGCACCAGCATCCCGGGGGAGTCTAGGCTGCCTTTGTATTGTGTTTTAACCTACACTTGTTCCTGACATTGCTTCTGTAAATAATAAAAAGGCGCATTTTGTATTCTGTTGGTAAATTTAATGATCGTATTTAAAAATCTTATACTGACATGACTACTATATTGTGTATTTTTTTGTTTCAAGAGGAATCTCAGTCTATGCTGTATGCTATATTCACTAAAGAGTTAAATTCTCCATTGCAGTAACCCATAACAACCAATGAGATCTTGCCGCTATAACGTTGTTCACACAGGGCATACTACAGCGCCCGCCCATGCGAGGGCCATTTTTACCTACACAGGGATGCACAGGTGTTTCTTGCATCCTTGTGCAGGCAGTCTCATTCATGTCTATTGGGACGCAGCAGCTGCTCCCAAGTTGACATTCCTGTGGTGCGGCTACTTTGCACAAAAAGCATGCTGGTTTTTTTTGGGCGTTGCATTTGAACCTGCACGGATGTTAAAATGGGAGCAACAGCTGTTTCAATCAGGGGCGGCCCATCCATTAAGGGTGCACCCCCCCCCCCCCCACTGTCCATCGCTGCCTCCCCTATCCATGCGTCCGGCCCCTTTCAGGACATCGGTGCATGAATTTCAACGGGGAGGGGCTGATTTTTTTTGAAGCACTGATTGGATGCCAGAGTGGGTAATCAGACATGTCGGGGTCAGGAAAACAAAATCAGCATAGTCAGAAGAAAATATCAGGAACGGGAATCCAAAGGGAAGTCAGCCAGTCCAAGTCATACACGGGAAGGAAAGCACTTAGAGATCATAGACCACTCAAGGGCAAGGAGGAAATGAGCTAAGCTGGCTACATAGCTGTAGGCTGGACTATAGAGGCAGGTTGATGGTAACCAGGTGAGTCACTGTGGTAACAACCAGTGGCTGGTAATTAACCGCCAGCTGATCAGTTTCTGAGCACTGAAATAAAAGATCTACTTGTTAAATAGCAGGAGCCCAGCCCTGACACTGGATCAGGAAATGTTTATATGTTTCTAACCACCTCCTTGTTTCCAATTGATGTTCCCTGGCAGAGCTGGCTCAGGGGAAAGTTGATCAGACAGGATTCAAGCTGAACCACAGGTATGTTTTTTGCTGTGGTAGGCCCCTTTCACTTGTTGATTCACAATCTGTGGTGAATCACTTTGTCAGCAGTGGCTGGCCCATGTTTGCAGGCAACAGGAGGCAATAGTTCGCCTCTGGCATGCCCGTTTGCAGAGGGATCTTTCACTAAAACTCCTTACCACCCCACAACTAGGGATGAGCCGAACACCCCCGGTGTGTCTGTGCGAGCATAAGAACCCTATTAGTTACAATGGATGCGAACGTTCAAAATCAAAAGTGCTAATTTTAAAGGCTAATATGCATGTTATTGTCATAAAAAGTGTTTGGGGACCTGGGTCCTGCCCCAGGGGACATGTATCAATGCAATTTTTTTTTTTTTAAACTGCAGTTTTTTCAGGAGCAGTGATTTTAATAATGCTTAAAGTGAAACAATAAAAGTGTAATATTCCTTTAAATTTCGTACCTGGGGGGTGTCTATAGTATGCCTGTGAAGGGGCGCATGTTTCCTGTGCTTAGAACTGTCCCTGCACAAAGTGTCATTTTTGCAGGAAAAAAAGCTATTTAAAATCACTCGCGGCTATAATGAATTGACGGCTCCCGTAACACAGAGAAAGTCATTGATAAAAAAAAGTTATTGATAAAAAAATAAAAATAATACAAAAAAAAAAGCGTGGGGTTCCCCCCAAATTCAATAACCAGGCCCTTCAGGTCTGCTATGGATATTAAGGGGGACCCCAGCCAAAAAGAGGGGGGGACGAGAGCGCCCCCCCCTCCCTTCTGAACCGTACTAGGCCACATGCCCTCAACATTGGGAGGGTGCTTTGGGGGTCTGAGACCCCCAAAGCACCTTGTCCCCATGTTGATTAGGACAAGGGCCTTGTTCCCACAACCCTGGCCGGTGGTTGTGGGGGTCTGCGGGCGAGGGGCTTATCGGAATCTGGAAGCCCCCTTTAACAAGGGGACCCCCAGATCCCGGCCCCCCCTGTGTGAAATGGTAAGGGGGTACAAAAGTACCCCTACCATTTCACCAAAAAAGTGTCAAAAATGGTAAAAATTACAGGAGACGAAAAATGAAAGCCATAGGGAATTCCCCATGACGTCCTCGTGCGTCAGAAGGGGGCGGGGTTACCAGGTGGCCCCGCCCTCCATTATAAAAGACCTGTCAGACGCAGGGAAGCCTCACACAGCGGGAGCCTCCCATTGCGCAGAGCGGCCCAGAAGAGACACCGACGCCGTGGAAGAAGATGCCGGACGAGAAGCCTCACACAGCGGGAGCCTCCCATTGCGCGGAGCGGCCCAGAAGAGACACCGACGCCATGGAAGAAGATGCCGGACGAGAAGACCAGAGCAAGAAGAAGCGGATTGGAGGAAGAAGAAGATGGAAGAAGAAGATGGAAGAAGATGCCGGAAGGAGAAGATGAAGAAACCGAAGGATGAAGAAAGGAAGAAGACCAGAAGAAAGAAGTACCCCCTTACCATTTCACACAGGGGGGGGCGGTATCTGGGGGTCCCCTTGTTAAAGGGGGCTTCCAGATTCCGATAAGCCCCTCGCCCGCAGACCCCCACAACCACCGGCCAGGGTTGTGGGAACAAGGCCCTTGTCCTAATCAACATGGGGACAAGGTGCTTTGGGGGTCTCAGACCCCCAAAGCACCCTCCCAATGTTGAGGGCATGTGGCCTAGTACGGTTCAGAAGGGAGGGGGGCGCTCTCGTCCCCCCCTCTTTTTGGCTGGGGTCCCCCTTAATATCCATAGCAGACCTGAAGGGCCTGGTTATTGAATTTGGGGGGAACCCCACGCTTTTTTTTTTGTATTATTTTTATTTTTTTATCAATAACTTTTTTTTTATCAATGACTTTCTCTGTGTTACGGGAGCCGTCAATTCATTATAGCCGCGAGTGATTTTAAATAGCTTTGTGTGTGCGTGCTGTTAGTACAGCATTGCAGTATCACATCTGGGGGGTGTCTATAGGTTGCCTGTGAAGGGGGGCAGGTTTCCTGTGCTTAGAACTGTCCCCGCAAAAAGTGTCATTTTTGCAGGGAAAAAAGCTATTTAAAAGCACTCGCGGCTAATGAATTGATGGCTCCCGTAACACAGAGAACTGTCATTCATTGATAAAAAAAAAAAAAAAAAGCGTGGAAGAAGAAGATGGAAGAAGATGCCGGAAGGATGAAGAAAGGAAGACCAGAAGAAAGATTTTAATAAAGGAATTGTCAAAGACCGTCTCCTGTCATTTTTACAATTTTTGACACTTTTTTGGTGAAATGGTAGGGGTACGTACCCCCTTACCATTTCACACAGGGGGGGGGGCGGGATCTGGGGGTCCCCTTGTTAAAGGGGGCTTCCAGATTCCGATAAGCCCCCGCCCGCAGACCCCCACAACCACCGGCCAGGGTTGTGGGGACGGGGCCCTTGTCCTCATCAACATGGGGACAAGGTGCTTTGGGGGGAATGTTGAGGGCATGTGGCCTGGTATGGTTCAGGAGGGAGGGCGGCCGCTCTCATGCCCGTGCCCATGCTCGGATAGAGGTCTGGGATGGATTTTGAGGGGGACCCCACGCCATTTTTTTTTTTTTTTGGCTGGGGTTCCCCTTAATATCCATAGCAGACCTGAAGGGCCTGGTTATTGAATTTGGGGGACCCCCACGCTTTTTTTTTTTTTATCAATAAATGACAGTTTTCTGTGTTACGGGAGCCGTCAATTCATTAGCCGCTAGTGATTTTAAATAGCTTTTTTTCCTGCAAAAATTACACTTTGTGCAGGGACAGTTCTAAGCACAGGAAACATGCGCCCCTTCACAGGCATACTATACACACCCCCCAGATGTGATACTGCAATGCTGTACTAACAGCACGCACACACTAATCCCCAGAAATACAGCAGATGTCAGCAGTCAGCAGCACATAACGCTGACACGCTGACACTGACAACACAATATGCGAGGCTGCGGGCGCGGCAGCCTTTTATACTGTGGGGCATGTACTAAACCCCCTGAGCTATAATTGGCTACAGGCATCCTGCCTGTAGCCAATTATGGCTCTACTCGCTGCTGGCGCTGTGATTGGCCAAGCATGCGGGGTCACAGTCCATTAGATGTGGTTACAGCACAATACACTTCTTTGGTTTGCTTTGGCAGGTGGTATAACTTGTCAATTACAACAAAACTCTACTTTTTACCCCAAAGTGACGCAAAGTCTTGCGGCCTAGTTTTGCCACACTGATAGTGCAAATGTGAAAGATTCCATAATGCTATTAACAGACTGCATCATATACAAGGTGGTATCTTAAGGTTCCGAGACTAGTTTTGTAACATGCCAGCAGATAGCAGCACAAGGATGCACAGTCACAGAGAGCACTGACCTTCATAAGTCAGTGTGCCAAAAGACATCATCCTGTGTACATCGGGACCTGTGCAACTGGTGCATTACCACGTCTGCTACGCATTATCATTAGAACAAAGAGCAGACGTGAAAAACTGGATGCTCCCTGTCCCCAAGCTCTCCTCACACATGAGTTTTACGACAGAAACAACATGATCTCACTTCAAAAAGAAGACTTCCAGGACACATTCCAGAAGTAGCAGGAATGCTGGGAGTGCTGTATTGCTGTGCAGGGACACTATTTTGAAGGTGATAGTGTGTAAACGTAGATAGATAAAATACTTTCTTGTAAACAGAGCTGGTCTCTAAACTTTTTGATACCACCTCGTATGTGATTTGTTATTTTGTCCATTGTTCCATTTTAATGAATAAATGACCTGGAACAAGAATGCAACCAATCCGTTAACTATATATTTTAACACTACCCAAAAGTGTGTTATTCTGTTCACTTAGTATTGTGACCCAGGCAACCTTGTCAACATTGTCAGACACCACAGTTAGATTGTCAACCTCTTCCTCACAAGCATGGCTTGGTCCAACACAATCCTGGACTGTTCATTGGACAGTGGGGAAGCAGCAGTATGCTAATGAGTCCTCATCTGCTTCCTCGTCGATCAGCGTGTTTATTTCTGCCATGTGTGCACTGCAAGAGAGCCTGATTGACACTTAGGGATGGTCCCACCTCTCTCCGTACACATAGTACAGCTGTACAGAGGATTACAGGATGTAGATATCAAGACAAATTTATTTAATAATTATTTAATGGATAACCAACTTCACCATCTGTTTTTTTTTTTTTTTTTTTTTACTTCAAATAATTTTTATTGAAATTTTTTTTAGACATAACATTACTGAATATGCATAACAAACCATGGTACAGTAATAATAAACAAAAATCAAAATATCGTACCATCTGTTTTTAATGATTACCAGGCATTCAGTGTCAACAATCCCAATAACCTAAATATTATTTTGTTATAAAAAAAAATAGTGGACACCTTTAATTATTGAATATTCTGTTCTATCATCAATACATATTTATGCAAGGATATCTTAAGGTGATCTCTGCATTTATTTTTGGAACAAAATTAAATATTGATCCACAAATTATTATTTAAACTAGAAAAGATAAATGTAGACATGTCATTGGAATGGAATCCCCTCCATTTTCAATCAATAAATGCTGAATATCTTTGTAAAGACTTGTGTATTGGCCAGACATTTATGTTTTCTTCCCTGTGCTTGTTGTGTCCTCAGGGATGTAGAATTATTTCTGTTGCTGGTCAACATATGGTTTACAGATTAATCTATACTCTGACATTGAATTAGGAAATCATCTAATCTTTTACATCAGTCCCTCTATTTTTTTTTTTTTATAAATCTTTTAATAGAAATTGAAAGCTGTGTGAGCAAATTAAAAATTCAGATTTTTTTAATTCTCTATTATTTTTTATTTTTTTTCGACGTTCACAAAAAAAAAATCTAATCTTCTCTTTCATCCTTGTCAAAATTACTACATGTTGGCTCAAGGAAATGTTTCATTCATTCAATTCCCTAAACAGTTCTAGCAATTCCAACCTTACTGGTGAAAAGATAAAACAGAGAGAGACCACTGTGCTCTGCCATAGGATCAAGATGAATATGAGCATTCCAGGTGAGTTGACTTAATTCGATAAAAAGTATTGATGTAAATTGTTATTAAAGAAATTAGGAAAATAATCACTATTGATTTTGGATTTGTATATGAACATTTATCTTTGTCTATCTGGTTAGACTTTTTGTAACCTAGAAAAATATACAGCAAACATAGAATGCTGTAGCTAACATTGTTGAGGTCTGGTCCAGCTAAGGATATTTAGGCCAGTAGATACCTCAGAATATCAACGAATCTGCTAGCATGACTGCCATGCTATATTTGGTATAATATCTACTATGGTGAATGATCTAACAGTTGCATCTTTTATTCTAAATATGGACATGTAGAGACAAAGAAGTCCCAGAGAACCAAAGAAGACCATCCCATATTCATTCCAGACTTAAGACAAATAGTATATTGTTTCTTAATATTTTTTTTTTTTTTTTTTTTACAATATATATATATAAAAAATAGCTTCATGTGGATAATTGGATGCTATCAATGTATGTTAATTTTTTGGGGGAAAATTTGTCTCTATGCATAGTTTATAATATGTATATAAATAAGCCATGTATGCTCAATACATGCTCAGACATTTTTTTTTACTTACATAATAATACAACGCTCCCTACAGGATAACACTATTAGTGCATAAACATTACAATCGTAGAGTAGGATTATGAAAGAAAAAAAATGTATACATTTTCAAAAAAATTAAGAAAATGTAAAAACATATCCATTATTAATAAATAAACATATATTTAACATAAAACACAATAAACTAACATCAAAAAGTCCACATATATGTGCAAATTTATATCCAGCAAGCGGTGGACGAGCGGCGTGCGGTCCAGCTGCGTTCCACTCGCAGCGGCGCTGAGGACATCAATGACAAAACGCGTTCGACGGAGCCACGCACGTTACGTCATTACCAGGAAGCTAAGCGAGTGTAACGCAGCTGGACCGCACGCCGCTCGTCCACCGATTGCTGCTTTTCTGAGTGACACTCTGTACACCACGTACCTGCTACCTAGTGTATGTACACTCGTTTTGGCACTAGGATAGCGCTGGCAAGCTTGGGTACACTTTCTTTTAAGGACTTTTTATTTTATTTTTAAATTTTAACTATCATATTTTATGTTACTGCCATATATTTTCTTATAAATAAATGGGAGCAATTGCTTCTTCTTTTTGAAAATTACTACACCATGGGAGCCTCTGTCTTTCTTTTTTCTGTGAGGATCTGATCCGCGCACTTCCAGCTGTAAACAACAGGATAAGCTTATATACCTGGAAATCCATCCCAAGGAGCCGGAAGATCGAGGAGATTGGCCTGGCGGAGCTATCTTGCATGCTTGTTACTCCTGCAGGGGTGTAGGGAGCTGGTGAGTGGGGAACCTTGAGGGGGAGCACCGAAGTTACCTTGGAAAACCATCAAGCACAAGAGTCACACTTTTTTCTTTTTGTATTTTTATTTGTTTGGAAACAATATTAACTCTGGACTACTATTCACCAGTGTATATATATATATACATATATATTCTTTTTTTTCTGTAGACATTATTTTCACTATTTTTGTTTCCTTCCCCCCTTTTTTTTGGGCCTTTCTTCAATTAAGGGTGTATAACATATTACATATATGTTTTAGGTGTTAGTCACATTGGGTTGCTTAATATCCAATATATTTTACCATTGCACTGGTATATATTTAGGTCATATTATTTATATATGAGATTTTCGTGTCACATATAGAGGTATTGTCCTCTGGTTTTTGCATTGTTTGTATTTTTGGGTTTTAGGTATCCCTTCTGTTTTTTTTTATATATATTATTTTTTCACTTTACTCACTCTCTTAACTGTGGGAATACCTATTTATCACTGAGTTGGTTTAATGGGGATTTGGGTCTTGCTGATGCTATAAACCTTTATGCACATTGCACTCACCATTCCACCACTTATCACTGTCTTGCTTGGAGTATAGATGCATAGGACATTAGATGCATTATATGTCCGCTGAGATATAGCAATTGTAGTGCTGTATAATGTACAACGAGATTTACAAATAATATACAATATACCATACACTAAGTACCACTCATTTTTAATCTCGTGCTCCATCAGGAACCATCTATTGCAACTTTTAATTTCAAATGCACACGGGTATTGCCTGCTAGTAATTAGTGTCCTAGAGCAACTCTGACTAAAACCTCAGGAGTAGGTATACACCTATTACTATATTTTGTCTGTTTATTTCCAACAGTTTTCACGCTTGTTTTCGAGGGAGGCCTCAAAAGCGTAAGCTGGTCTTGACACGTAGCGCCACTGACCCCTATTCCAAGTATTTTGCTTTATCTATACATTGGGGTTGTGCACAAAATAGTTACCAATGTAGCCCCAGCACATCTGGTGTGAATGAGCCTTAAATTTAAAGGGTTAGTTCACCTTTACCAAAAACTGCCTATGCAGGTAAGGGGTGTCCGTAGATAGAAACAAACTGTGTAGCTTTGACTAAAGTAGAATAATGCCCTTGCCTTAGGTGGGGGACATTTACGTACCTCCTAAATCCTGACTGGAATACCCCCAGGATGGTGATAGGACATTGCTAAGTGAAGCCTAGTTGCTACTGCTCATCTCCACCAGTAGTGCTAAGTCCCTTCTCCTTACTGGACAATATCTGGACAGAACTTTTCTCCGTCTGGTCACCCATCTGAGGCCTCTGCATGGCAGCCTGTGCATGAGAGGGCAGCGTGCCCCTCTCAGGCTGGACTCCTCCACTCTGGGACAAGACCCAGAGTTCAGTGTGCTCACTGAATAAATACATTCATCCAGCTCGCCTTCAGAGCCTGTCTCTCTGAGAAAGGCCAGGAATGTATCCATATTCATGCTGCTATGTGCATAACTTCACACCTACTATCCAGAAACTTCTCCAGTCTCCTGGATACAGAGGAAGCTATAGGCCAGACTGGCAGCAGCTGAACACACAAAGCAGACCTAACTAGCAGACTGCAGTTTCACTGGTTACAGTGAGCATACCATGCTTTTGCCTGTCACAAAATTACAGCCACATTACCTACCGTGTGGCAACTAAATTTGCCTACAGAAAACCCAACTTAACAGCTATTTAACTATCCTAGCACCTACCTAAGAGGATGCTACATAAACTTATTGACATAAGACTTTAATTGGTTGATCTCCCATTTTTGATAAGTCTCTGGGTCCATATTTATAAAGCAGTTGTAGGTAATTTTTCAAGACTTGTTAGATAAGCCATTGCCTCAATGTTCACAGTGCTGGTAAAATGGCTGCACAATTTTCCAGGTTACATATGTTCACCTTTTAGAATTCTAGTGGACATTATTACTGTATTGAGCTTCACATTGTTCATTCCAATCAAAAGTTCCCTTTGCTGATTCAAAAAGGTATATTATGTTTATAAGGGATATCAGCTAAATTGTATATGATATTGAAAAAAACATTATTTCAGGGTCCTTTACTTATATAGTTTCAAAGTAAGATCTAGTAGACATGGGAACTGCCAAAAAATTTGTTTCGTTTCGTTTCGTCCCGTTTCGTATATAAAAAAATTCGTAATTCGTAATTCGTGTACGAAATTCCGTTCGAATTCGTACGAAATACGAAATTCGGACGAATCGTAATTTTTTTTACGAATCGTTAGTAAAGTTACGAATCGTTACGAATCGTTAACGCGGCTAATGAATTGTTGGTTCTCATAACACAGAGAACAATTCGAATCCAACTACAAATATCGAATTTCAATTTCAAGTTACGAATCGTTACGAATCGTTATGAATAGTTACGAATCGTTACGAATCGTTATGAATAGTTACGAATCGTTAGTAAATCCAACTACCAATATCGAATTTCAACTAATTTGAACGAAATTATTATAGCAGATATAACGAATGAATTCGAATGACAAAGTGTCATTTTTGCAGAAAAAAAAAAAAAGCGTAGGGGTCCCCCCAAATTCAATAACCAGGCCCTTCAGGTCTGGTTTGGATATTAAGGGGGACCCCAGCCAAAAAAAAATAAAAAAAATGGCGTGGGGTCCCCCCCAAATATCCATACCAGACCCTTCAGGTCTGGGATGGATTTTAAGGGGAACCCCGGCCAAAAAAAAAAAAAAAAATGGCGTGGGGTCCCCCTCAAAATCCATACCAGACCCTTTATCCGAGCACGCAACCTGGCAGGCCGCAGGAAAGGAGGGGGGGACGAGAGCGGCCCCCCCTCCCGCCTGAACCGTACCAGGCCACATGCCCTCAACATTGGGAGGGTGCTTTGGGGTCCCCCCAAAGCACCTTGTCCCCATGTTGATGAGGACAAGGGCCTCATCCCCACAACCGTGCCCGGTGGTTGTGGGGGTCTGCGGGCGGGGGGCTTATCGGAATCTGGAAGCCCCCTTTAACAAGGGGACCCCCAGATCCCGGCCCCCCCCCCTGTGTGAAATGGTAAGGGGGTACAAAAGTACCCCTACCATTTCACCAAAAAAGTGTCAAAATGGTAAAAATGACAGGAGACGGTCTTTGACAATTCCTTTATTAAAATCTTCTTTCTTCTGGTCTTCCTTTCTTCATCTTCTCCTTCCGTCATCTTCTCCTTCCGTCATCTTCTTCCATCTTCTTCTTCCTTCGATTCGCTTCTTCTTCCTCCGGTCTTCTCGTCCTTCTCGTCCGGCGTCGTCCTTCTCGTCCGGCATCGTCGTCTCTTCTCGCAGGCCGCTCCTCGCAATGGGAGGCTCCCGCTCTGTGAGGCTTCGCTCCGGGTGACAGGTCTTTTATAACGAAGGCACCTGGTGACCCCGCCCCCTCTGACGCACGGGGACGTCATGTGGAATTCCCTATGGCTTTCCCCATGACGTCAGAGAGGGGGCGGGGTCACCGGGTGCCTTCGTTATACAAGACCTGTCACCCGGAGCGAAGCCTCACAGAGCGGGAGCCTCCCATTGCGAGGAGCGGCCTGCGAGAAGAGACGACGATGCCGGACGAGAAGGACGACGCCGGACGAGAAGGACGAGAAGACCGGAGGAAGAAGAAGCGAATCGAAGGAAGAAGAAGATGGAAGAAGATGCCGGAAGGAGAAGATGAAGAAAGGAAGACCAGAAGAAAGAAGAAAGAAGATTTTAATAAAGGAATTGTCAAAGACCGTCTCCTGTCATTTTTACAATTTTTGACGCTTTTTTGGTGAAATGGTAGGGGTACTTTTGTACCCCCTTACCATTTCACACAGGGGGGGGGGCGGGATCTGGGGGTCCCCTTGTTAAAGGGGGCTTCCAGATTCCGATAAGCCCCCCGCCCACAGACCCCCACAACCACTGGCCAGGGTTGTGGGGATGAGGCCCTTGTCCTCATCAACATGGGGACAAGGTGCTTTGGGGGGGACCCCAAAGCACCCTCCCAATGTTGAGGGCATGTGGCCTGGTACGGTTCAGGCGGGAGGGGGGGCCGCTCTCGTCCCCCCCTCCTTTCCTGCGGCCTGCCAGGTTGCGTGCTCGGATAAGGGTCTGGTATGGATTTTATGGGGGACCCCACGCCATTTTTTTGGGCTAGGGTTCCCCTTAAAATCCATCCCAGACCTCAAGGGTCTGGTATGGATTTTGAGGGGGACCCTACGCCATTTTTTTTTTTTTGGCTGGGGGTCCCCCTTAATATCCATCCCAGACCTGAAGGGCCTGGTTATTGAATTTGGGGGGACCCCTACGCATTTTTTTATCAATGACTTCAATGAATGACAGTTCTCTGTATTACGGATCCGACAATTCATTTGCCGGCAATAGCTGCGACTCGATTTTAAATAGTTTTTTTTTCCTGCAAAAATGACACTGCAGGAACAGTTCCCTATATTAGATATACTGAATCTCGAATCATTCGAAGCATTCGTTATAGCCGCTATTATCATTTCTTTCATATTAGTTGAAATTACATATTTGTTAGTTACAATACAACATTCAAATTGTTCTCTGTATTGCGGGAATCGGCAATTAGCCGCGAGTGATTTTAAATGTCTTTTTTTCCTGCAAAAATGACACATTGTACAGAGAGAGTTCTAAACACGGGAAACATGACCCCCTTCATAGACATACTATAGAGTATATAGTATATAGAAGGGCGCAGGTTTCCCGTGTTTAGAACTCTCTCTGTACAATGTGTCATTTTTGCAGGAAAAAAAGACATTTAAAATCACTCGCGGCTAATTGCCGATTCCCGCAATACAGAGAACAATTTGAATGTTGTATTGTAACTAACAAATATGTAATTTCAACTAATATGAAAGAAATGATAATAGCGGCTATAACGAATGCTTCGAATGATTCGAGATTCAGTATATCTAATATAGGGAACTGTTCCTGCAGTGTCATTTTTGCAGGAAAAAAAAACTATTTAAAATCGAGTCGCAGCTATTGCCGGCAAATGAATTGTCGGATCCGTAATACAGAGAACTGTCATTCATTGAAGTCATTGATAAAAAAATGCGTAGGGGTCCCCCCAAATTCAATAACCAGGCCCTTCAGGTCTGGGATGGATATTAAGGGGGACCCCCAGCCAAAAAAAAAAAAAAATGGCGTAGGGTCCCCCTCAAAATCCATACCAGACCCTTGAGGTCTGGGATGGATTTTAAGGGGAACCCTAGCCCAAAAAAATGGCGTGGGGTCCCCCATAAAATCCATACCAGACCCTTATCCGAGCACGCAACCTGGCAGGCCGCAGGAAAGGAGGGGGGGACGAGAGCGCCCCCCCTCCCGCCTGAACCGTACCAGGCCACATGCCCTCAACATTGGGAGGATGCTTTGGGGTCCCCCCCAAAGCACCTTGTCCCCATGTTGATGAGGACAAGGGCCTCATCCCCACAACCCTGGCCGGTGGTTGTGGGGGTCTGCGGGCGGGGGGCTTATCGGAATCTGGAAGCCCCCTTTAACAAGGGGACCCCCAGATCCCGCCCCCCCCCCCCTGTGTGAAATGGTAAGGGGGTACAAAAGTACCCCTACCATTTCACCAAAAAAGCGTCAAAAATTGTAAAAATGACAGGAGACGGTCTTTGACAATTCCTTTATTAAAATCTTCTTTCTTCTTTCTTCTGGTCTTCCTTTCTTCATCTTCTCCTTCCGGCATCTTCTTCCATCTTCTTCTTCCTTCGATTCGCTTCTTCTTCCTCCGGTCTTCTCGTCCTTCTCGTCCGGCGTCGTCCTTCTCGTCCGGCATCGTCGTCTCTTCTCGCAGGCCGCTCCTCGCAATGGGAGGCTCCCGCTCTGTGAGGCTTCGCTCCGGGTGACAGGTCTTGTATAACGAAGGCACCCGGTGACCCCGCCCCCTCTCTGACGTCATGGGGAAAGCCATAGGGAATTCCACATGACGTCCCCGTGCGTCAGAGGGGGCGGGGTCACCAGGTGCCTTCGTTATAAAAGACCTGTCACCCGGAGCGAAGCCTCACAGAGCGGGAGCCTCCCATTGCGAGGAGCGGCCTGCGAGAAGAGACGACGATGCCGGACGAGAAGGACGACGCCGGACGAGAAGGACGAGAAGACCGGAGGAAGAAGAAGCGAATCGAAGGAAGAAGAAGATGGAAGAAGATGCCGGAAGGAGAAGATGAAGAAAGGAAGACCAGAAGAAAGAAGAAAGAAGATTTTAATAAAGGAATTGTCAAAGACCGTCTCCTGTCATTTTTACCATTTTTGCCACTTTTTTGGTGAAATGGTAGGGGTACTTTTGTACCCCCTTACCATTTCACACAGGGGGGGGGCGGGATCTGGGGGTCCCCTTGTTAAAGGGGGCTTCCAGATTCCGATAAGCCCCCCGCCCGCAGACCCCCACAACCACCGGCCAGGGTTGTGGGGATGAGGCCCTTGTCCTCATCAACATGGGGACAAGGTGCTTTGGGGGGGACCCCAAAGCACCCTCCCAATGTTGAGGGCATGTGGCCTGGTACGGTTCAGGCGGGAGGGGGGGCCGCTCTCGTCCCCCCTCCTTTTCCTGCGGCCTGCCAGGTTGCGTGCTTGGATAAAGGGTCTGGTATGGATTTTGAGGGGGACCCCACGCCATTTTTTTTTTTTTTTTTGGCCGGGGTTCCCCTTAAAATCCATCCCAGACCTGAAGGGTCTGGTATGGATATTTGGGGGGGACCCCACGCCATTTTTTTTATTTTTTTTTGGCTGGGGTCCCCCTTAATATCCATACCAGACCTGAAGGGCCTGGTTATTGAATTTGGGGGGACCCCTACGCTTTTTTTTTTTCTGCAAAAATGACACTTTGTCATTCGAATTCATTCGTTATATCTGCTATAATAATTTCGTTCAAATTTGTTGAAATTCGATATTGGTAGTTGGATTTACTAACGATTCGTAACTATTCATAACGATTCGTAACGATTCGTAACTATTCATAACGATTCGTAACGATTTGTAACTTGAAATTGAAATTCGATATTTGTAGTTGGATTCGAATTGTTCTCTGTGTTATGAGAACCAACAATTCATTAGCCGCGTTAACGATTCGTAACGATTCGTAACGATTCGTAACTTTACTAACGATTCGTAAAAAAAAATTCGTATTCCGTACGGAATTCGTAAAAAAAAAAATTCGTACTACAGATTCGTAAATTCGTACGAATTTCGAAAAATTCGTACGAATTACGAATTCGTACGAAACGAATCGCACATGTCTAAGATCTAGCTGAGTCAACTATACACGGAGAAGTAACACAATATAGTATATCCTTGACTTAGAAATAGTGTGTGTGAACCTTCAGCTGGAGGACCTAAATTAAGTGTCTCAAGTGCAAGGCTAGAGTTGTCAAGCCATTCTTTATTTGGCTTGTGGATATTTGGCCTTCACTGTCATCCAGAGCTTTAATTATCTAGCTGGTGAATTAAATGTTACTTCTGAAAATCTGGAAAAGTAATAATGCAACCTTCACATGTCAACAATTAATATATCGTATTATCCTGTCAGCAGGAAAATACTTTATATTAATAAAGCTACTTGTAAATATGAATGTTAGCATGTATTGGGTTACAGTTGCTATCATTTGTAAAAGAGTGTGAGGAATATGGAATACTTTAGATTGATTATTTGTGCATTCTTTGTAAATAAGTGCTTAAAGGGGTTGATTTACTAGTAAACTTCTCACTTAGCACTTAACCTGTGTTCACTTCAATCCACCATTCATGTGCAAGCAAAATTCTTCTTTTTTTTAATAACTATGCGTGTGATTGCGTATTTGATGAGACCCCATGTCAACTGGGCTAACTGAGCTTTCTGCACCTTTAATTTTTAGTATACTGACCTATATAATTTAATAAAGCTCATGATTAGCAGAAATAAAAAATAGCAATGAACACAGCTTTTAAAGGAATGTATAATGGTTTTTCATATATTAAGTTTATTTATGTTTTGTTCAGGAGTAAAAACAATATTTATTTTTTATTTCTCTTAAGTGCATATAAACTATTGCATAGTATAGTATATATAATAATAATATGTATATATATATATATATATATATATATATATATATATATATATATATATATATATATATATATATATATATATATATATATATATATATATATATACACAATATGTTTCCAAAAGTATCGGGATGTCTGCATTTACACGCACATGAACTTTAATGACATCCCAGTCCTAGAGTCTTAGTCCGTAGGGTTCAATATTGAGTACAGGCCCACCTTTTGCGGCTATAACAGCTTAAACTCTTCTGGGAAGGCTGTCCACAAGGTTTAGGAGTGTGTCTATGGGAATGTTTGACCATTCTTCCAGAAGCGCATTTGTGAGGTCAGGACCTTGCTTTGTGTACTGGTCCAAATCATTTGGTGGAGGGGGATTATGGTGTGGGGTTGTTTTCCAGGGGTTGGGCTTGGCCCCTTAGTTCCAGTGAACTCCTAAAGCATCAGCATACCAAGACATTTTGGAAAATGTCATGCTCCTAACTTTGTGGGAACAGTTTGGGGATGGCCCCTTCCTGTTCCAACATAACTAGGCACCAGTGCATAAAGCAAGGTCTATAATGACATGGATGAGTGAGTTTGGGGTGGAGGAACTTGATTGGCCTGCACAAAGTCCTGACCTCAAACCAATAGAACACCTTTGGGATAAATTAGTGTGAGCTAGGCCTTCTGGTACACATCAGTGCCTGACCTCTCAAACATTCCCAAGACACACTCCTAAACCTTGTGGACAGCCTTTCCAGAAGAGTTGAAGCTGTTATAGCTGCAAAGGTTGGGCCAACTCAATATTGAACCCTACGGACTAAGACTGGGATGCCAATAAAGTTCATGTGCATGTAAAGGCGGGTGTATCAATACTTTTGGTAATATAGTGTGTGTGTGTGTGTATATATATATATATATATATATATATATATATATATATAAGGACTAGGCATGAGCCCGATGCTCGAGTCGAACATCGGGTGTTCGCCTGTTCATCGAATAGCGAACAATTTGGGGTGTTTGCGGCAAATTCAAAAGTTCTAATTTTAAAGGCTTATTTGCATGGTATTGTCATAAAAGGTGTTTGGGGTGCATTTTCCCAGTGTTTAGTACAGTCCCTGCACAATATGACATTTCTAAAGGAAAAATTGTCATTTAAAACTGATCGCGGCTGTAATGAATTGTCGGGTCTCAATAAAAATTCATTGAAAAAAACAGCATTGGGTCCCCCCAAAAATCTATACCAGGCCTTTTGGGTCTGGTATGAATATTAAGGGGAACCCCCGAACCAAAATTTAAAAAAAAAATTGCGTGGGGGTTCTCCCAAATCCCATACCAGGCCCTTCAGGTCTGGTATGAATATTAAGGGGAACCCTGCGCCAATTTAAAAAAAAAATTGCGTTGGGGTCCCCCTCAAAATCCATACCAGACCGTTATCCGAGCACGCAACCTGGCAGGCCACAGGAAAAGAGGGGGGGATGAGAGAGCGCCCCCCTCCTGACCATACCAGGCCACATGCCCTCAACATGGGGAGGGTGCTTTGGGGTAGCCCCCAAAAGCACATTGTCCCCATGTTGATGGAGGCAAGGGCCTCATCCCCACAACCCTTGCCCGGTGGTTGTGGGGGTCTGCGGGCGGGGGGCTTATTGGAATCTGGAAGCCCCCTTTAACAAAGGGACCCCTAGATTCTGCCCCCCCCCCGTTTGAAATGATAATGGATACATTGTACCCATTACCATTTCACAAAAAAAGTGTCAAAATGTTAAAAAAACACAAGACACATCTTGGGATAAGTCCTTTATTAAAAAATAAAAAAATAAAAATGTCCCACGAAGTCCATTCATCTTCTTCTCTCGCTCCGCCGTCAGACCGAAAAAAATAAATAAAAAAGATCCGCCTTAAGACGCTTCATCGCGAAGACAGTTCGTTTATAACTGAGGGTGACTGTATTTTTGCTTGCACATAGTTGGATGAAGGAAGCCAGCAGCTCTTCACCTCATTCACTAAGCTAAAGGCGCATTTCCTGGTAAAGTGAAAATTCCCTTGCAAAGTGAACAGCCTATTTGACTTTAGCAAGTCAACCCCTATAAATCCAAGGTCCAGCATATAATAAACATAATAAATACTACTTATTGTAAAGGCTCTTGCAAAAAAATGGCAGATTACACCTAAATCTACTACTACAAATAAAGCAAAAGAAAAAACAAAAGCTTTATTTGTTTTCATCTATATGTATTAATTTGCTGATTAGCTGTAACTGGAAATAAAAATAAAACAAACAAATGTGCTTGATTGATGCAGTCCTATAATGCTGAGTTTTACCTTGGAATTAAACCTCATACATTTATTTTCACCACATTAAAGCAGACATGGCACACATTTCATTGAGGTGTCACTGTTACAGAAGGTCTCAGTGTTCAGCACCATGGAGAGAGGACACAGGACAACGCACACAGGATCAGCTATTTCTATGTAAATTGCCCATATTGCATTACCTCATTATAATTTAAGAAAAAGCCCAACCTATTATGAAGGGTGAAAACACTTTATTATTGTAATACTAACTGTGTGAAGCTTTGCTTCTGTTTGGCCATCCCTCCATATTAACATGTGTCGTTTACCTGATTAGAAGCAGATCCTATGATGCAAAGCAAGCCTGGCCTGTATTAGCCCAGTCATCATGATGTCGTGGAGGAAGGGGCACAGACACAAAATGTAGATTGTTTGGTACAAGACTGCAAATCATTTTCTCTTCCAAAGAAGGTAGGTGAGAAGTGGTATTCAGACATGTCAGCAGCAACAACGCAATGGGGCTTTATTTATTAAAACTGGCAACCAATCAGTTTCTAGCTTCAGCTTGTTCAATTAAGCTTTGGCAAAAAAAATGAAAATTGCACTTTCCAGTTTTAGTAAAGCTGGCCATACACCTATAGATTATCTGCAGATTTTCTATGGTTAGATGGAAAAAGTGGGAGATTCCTCCATCCACACAGTTTAGTGAACATGGAGAAATCTGTTGCACTTTTTCCATCTAACCATAGGAAATCTGAAGACAATCTATAGGTGTATGGCCAGCTTAAGTCAACCCCAATATCTTGTTTTGATATGAGAGGTCTTCTTTAAATACTACTGAACAGGTTGCATAGAAAGAAAGATATAGTCAGGTTCAGTGGAAGTTTCTTGAGAAGAAATGTTCCACTGACTTAGAGATTAATGTTTGACATCCATTGTACTCATACAGGCTTTCGTAGAACATGTCTACAGTTTAAAAAAAAGAAACTCTTTGGTGTCATAGGAATCTGTCTGACTGCACTTATCTAAAGAACGTTCATATTAGTGCAATTCTGAGCCCCAAAAAAAAAAAAACGAAGTAAGCCCCCCCCCCCAAATCAATACTGAACCCTTATTTGAGCATGCGGCCCGGCAGGCCAGAAAAGGGGGGGCAAGCGAATGGCCACATGACAGGGCCCCTTCCACACAATCCTGGCTGGTGGTTGTTGGGCCGGGGGGGCTTATCAAAATCTGAAAGCCCCCTTTAACCTCCCTGGTGGTATTCCCGAGTCTGGCTAGGGGTGCAAACTTCAGTACCATAAGCGGTAACCCCGAGCCAGACTCGGGCTTGCATTGCAGGATACAGGGGAAGTTACTTACCTTGTCCCCTGGATCCTGCGATGTCTCCCGGCTGTGTGTGCGAGCTCCTCCGCTCGATTCACACAGTGCCGAGTGCCGCTTATCTCCGCTCCCTGCGACGTTACGACGCCAAATTCAAAAAAGTTAAAACACACAGTACACATACAGTACTGTAATCTTACAGATTACAGTACTGTATAAAAAAATGACACATCCCCTTTGTCCCTAGTGGTCTGTCCAGTGCCCTGCATGTCGTTTTATATAATAAATACATTTTTTTCTGCCTGGAAACTGGAGATTGTCCATAGCAACCAAAAAGTGTCCCTTTATGTCAAAAGTGGTTTTAGACCAGATAGAAAACAGCGATAATAAATTAGAATCACAATTCATCATCAAACACTAAATTTAATGACAGCGACAATTCTGCAACTGAGCAAATTTCAGGGTTTTTGATTTGATTATATTATTGAATCATTTTTATAGTTATTTATTATATTATAATTTATGATTTTGTGTTTCAAACTTTATCATACCTGGGATGTCTACTAGACTCTGGTTTGGACAGATTGAAGTGAGTTATTCATAAGAATTGCATGCCTACAATATAAAAACACCAAATTTCCATGCAAAATAATTGTACCGCTTTTGGTACAAAATTCCAGACATAATCATACCGCCAGGGAGGTTAACGAGCTTTTTGAGAAGTCTGTTATTTAAAAAAAAAATGTCCTCCGGTGTAGATTCATTGTCAGACCATCCTCTGTTGTTCTGGTCGAAGGTTCCTGCCATCTGCCTGCTCCGCTGTCTGACATTATTTAAATAACTAAAAGACGGAGTCACCTGATAATGTCAGTGGTGGACCACGCCCCCTTGCGACATCATGGACCGGAGCATGCTGGGTCGATGACGTCACAAGGGGGCGGGGGTCACATTTACGATCAACTCCTTTTTTCCTTTCTTTTTGTTCTGTTTCTGGATTTATTCTTAAAGACTATAGAGGGTCATAACTTTGTGTTTAATGAGCTCTATAGTAAACCCTTTAAGATCATCACTGTTTCTCTAATCTTTAGCTCAAATCTTCATTTTGCAACTTCTCTCATGATTCAAAATACTATTTGTCGAGAAATTTCTGTCCCATTGATAAGAGTCTCTTCACTTTCCTGTTAGACAGTCACAGGAACATGTTTCCCCAGGGGAAGATCTCTTCTTGATTTTTGTTCCAGTGACAACCCAAAAATTCCTAGTTGCCATGACAAATAGAGAGGATGAAACTATCATGCAGGGACACATCAATAAAAACCTGGCAGGGGTTTTAATCCCCCCTCCCTACTCTATGCAAAATGAATAAAAATGTATTTATATACACTATAATATTTATTTTAATATGCCATCATTTTCGTGAATATTATTTAGCATTTTTTAAGTTTGTACATGTTGTTATCTTTATGGCAATCATATTTCTGTCATACAAAGTCAGCATTGCCAGAAAAGTGCATTTGTTTTTTCCTTTGCCATTTAAAGCAGTATTAAACCCAAAAGGAAACATTTATTATATTGCAGTTTACCAATACTGTGATGTGATGGCTGCATTCATTTTCTTTTTCTAATTACATCTGGTTTTTCAGACAGCGAGTCTGATTTTTTTTTTTTTTTTTACAGAACAAGCTCTTTTTCAGTTACAGGGATGAGACAAACCATTTAATACTAGCAGGAGTACTTAAAATGATCAGCTTTTATTTATTTTATTTATGTAGAACTTTTATCTCAAAAGTAAAAAGTTTGCTTTAACTGATTATAAAATATTATCTGGTGTTCAACGTATATGTGTGTGCGCCGGTCAGAAGCAGTTAAACGGAGAGGATAGTGTAAAAAATTAACTGTAAATTCAGCAGCAAGAGGGGGGGCGGGCACAGACAAGGAGCTGACAGGCAGGGAGGGGGGGGGGAGAGGATGGAGGAGAGGACAGAGGAGAGGACAGAGGAGAGGACAGATGAGGACACAGGAGAACTGCGGATGACAGAGGCACATAAACTGAGCATGGTGTCAGGGCTCAGCAGCCATGATAAACCGTAGCCAGTTTACAGGGGGGGGGCAAGGCAGAACCAGGCAGGATCAGCCAGGTATTTCAGGTGATAGAGAGGGACAAATTACTTTGTATATTGAATATTTGTGTGATTTTTAAGGTACATATTAAATCAATAGAAAAACAATTTTTTGTTAAAAAGTCTACATTTTATTAATGCATAAAAATAATGCAGTTGAATTAGAAAAGACTCAGTCCTTAAAGGTACTGGATGGTGTAGTTCCCAACATGTTTTGCCCTACAATGGGGCTTTCTCAGGGGACGGTGTCCAAATGAATATCAGAGCCTTCTACCAAAAAACATAATACATATACTATCACAGTTTTATAGTTAAAATATCTATTTTATTCAATATTTATCATATGTGTGTATGTGTGTATATATATATATATATATATATATATATATATATATATATATCTATCTCAAAAATGTCCCCACTTACCCCAAGATATTTTGAAATATATATAATGATTCAGGGGGTCAGGCAGACACCATAAGACCAGAAACCGGACTGCAGGCAATCATAGGAGGCATGAAAGGACCAGCTCCAAAAATTGCATTTCAATCAAAAGAGTGGATACCGTATCTTATAATAAATATTGCAACAAGTGCCTAAAAATAGAATTTACACTTACAGAGTCTAATTTGCAAAAGAGGTGAACACAAGGATGAGAAACTCCTATTCGGGGACACTCAGCGCATAATCTAGAAGAGAGTATATACAATTCTATAACAACCAGCAAAACAAAAGATATAGAGTAAAAGGATGCTTCACAAAAAAACCCATCCTATAATCCCATGCTATAATAATAGCCACCGGGTAATGCTTTGTAGTAGGAGATAGAAAGATATTAGTGCTAAATACCTGAGGTCCTGTAGGAAGTATGCGTCTCTCCTCGTGGTTTCCAGCTAGCCTTAAATGCCTCTCATCCTGCCGATGCCATGCAAGGTCACGCTGCGCAAGCGTCACCACGTTCCCCACCCTGCCTGTCCACCCCAGGACCCAAAGCCCTAGTGTCTGCGTGAGGGGAGGGAGCTCCCTCAAGTGCCCGGAGGAGACAACAACAGCCAGAAAACAGCACTCAGCACAACAAAATGGGCATCCAAAGAGGGAAAGAAAGATTCCCCCAGTTGAGGATTCCAAATTACACAGCACAGGCATTGTGCTGTATAACATGTTTTAAAGGAACAGGATCCATTTTTTTTCTTTTCTTAGGGTAGCAAACACTTTTAGGTAAAAAACCCTTATGCCCTGTACACACAATCGGAATTTCCATCAGAAAAATCTTGGATGGTTTTTCTGACGAGAAAATAGAGAACCTGCTCTCTATCTTTTGCTGGCAGAAATTCCGTCAGCAAAAGTCTGATGGAGCATACACACGGTCGGAATTTCCGACCAAAGGCCCACATCGGACTTTTGCTGGCAGAATTTCCGATCCTGTGTACAGAGTATAAGGCTTTACAACCATTTTAATTTTGCTAGTACATCTAACACTCCCCTCTACCAGACTGACATTGCTTTTGTCCAAATGTGTCTCCTATGTCCAGAGTGGGGCACTCTAATACAGGAGGTGTGTTGCTGGTCATATCACCAGGGGAAAACAGAAGGTAACAAGCCAAAAAATATATATTTCAGCCACCGCATATAATGATTAGACATGTGCAATTCGTTTCGTTTTTTTCGTTTTTTCGTTTTTTTTCGTTATTTTCGTTCGTTCGTTTTCGTACGAATGAACGAATCGTTCGAATCGTACGAATACGAATAACGAATCGTAACGAATCGTTCGAATCGTACGAATCCGAATAACGAATCATTCGAATCCGAAAAACAACGAAAATCCCAAAAAAACAAATTAGAAACAACGAATGTACTGATGAAGAAAATCCCAAAAAACGAAAACGAACGAAAACGAACGAAAAAATTCGTAACTTTTTTTTTTGTTGAATTGGTCATTTTCCGTGTCTCTTACAATGGTGCTGCTAAACGTGCTTCGAATGGATTGAACAAAAAAATTAGTACATTCGTAACTTTTTTTTCGATTCGTAACTTTTTTTTCCGATTCGTAACTTTTTTTTTCGATTCGTAACTTTTTTTTTTTTTTTTTTTTTTCGATTTGTAATTTTCCGTGTCTCTATTGAACCAAAAAATTCGTACATTCGTAACTTTTTTTTTCGATTCGTAACTTTTTTTTTTTTTCGATTCGTAACTTTTTTTTCCGATTCGTAACTTTTTTTTTTTTTTTTTTTGATTTGTAATTTTCCGTGTCTCTATTGAACCAAAAAATTCGTACATTTGTAACTTTTTTTTCGATTCGTAACTTTTTTTTTCGATTCGTAACTTTTTTTTTCGATTCGTAACTTTTTTTTTTCGATTCGTAACTTTTTTTTTTTTTTTTTTTTTAAATTTTTAATTTTCCGTGTCTCTATTGAACAAAAAAATTCGTAACTTTTTTTTCGATTCGTAACTTTTTTTTTTTCGATTCGTAACTTTTTTTTTCGATTCGTAAATTGTTAAAATGTAATAATAGCATACACATTACATCAAATTATGAATTATGCTCCGATTACGAATATACGAATGTTACGAATGTACGAATAAATACGAATGTGTCCGAAAATTGAACTAACGAAAAAACGAATTAAAGAAAAAATAACTCTTACGAATGTACGAATCGTTACGAATACGAACAACGACGACTTACGAATGTACGAATCTGAACAACGACGACTTACGAATGTACGAATCGTTACGAATCGACGGAAACGAAAAAAACGAAACGAAAAAAAACGAATTTTTTTCGGAAATAAACGAATTTTTTGGTGGTGCACATGTCTAATAATGATTGGTAAGCTGAAGTAAATTCAAGTTATGGTTTTGGGTTTAATACTGCTTTAAGCATATCTCACTGTATTTTATGTAAATATGTAAGACAATATTACACTGTCATATAGTGAACATACTGACCCTTGTCTTTGACTAAAACAGTCCAGATATGCAGCACACAAAGTTTCCTCTTCCAAACTAATATAGGCGTGGATATTAATTATTAAGACTTTAAAAATTGAAGTGTATACATGATTCTATTTACTGGACCAGATAGTAAAACTGTAATGTCCATGCTGTGATCATCAATCTGTTGTCAGAAACATGGCTTCCTGCCTATATATTACTAGCGCCTTGACCTCAGCTGTAAATTTCAGCGCACATCCATGAAACTTTAATTTGCAGGAACACTGAGAAACAAGTGTCCACTGCTTTTATGACTTTGCTGACCTTCGGTATCTTATAAAGGCTCAGGTTCTGTCAAGTGATTTTATTTGTGTTGAAAATAATGACAGTGTGGAATACAAACCAAAATACTCCTAATGAACTGTTTTCCCAGACACTGCTTAATTCACCTCATTTATTAGTCTGTTGTATTTCATTAGAGTATTTCTGGTCGAGCTGGGTCACTACATCTAATGAAACAGTGAATGCAGTTAACAAAAAGGGAATTAAAATGTGACCCTCCTTAAAAAAAGGTATTGTTTAAAGGCAAACTCCATTCAGGATAATGCCCCATACACACGGTCGGAAATTCCGACCACAAAATCCGTCTGATTTTTTCAGACGGTTTTTGTCCGACACTGGTGTTGCATACACACGGTCGGACAAAGTTGTCGGAAAATCCGATCATTCTGAGCGTGGTGACGTTCGTTGCGTACGACGGAACTATGTAGAGGCTAGTAGCCAATAGCTTTGGTCTTGTAATTTGATCTGAGCATGCGTGGCACTTTGTCCGTCGGAATTCGCTACACACGATCGGAAAAAGTTCGATCGGACTTTGTTGTCGGAAAATTTGAGAGCAGGATCTCAAATTTTTTCAGACGGAAAAAGTCAGATGGCGCCCACACACGGCCATGTGTACGGGGCATAAGACAGTCAAATGACAAATTATGACTTTGAATAGTATTTTTATTTATTTTTTATATTCTTTATTTGGAAAGCAATTGAAACACTTATGACACGCGATCGGACATTCCGACAACAAAATGCCATGTATTTTTCCGACAGATGTCTGCTCAATTTTGTCTTGCATACACACGGTCGCACAAAGTTGGTCAGAAATTCCGAACTTCAAGAACTTGGTGACGTACAACACGTACGACAAGCCGAGAAAAATTAAGTTCAATAGCCAGTGCTGCTCTTCTGCTTGATTCAGAGCATGCGTGGCACTTTGAGCGTAGGAATTGTCTACACGTGATCGGAATTTCTGACAACGGATTTTGTTGTTGGAAAATTTGAGAACCAGATCTCAAATTTTGTGCAACGGAATTTCCGATGAAAACTGTCCGATGGACGGTCGGAATTTCTGACTACAAGCTCCGATCGCACATTTGCCGTCGGAAAGTCCGACCGTGTGTATGCGGCATTACTGTTGACTGAGGCAATTTCATTGGATAGTGGGAAAGTGGCTGCTTGAAGCTTAGCTCCAGGAGAGTTTAACATTTAAAGGGGTGTTTCACCTTACAAAATTTTTTTTTAAAAGTCAGCAGCTAAAAAAAAGTAGCTGCTGACTTTTAATAAGTACACTTACCCTCCCAGGGCGCCCGCGATGTCGGTCGTGGAGGACGAGCTGTCCCTCGGCGATCCGGTTCCAGCGCCGCCATCCTCAGTAAGGGAAACGGCTTCACGTTTCCTACTGCGCATGCGCGAGTCGGCGCGCGGCCTACTGCGCATGCGTGACTCTAATTTGTGAATGGGGAACGCGATGTGTTGTGGGACATAGTTCCCATAACACACCGCGCCCCATTCACCAGAAGACGGAAGAAGAGAAGATCACCGTGGCGCTGGAGGAGGCAGATTAGGACGATCTGCCTAGCAACAGCCATTTCTGGTAAGTAAAAAAAAAAAAATGTTTATTTTTTTTTTCATTTTAAATGGTTACTAACATTTTTTTAAGTTTTTGTTTTCAGGGTGTCCCACCACTTTATGTCCGAAAAGACTAGTCTTTTGGTACCCAACCTGTAGCTGGGGGCTACCTGCAACCCTCTGGTACTTGCTGTACAACCCTTTGCAGATCCCAGTTGTTGAATTGAGAATATTATTTTGCAAAAGGACAGTGATCTCTCTAGCAGTCTTGTTTACCATCTCCCTAGTCCCTAAGGCCCCTTTAGACACTGCTCTGTAGCAAAATTGTGGTATAAACGTGTTTTTTTCCTTTTTTTCCCAGGCTTTATTGAACCATTTTTTTATGATACACTTAGTCACATATGGAAATCTAACACCACAAATTCTGATTTGGTCTCACAAGCAAATCCGAAAAACTCAATTTGAGCTGGTTTGTCATTCAATTTTATATTCGTGCATCAACCTTTACATCCCCATACCTTCAACCATTAGGATACATAGCAAAGAAAAAAAAAAAAAAGAAAAAGGCAGAGAAAGTAAAAGAAAAAAGAAAAACAGAAAAGGGGGCAAATGTGTTTTTTACCACAATTTTGCTTTGTTTCAGATGCTTTCCTGTGTGTTCTGATGCATTTTTTGGGTTGCCTGCACCTGCAAAAAATGGACATGTGACTCAAAAATGTACCAAAATTGCAAATCAATTTTACCGTGATATCAGTTAATTTCAAGTTGCCTTTTTGGTGTGATTTTCAAAACTACGCCAAAGATGCAGCATGTAGGACTTTTCAAAATGCACCGCACCTGTAATGCAGTGGTGTAAAAAGTCCCATAGGATTTAAAGGGAAACATTTTTATTGTATTCTTCTTGCAAGGTAAAATGAAAGAAAAATGTATGAGTGTAAAAAGGGCTCTTAGGCCCCTTTCACACTAAAAATAGCGCCTGTACACCGCCTGAAAAAAACGGCCCCATTCACTCCAGTGTGAAAGCCGGCGGGTTTTCACACTGGAGCGGTGCGCTAGCAGGACGGCAAAAAAAGTCCTGCTAGCAGCATCTTTGGAGCGGGATAGGAGCAGTGTATTCACCGCTCCTATACCGCTCCTACCCATTGATTTGAATAGGACACCGCGGTAATACCGCGGCAATACTGTGCGCCCCCTATGGACCAAAGCTATTTTTACTTTTCTGCTATGGGCCGTGCTATGGGCCGTAAGCTGATCTCCACTGTACAGATATCTTTCCACTTAATATACCCTGTCTAAAAGCGCATTCAGTACTTTCCTCTTTTGATGCGGCCACTTCAGAAGAGATTACCAAACTTTCTCAGGCACTCACCTCCACTGAACCCTGTTTCGTCACTACTACTACAGTCACTCTCTTTCTCTATCCTATCTCACTTGCATCTCACATCAATCTCTAGCTCTCTACTGGCCCCTCCCCCTCTAAAGCATGCACAGATCACCCCCATACTTAAACAGCCTTCACTGGACCCTACCAGCCTGAGCAACGTAAGAGCCATCTCCTTGCTCCCATTTAACTCTAAACTTTTAGAAAGCTTAGTTTTCAGCCATCTGAGCCACAAACAACCTTCTTGACCCCTTACAGTCTGGCTTTCGTTCACAGTACCCAACAGAAACTGCCCTACTAAAACTTACTGCTGATTTACTAACCACTAAAGCCAACGGCCACTATTCCATACACTTACTACTAGACCTTTCTGCAGCCTTTGATACTGTTGATCATCCGCTCCTCCCAAATTACCTCTACTACCTTGGCCTCCAAGATTCTGCTATTTTATGGTTATCCTCCTATCTATCACAGTTCTCCTTCATTGTTATCTACAACTCTGTCTCCTCCTCTCCACTTCATCTTTCTGTAGGGGTCCCTCAAGCCTCTGTTCTTGAGCCCATTCCCTTTTTTATCTAAACCTCCTTTTTTGGTCACTTGATAAACTCTCATGGCTTCCAATACCCTCTCTATGCTGATGACACACAAAAATCTATCCCTCTATTCTTTAGCTTACTCATTCAGTCTCCTCTAGCAATACTATCTTATTAATGGCATATCAACATGGATGTCACACCACTTTCTCAACCTAAATCTTTCTAAAACAGAGCATGTAATATTTACCCCCTCCTGTGCCATCCACCTGTAACCAGAACTTTTGAGTTTTTGAACTTGGAATGCTGAATGCTGGGAGATGTAGTCTAAGATATAATTATTATTGCTGGTCAAAATAACTACTAGACCCAAAGTATCTGAGAGCAGGATGAGCCAAAGAAGGGGGGTATGAATCGAAATGCTCGGAAAGAGCCAGGGGAGTTGGAGATTGCCAACAACTAGAGAAGTGTTGCTGAGGAGTGAGAAGAGTTGTTTGCGGGTTTGCTGCTAAAAGTAGCTGGAAGGCTGATACCTTACAGAGAACCGCTGGATCCCTCCCCAGATTACTGTACTGAGCTAGTCAGGGTTCTGCACTGCTCTGCTGCTCCTGTGATAACTTGAAGCTGCCAAATCAGCTGTGGGGATCTGCCTGTACCACAAAGCCTAGTAGTGATCCTGACCACCCGCTGTCCCAGGCCTGCTACAGGAGGGAGTAAGGTACCCTACAATTACAGCCTGTACCCTCCTTCCCACTAAACAGCTAAAGGACACCAGATACCCAAGAGGGGCCCCTCTGACTACATGGGCTGTTGCCAAGGAGACACAGAGGGAGAGTGGTGTGAGGGTCTCTGACCCACAGTTTTTGTGGTTGCCCTTAAGTGCTCCATACATATAATAATATATTCAAATGTAGGTAAAATAAAGGCCAAAAATCTGTAAAAAATCATATGTGCATCAAAGATAACATAAGTGTCCAATCTTGTGATAGAGTCCCATACAAAATCCAATCTCACTGTGTAACTAGGGATGAGCCAAACACCCCCTGTTCGGTTCGCAGCAGAACATGCGAACAGACCAAAAATTTGCAAACATGCAAACACCATTAAGGTCTTTGGGACACGAACATGAAAAATCAAAAGTGCTAATTGTAAAGGCTTATATGCAAGTTATTGCCATAAAACCTGTATGGGGACCCGGGTAATGCCCCAGGGGACATATATTTATGCAAAAAAAGTTTTAAAAACAACCGTTTTTTCAGGAGCAGTGATTTTAATAATGCTTAAAGTGAAACAATGAAAATTAAAGATTCCTTTAACTTTTGTGCACGTAGTCCCCTGTAACAGTCCCCTTAGCGTGCCTGTGAAGTAGTGCATCTTTCCGATGTTTATTACAGTACCGTAGCAAAATTACATTTCTAAAGCAAAAAAATGAATTTAAAATAGCTTGTGGCTGTAATGTATTGTCAGCTCCCAGTAATATAGATGAAAAAACATTGAAAAACGGTGTGTGCCCCCCCCCCCCCCCAGTCCATACCAGGCCCTTCAGGTCTGGTATGAATACTAAGGGGAACTCCACGCCAAAATATAAAAAAAATGGTGTGGGTGTCCTCCCCAAAATCCAAAAAATAAACGGCGTTGGGGTCCCCCCAAAATCCATACCAGGCCCTTATCTGCGCAAGCAGCCATGGCAGACCAGGAAAGGGGGGGCAAGCGAGTGCCCCTCCCTCCTGAACCATACCAGGCCGCTTGCCCTCAACATAGTCCCCATGTTGATGGGCCTCATCCCCACAACCCTTGCCCGGTGGTTCTGGGGAGGGCAGGAGCTTATGAGTATCTGGAAGCCCCCCTTTGACAAAGGGGCCCCCAGATCCCACCCCCCCCCTATGTGAGAGGGTATGGGGTAAGGGGAACCCAGTGCCAAAATAAAAAAAATGGCATGGAGGTCCCCCAAAATCCACACCAGACCCTTATCTGAGCATGCAACCTGGCAAAGGGGGGGACGAGAGAGCGCCCCCCCCCTCCTGAACCTACCAGGCCACATGCCCTAAAAGATGGGGGTTGATGGGGACAAGGGCCTTATCCCCACAACCCTTGCCTGGTGGTTGTGGAGGTCTGCGGGTGGGGGGGCTTATCGCAATCTGGAAGCCTCCTTTAACAACGCTCACATTTTCCGTGAACGCCCCATAATATTCACTGTTCGGCGAATGGGCGAACTACCCGATGTTCGAGTCAAACTTACGTTCGACTCAAACCTCGAGCTCTCTATGTGAAACCAATCGAAATAAAGAATGGTGAAAAGTGCATCAATACAGGGCATCCAAAAGGTATTCACAGCACTTCACCTTTTTCCATACTTTGTTATGTTACAACCTTATTCAAAAATGGATTAAATTCATTATTTTCCTCCAAATTTTACAAACAATACCCCATAATGAGAACGTGAAAGAAGTTTTTTTGAAATCTTTGAAAGTTTATTAAAAAAATAAAAGAAAAAAAATCACATGTCCATAAGTATTTACAGTCTTTGCTCATTACTTTGTTAAAGCATCTTTGGCACCAATTAAAGCCTCATGTCATGATTGAGTATGATGCTACAAGCTTGGCACACCTATTTTTGAGAAGTTTCTCACATTCTTCTTTGCAGGACCTCTCAAGCTCCATAAGGTTGAATGGGAAGCGACGTTGCACAGATATTTTCGGATCTCTTTACATTGATGTTCAATCGGGTTCAAGTCTTGGCTCTGGCTGGGCCACTGGGCTGGGCCACTGGGCTGGGCCACTTAAGGACATTCACAGAGTTGTCCCATAGTTGTTAGACCCCTTTCACACTGAGGCATTTTTCAGGTGCTAAAGGGCTAAAAATAGCGCCTGAAAAGCGCCTGAAAAACGCCTTCCCTGCCACCCAATGTGAAAGCCTGAGTGCTTTCACACTGGGCGCTGCGCTGGCAGGATGTTAAAAAAAGTCCTGCGTGCAGCATCTTTGGGGCAGTTGAGGAGCGCTTTATACTGTAATTAATTTTGTTTATTAATTTTCTAACGAATTCCAAATTTCTAGAACGACTAGAATTTGGATCGGTCAAAAAATGATCGACCGATTAAAATTCTGTGTGACGAATAACTGGCTGTTAAGCAGCGGGTCGGGAAGCCGGCCGTCGTGTCCTTAACAACCTATGACTCATCAGCTGTCAGCGGACTTCCCCACTTACAGCTGAAATGTATACAAAATAATGCAATAATGCAAAAAAATTCCCCAAAAAACCCAGCGTGGGGTCCCCACCCTCAATCCATACCAGACCACGACAACGTTTAAACCCCAAAATCCATACCAGACCCTTATCTGAGCATGCAGCCCGGCAGGCCAGGAAAGGGGAGGGTTGAGTGAGCACTCCCCCTCCCTCCTGAACTATACCGGGCCACATGCCCTCAACATGGGGGGGTACCTCCCCAAAGCACCTTGTTCCCATTTTGATGGGGGCAAGGGCCTTCCTTCCCACAACCCTGGGCTGTGGTTGTGGGGGTCTGTGGGCAGGGGGCTTTTTGGAATCTAGAAGCCCCCTTACCATGGGGGGCCCTCAGATCCTGGCCTCCCCCATGTGAATGAGTATGGGGTACATAGTACCCTTACCCATTCACCAAAAAAGAATAAACAGTAAATAGACAGTACACATGTTTTTGACAATTCCTTTATTAAAGGAATGGCTTTTTTTCTTTTGAAATTTAATTTTTGCTGCAACAGGTTTTATACATGGTATTTGAAGGAATGTTTACATTGTACCCCTACTCATTCACCAAAAAAGTGTCAAAAATAAAGAAAAACAGTAGTTGTTTTTTGACAAGTCCTTTATTAATTTTTTTTTTTTAAAAGAATGTCCCCCAATGTAAATCCATCGTCAATCGATATGCCGCCGGCACCTGCGGACCTGAAAAAAAAAAATGCTCCGCCTGTGATGAATGCTGACTGCCTACTACAGGCTCTGCTGTTTGACAGTTATTATATAGTCAAGGGGAGGATCCGTTTGGCGATGTTACCTGGTAACCCCACCCCTTACGTATTTAAGAACTATCAAATGGTGGCGCAGGCATTCGGCAGTCAGCCATCCTTGCAGGCTTTTTTTGGTTTGGCGTCACAGGGGGCGTTGTGATTGAAGATGGATCTACATTAGGAATATCGTTTGTTTGTTTTTTTAAATAAAGGCATTCTCAAAAACCTGTGTACTGTTTGTATTTATTTTTTACACTTTTTTGGTGAATGAGTAGGGGTACAATGTACCCCTACTCATTCACATGGGGGGGCCTTGTTATAGGGGGCTTCCAGATTCCGATAAACCCCCAGCAGACCCCCACAACCACAGCCCAGGGTTGTCAGGAAGAGACCCTTGTCCCCATCAACACAGAGCAACCCCCATGTTGAGGGCATGTGGCCTGGTATGGTTCAGGAGAGGGGGCTCGCTCGCCCCCCCCCCTTCTTGACCTGCCGGGCTGAATGCTTGGATAAGGTTCTGGTATGGATTGGTGGGGACCTCCACGCCATTTTTTTTAACATTTTTGTATTGCAGCATTGTTTTGTTTACATTTTAGCTGTCAGTGGGGAAGCCCACTGACAGCTGATGAGTCATCGGTTGTTAAAGATGCAGCAGCCGGCTTCCCGGCCTGGTGATTAACAACCACTTATTCTTCACAAAAATACAAATTGGTCGATCCTTTTTTTAAACGATCTGTATTCTAATTGTTCTGAGAATTCTGAGAATTCGGAAATTCATTAGAAAATGAATAACCAAAACAAATTTTAACGGATTTCAACGAAATTCGTTATTATTTCAATCAGAGATTCGGATGCAAATTTGTCTGAATTTGTATTGGGACCGACACAAATTGCACATGTCTACTAAGATGTCACTGTCCTTGGCAAATAGGATGGGAGGGTTTAGTTCCACTTTATAGTGGCCTTTGGTGCTCAAAATCCCATGAGAATGTGCACCAACCCATTGCAGCATGCCTAAAATCCTGCAATCTTGCAGAATTTTGAGCATCAAGCTTCTCTGGAGCAGTGAGGCACAGTGGTGGAAGCTGTGGCTAAGGTAAGTATTTTTTATTGAAAAAACTTATGTTAGCAATATTTATGTTTTAAGCATGAGGGCCATGGATAAAGTGGACCTTCCATTTTCTTGGAAGGTCTGCTGTAAGTACTGTTACCAGTTAGCAAAATACATTTCTGAAAAATGACTCTACTTATCACTACTAGAGAAAGAGTACCTACATATTTCTTTATGAAAGAGGTCCAAATGGTTGCTGCAACTAAAGATACAACGTGAAGCTGCCTTCACATATTATTTACAAATAATACCCAAAATGTCAAGTTTGTGACAAGCCACACCTTAGTATTCCTATATACCTATAGAATTTTGGCCAACTCAGTCCTTTCCCTATATGCATGAGAAAAAGGTTTACAGAACAAAGTGTTAGGATGTTGTTAACGGGTAAAATTAAAATATAGTTATGATTCCAATTACCAGTAAAATGTAAAACACTATCTTTATTAGCACAAGCATATAAAAACAATTAAACACATTAAAAAAGGTTGTGGACAGAGTATTTGGATACTGTTAGAACACCTGGATTCAGCAGGTGCCAATGTAAGTAATCCTGATTTGTAAACAGGCTCAAGCTTTGAAGTGTAACAGGCAGAAAGGCAAACACTGTGGCTATTACGAGACCTGGCCAACAGAATAAAGAGCAAAGCCCTGAATATTTAGGCAGAGCTTCCAAAAAACAAGGATCAGGATTATATTTAGTTGGAAATGATTTGCTACAGAGATTGAACATGAGATGTACAGCCAAAATGTCAAGGGTGTAAAGTCAGATCTCAATGGATGATACAATGAACTGTATTCTCTAAATGAAGAGAATGAAGGTCATAGAGGACTTTTGAAACAAGATAAGATTTAAGGAGCCACAATCTTGCTATTGTTTTTAAATTAATGCAATACATTTGAAACAAATTGCAAAAGAGGACATGTACTGTGGAAGTGGTACCCAAAAAAGGTTGCATTGCAGGTCCTCATTTTTGAGAAACTTACAGCGAAGGGAATGATTTACTAAAATTGGAGAGTGCAAAATCTGGTGCAGCTGTGCATTGGAACCCATCAGCTTCTGTTTTTTTTTTTTCAAAGTTTAATTGAACAAGCTGAAGTTACAAGCTGATTGGCTATCATGCACAGCTGCACTAGATTTTGCACTCTCCAGTTTTAGTAAATCGACCCCCAGTGACAGAGGCATCTTATATGATCTTGCAGCCATACTGGTATGAGGCTTTAGGACAGGAGTGACAAGTAGAGATGGCCTTGCGGTTCACCCGGCGGTCGGTTTGTGGCAAACTTTGCTCGTTCGCGATTCGCCAAACCGGCGGACTTATGGCCCTGTTCGCGGCGGCCATATTATTTTACATTGTGAAGAACTTTGACCCATGACACATCCATCATGGGGTACAGGACAGCCAATTGAGACATTTCAGCACATGGACATACCCCCTACCTTATAAATAGACCTGATCTGGCTGCCATTTTACATTCTGTCTTTTGTCAGTGTAGGGATAGGACACTGTGTGGAGCAGGGACAGTCTGTACTCACTAGCTATTAGGTCCACAAAAGTCCTTTTAAGGACTGGTATAGGTGTATAGGAGAGGGAGAGAGTTTGCTGTTTGGAACAGGGACAGTCTGTACTCACTAGCTATTATTAGGTCCACAAAAGTCCTTTTAAAGACTGGTATAGGTGTAAAGTATATAGGGGTGTAATACACGTATAAAATACTTTCAAATATAGAAAGCATAGTATAGTGAGTGCATTCCTACTGTGTAGCATTGTGACTGCTGAGTGGTTCCGCAGCTCTTTTGTCAGTGTAGGGAGAGGTTGCTGACTGTGTGTCGCAGGGACTGATTGTAGCGACACAAATCGCTAACGAATATAGGTCCACAAAAGTCCTTTTAAGGACTGATATAGGTGTACTATTTGGTGTGCAGTATATATGGGTTTAATACACGTATAAAATACTTTCAAATATAGAAAGCATAGTATAGTGCATTTCTACTGTGCAGCATTGTGACTGCTGAGCGGTTCTGCAGCGATACTACAAAGAGTGATAAACGCAATTAGAAAAAAGTATTATAACTGGTGTGATAGACCAGTGGCCCCCCAAAACGACAGATTGAAGCGGGGTGTTATTTACCTTCTTCCACATATACTACACTTCTCTAGAGACTTTTGTCACAGGGTCATTTAAAAAATGACAGGCAAAGGAAGAGGCAGGCCCTTCCGTAGGGGTGGTAGGGGTAGGGCAGGAGCACCAGGCTTGAGCCAAAGTGGGAAGTTGCAGAAGGTGCGTTCGATTACATCAAAGGACGCACCAGACTTGGTTGAGTGGCTCACTCAGCCTTATGCCCCGTACACACGGTCGGAAATTGCGACAACAAAATCCATCTGATTTTTTCAGACGGATTTTGTCCGACAATGGTGTTGCATACACACGGTCGGACAAAGTTGTCGGAAAATCCGATCATTCTGAACGCGGTGATGTTCGTTGCATACGACGGAACTACGTAGAGGCTAGTAGCCAATAGGTTTGGTCTCCTAATTTGATCTGAGCATGCGTGGCACTTTGTCCGTCGGAATTCTCTACACACGATCGGAAAAAGTCCGATCGGATTTTGTTGTCGGAAAATTTAAGATGCAGGATCTCAATTTTTTTCGGACGGAAATTCCGACGGAAAAAGTCCGATGGAGCCCACACACAGTCGGATTTTCCAACAACATGGTCCGATCGGACATTTTCTGTCAGAATTTCCGACCATGTGTATAGGGCATTACTCTTCTGCACCCTCCTCATCTTCTCTATCTGCACCCTCTTCACTCTCTGCTGTGTGCACCCCCAAAGACACTACCACCAACACCACCACCACCATATACCCGCCGCTTGAGTCACAGGAATTATTTTCCATCCAAGACATTTCCGATGCGCAACAACCGCCACTCAGCAGTCTGACGACAGTACCCAGATCAGCCCATGGAGGTTGGTCCCCGCTGTTGCTGCCTACTCCGAGATCTCTAAAGTGGTGGCGAAGGTGATGTCGATGATGACGTGTCTAGGGACGTCATGTGGGTGCCCACAAGAGAGGAAGAGGAGGGGAGTTCAGAGGGAGAGGTGGACCAGCAGATAGGGAGGAGAAGCAGGCGGAACTTACATTGCACAGGAGGGACAAACCAGACTGCTAATGTATAAGGAGTGAGCCATCAACCATGTACAGTCACATCTGGCGCTCCCAGAACGCCGGCACATGGCTCCGCAGTGTGGGCTTTTTTTAAGCACATGAGCTGCCATCACCGAGCCCATGGGAGCAACGCCGTGAGAACCCACAAAGCCACACTTCAGGCTCTCACCGTCCACCCTTTTCTACTTCTCCTTCTCCTCTCTCCTCAGAATTGTCCTCCACTCCACCTTCCATCATGCCATCCTCACGTTTTTCTGGAAAAAGGCAGGCTTCCGTGGGCCAAATGTTCGAGCGTAAAGAAAATGATGACGCCGGATAACCCTCTTTCCCAACGGTTGACTGCTGGCTTGTCATAACTGCTAGCCCGCCAAATACTGCCATATAAACTGGTGGACTTTCGAAAATTTGTGGCCATTGGAACACCACAATGGAAGGTCCCAGGAAGGAAGTATTTCTCACAGAAGGGCATCCCAGAGCTATATGGCCATGTTCAGCGGCAAGTGAATGTATCTCTGGCACACAGTGTCGGTGCCAAGATACATCTGACCACAGACACGTGGTCTAGCAAACACGGGCAGGGAAGGTATATAACTTTTACTGCCCACTGGGTGAACCTTCTGATGGCCGTCAAGCATGTAACCCGTGGCACCAGTGTAGATTTGGTTTTACTGCCACAGGTTGCATGCAGGCCTGCCTCTTCTCCTCCTACCTCATCCTCCCTCTCCTCCTCGGCTGACTCCTCCTTTTCCGCTGCTACCGTCTCTTCCGCTGCGCCGCCCAAGATCCCCAGAACCTATTCGACATGCCAGGTGAGACATTACCATGCTGTGCTGCGTCTGTTGTGCCTGGAAGCCAAGAGCCACACTGGCCCTGCACTCCTTTCAGCTTTGGGTTCACAGGCAGATCAGTGGCTAACACTGCTCAATTTGACAGTTGGTAAAGTGGTGTGCGACAATGGTGCCAATCTGCTGAGCGCATTGAAACAGAGCAAAATTACACATGTGCCATGCATGGCACGTGTCTTAAACTTGGTCGTGCAGTGATTAGTTGTCAAATACCCTGGGGTCCAGGACATCTTGCAGCAGGCAAGGCAAATCGAGGAGCAGGAGCAGGAAGATGAGGAAGTCACAATGCTGGATGAATTCCCAGGGGGGGCTACTCTATCTGAGACAAGTCAACAACAGGAGTCTGAAGAGGAGTCAGTGGAGAATGGTGCCGGGGCGGTTGAGGAGGAGCAAGAAGAGCATGCTTTAAACCTTTCTGGGATCCCTGTTGTTGTCCGTGGATGGGGGGAGGAGAATGAAGAGGACGACATTATCCTGGATGATGAGCAGGAGACAGGCCACCACACCGCTTCCAGTTTAGTGCAAATGGGGGCCTTCATGCTCCAGTGTTTTAACAGGGACCCCGTATAAAAAGCATAAAGGTCAAGGACCAGTACTGGGTGGCAACATACTTAGACCCCCGATACAAACAAAAAAATTGTGAAAATGTTACCACCATCACAGAGGGCTGTCAAAATGGAGCACTTCCAGGCCTTGCTTAGAGAAATGCTGCATTCTGATTTTGCGTGCGCTGGCAGAGGAATTTCCACTCCCAGAGAAAGAGTTGCGGTACCAATCCAACAGTGCCTGCAAGAAGAGGGCGGTTTGAAGATGTGTTGGTCACTTCTGATATGAGATCATTCTTTCAGCCGACCCATCGACAGGTGTCATCCGGATCCAGCATCAGTGAACGCCTAGACAGATGTCCAACTACATCGGGTTAACGGCCGATGTGGACGCTCTAAGAAGTGATGAACCCCTGGACTACTGGGTGGGCAGGCTTGACCTCTGGCCAGAGCTTGCACAATTTGCAATGGAACTGTTGGCTTGCCCCTTGTCCAGTGTCCTGTCCGAAAGGACGTTCAGCGCAGCAGGGGGGATTGTGAATGAATGAATGAATAATTTGTATAGCGCTACAATGCTAACTGAATCGCCTCAAGGCGCTGTATTCGTGCTTTGTTGTCAAGCTTCTTAGAAGAGGTAGGTCTTGATTTTTTTCCTGAAGGCCTGATGGTTTTCTTCCATGCGGATATCGTTCGGTAGAGCGCTCCATAGCCGTGGTCCTTGGACAGCGAATCTCCGTTCCCCCTTAGATTTGTAGCAGGATTTGGGAATGAGGAGGTTTTGGTTAGACGATCGGAGACTGCGATTGGGTGTGTAGTGTTGTATTTTCTCGAGAGGGTATTGGGGAGCGTCTCCATGGGTGCATTTGTGGGTGAGGCAGAGGGTCTTGAATATGACCCGATTCTTTACGGTTAGCCAGTGTAGGCTTCTCAGGGAAGGGGAGATGGATTCCCAGGGTTTTTTTCCTGTTATCAGCCTTGCCGCCGTGTTTTTGATAAGTTGTAAGCGCGCAAGTTGATATTGCGGTAAACCTATGTAAAGGGAGTTTGCGTAGTCAAGTCGTGAATTAATGACCGTTCCAACTACCGCTGCTTTGTCCTCCTTTGGAATGAAGGGGGTGAGTCTGCATAGCAGGCGGAGCAGATGGTGAGAACCACTGACTACTGCTCCTATTTGTGCCTCCATTGACATTTCAGAGTCAAAGATGACCGATAAGCGCAGTCACATAGCTCACGACAGGGTTGACTACCTCAGATTTATAAAAATGAATGAGGCATGGATCTCAGAGGAATTGAACACATGTGACCAGTGTACTGTATATGCATAACTGTATAAACGATTTATATAATCTAGCACACGGACCTTTTTTCTACCTTTGGCTCACTTGTAGAAAAAAAGCACACCGTACTATAAACCTCCTGTTTGAAGAGGTTGAGCGGTGTCCTATTTTTGGGTCCTGCATCGAGTTGCTGGTGTCAGTGCTGGTGTCAGTGCTTTCTATCTTGGTGCTGGTGTCAGTGCTTTCTATCTCGGTGCTGGTGTCAGTGCTCTCTATCTCGGTGCTGGTGTCAGTGCTCTCTATCGCGGTGCTGGTGTCAGTGTTCTATCTCAGTGCTGGTGTCAGTGAGGGAGATAGCAGCAGAGAAGCCAATCAGCAGGCAGTGCCAGCGCCATGGCTGAGGATCAGCACTGGACTGGCACCTCCGGACCACCACAGTGGAGCTCTGCATAGGTGGGGGTAAGGACCGGGCAGAGGGAGGGGTCAGGGGCTCAAGCACAGGTTGGCACACTGGGACACTGGCACAGGACTGTGCTGCCCTGACTGTGGCACTGATCATCTCCTGCACCCCCTTCATAGCCTGACCTGACCTTGCCTCTCCTCCATGGCCTTCATGCGCTCCTGAGTCCTGAATTGCCAAAATTTCACAGATAAAAAAAGAATGCTTGTCGTTGTCGATCCCAGATTCACTTAATACTTCTGGTATGTCAGTGTCCATGTTGTGGGACTATGTGTGCACAGCTAGTAAGTATTTTGTGGCTGCAAATATGACCTGGAGGTTTTTAATGTTCGCCTGCCATTAAAATGAATGGGGCCCGCTGCGAACCTACGGTTCGCGAACATTTGGGCACGTTCGCGGATCGCGTTCGCGGATCGCGTTCGCGAAACGTCCCATCAGAAGTTCATCCATCACTAGTGACAAGGTGTAGTCACATGTCAGAAAGTTACTGCTGTTTTTCATGGCAATGGTAGATTTTTCAGGATACTGCTTAGGCCAAAAATTCCACAAATATGAGAGATGCCATTGTTGAACTTCTGAAAATGTTAGTTGTCTATCTTAGGCCCTTTTTACTTTTGGAGGTGCACCTAGAACAAGCACACAGCCAGTAAAATTAAACTGAATCTCCACCACCTGATCTGCATACTTATTGTATGTTGGTAACTTAAAACCCTTAAAAAACTAGAGGATCAACACGGTACCAGGGTATCTTTATACTTTCAGAAGGAAATCAGTAATAGCAACCCCATATTTCTTTCATGAAGGTTAAAGTACCCCTATAGTCATGAAGAAAATTACATTCAGTATTAAAGGTTAAGTTCATCTTTAGTACAAAAATAATAAACGTACATGATTTTACAGGTTAAAAAAGTATTATTATTATTATTTTTTTTACCTTGGAGCCTGCAAAGCATTGCATAGTGATCAGTGGATCTTGGGTGCAATGTCAGGCTCCTACAGACCCAGCCGACAGCTGTCTGCCCTTGCCTCTGTATGGCCAGACAGTTACTCTGCAGGAAGTGTCAGTAAACTACTAGGGTGCTGATGACCGCTGCTAAGAACTACAAGTCCTCTTCTATGGTGCTGTTTTCAAAATCTTACAGCGGGTGTGGGGAGAGGAACCCCCACACGCTGTCACAAGGGTGGGGGATGCAGGTGCTTGATGTATGTTACATTTTACACCCTAAATACAGGTGTAACATATAACATGTTACTAAAGATGAACTTCAGATGTAAGTTCATCGCTCTAAAAATAAAAGTAGATACCTAATATACATATTATCTGGCTTGTGCAAAGAAACAGGACCTCCACAAAACTGGCCATAAAGCAACCAATCATGTTGCGTGTTGTATTCTCTGGAAAAAAATGTGGCCGCCCAATATGAAAGAAGTCAGCAATTTGTTTTTCTAGTTTATATAACCCCTGCCTTTAGTTTGCCAATGATTGAGTACATAATTAATAATGTTATCCTGTAACATTACCCCTGATGTATATTTCTCAACATCATCATATTTCTCATCATTGTCAAACTTATATGACCTAGGTCCTCATAAGCTCCCTGTACCCTTAACTAGGGATGAGCTGAACACCCCCCAGTTCGGTTTGCAGCAGAAAATGCGAACAGGCAAAAAATTTGTTTGAACACGCGAACACTGTTAAAGTCTATGGGACACGAACGTGAAAAATGTGCTCATTTTAGGCTTATATGCAAGTTATTACCAAAAAACAATGTGCTACCGGCACAAAAAAACAACTTATAATGTATCTTAGTTTGCTGCAATCAAAAAAATATATGTGCCACCCCGTGGGTGGAATATTTCAAGAATATATATAAAAATTGTGGATTGCGCTATTACCACTTTTAAATGTACAGACCAACGTGTCCTCCTGTGCCAACTATTCCGCCTGTGCCAATTAGTCTAAATATCAGCTCCACAATGCAATATTACCAAATTACTAAAAAATATATAAATTATATATGTAATTATTATTTATTTAAAAAAGGCTTAAAAACATATTTTGTTCATGAGGCTGCTGGGAAATTTTGTTCGTCACTTCCGGTGCAGCGAAAACGAGGCTCGGAACGCACGTCGCAGTTTGGAACGGACGCCGCTACACGGCGACACAGGGACAGATCAGGGAACAGATTGAGACCCCCTCTCCACATACACGGCTGGATCAGCTTGGTCCCGGCATATAGGCACAGGAGCATGTGAGTTGAACAAAATATGTTTTTAAACCTTTTTTAAATAAATAATTACATACTACACCATGATGGCTATCCATATGTCTTTATGATAAATAATATAAAGAAACAAATCAGCGCAATAACATAAACATAAACTAAAAGAATAGCTGCTGAACCTCAAGGGTCAAATTCCAAATCCCTGAATGAGATACATATGCCAGAATAGTGCAGCACTAAAAAAAACAAAAAAAATATATATGTATTAAAATATTAAATGTCCATATCAGAATACAGCAATCCCAACAGTGTATTCAGGGATGAGTAAACAGTTGATGCATGCAGGTGTCTTTGTGAAACAATCACACCTCCACCAATAATAGTCTAAAACACTTTCCCCCCAATTGACACCCCAGGGGGTAAAGCGTTTTAGACCCTCTATAATTAAAGGGTCCATTCAGTGAGGTGAGCGGCCATCTATTATTGGTGGAGGTGTGATTGTTTCACGAAGTCACCTGCATGGATCAACTGTTTACTCATCACTGAAGACACTGTTGGAATTGTTTTATAAGAAATACTAGAGCAAGAGGCATTAATACACTACTTGGAGAGGATGCTGGTGGATCCATCTTATAACGGAGTGGTTATCCTAAATGAACCAAAGGCACATTCTGGTTTATCTGGTGAGTGGCCATTGCACTAGGTGGTGGCAAAGTCAAATTTTTATTGGTGGATATAGAAGCACTTAACACAGAAGGAAAAGTCATCTTTGCACAAAAAGTGATCACTCACTTTATATGCTGCTAATTTGCTCTAATACATATATGTACATTTTTCCTTAAGTTTCTTTTAGCATTTCAAAAATTGTATATAGTTTTTTGGGTTATTTTTATTTTATATATTTTTTGGATATATGTATGGCACTTGAACTTTCTAGCAATTAGTAATTTGGTAATATTGCATTGTGGAGCTGATATTTAGGTTAGTTGGTATATGCAAGTTATTGCCATAAAAAGTGTTGGGGGACCCGGGTCCTGCCCCAGGGGACATGTATCGACGCAAACATTTTTTTTAAAAACGGTTGTTTTTTCCGGAGCAGTGATATTAAACACTTAAGCCCCGGACCAATTTGCAGCTAAAGGACCAGGCCCCTTTTTGCGATTCGCACTGCGTCGCTTTAACTGACAATTGCGCGGGCGTGTGACGTGGCTCCCAAACAAAATCGGCGTCCTTTTTTTTCCCACAAATAGAGCTTTCTTTTGGTGGTATTTGAGCACTTCTTCGGTTTTTATTTTTTGTGCTATAAACAAAAATAGAGGCCGATACGTATTCTTGTACATATTTTTGGTAAAAAAAATCGCAATAAGCGATTATTAATTGGTTTGCGCAAAAGTTATAGTGTTTACAAAATAGGGGATAGTTTTATAGCATTTTTATTATTATACATTTTTTTTACTAGTAATGGTGGCGATCAGCGTTTTTTATTGTGACTGCGACATTATGGTGGACACATCGGACATTTTTGACACATTTTTGGGACCATTGTCATTTATACAGCAATCAGTGCTATTTAACTGCAGATTCCTGTGTAAATGACACTGGCAGTGAAGGAGTTAACCACTAGGGGGCAGTGTAGCGGTTAAGTGTGACCTATGTGTTTTGTTTTACTAGAGGGGGGGGGGCTTGGCATGTGACATCACTGATCATCTTTCCCTATGACAGGGAACAGACGATCAGTGACAGCCTCACTAGGAAGCACAGGGAGAGGTTTGTTTACACTTAAATCTCCCCGTTCTTCAGCTCTGTGACCCAATCGCGCGCGCGACCGGTGGCTGGGCTCTTAAAGGGCAATGTACCTGTACGTTGATGTGCCCAGCCCTGCCATTCTGTCGATGTAAATGTGCAGGAGGCGGTTCTTAAGTGGTTAATAATGCTTAAAGTGAAGCAATAAAAATGAAATATTTCTTTAAATATCGTGCCTGGGGGTGTCCTTAGTATGCCTATAAAGCAGCGCATCTTTCCCATGTTTATAACAGTGCCAGAGCAAAATGACATCTCTAAAGGAAAAAATGTAATTCAATATAATGTATTGTCGGATAGATAAAAAAAAAAAAAAAAAATGGGGTGGATGTCACCCCCAAAATCCATACCAGGCCCTTCAGGTCTGGTATGCATATTAAGGGGAACCCCGCACCCCACTTTTTAAAAAAATGGCGTGGGGGTGCCCCAGGCACTATATACTCTGAACAGCAGCATATATACTATACGGCCTGCCCTATATACTCTGCAGAAAATTGGGCCTTAGGTGTTGGTGGTACCAGAACACTGTAAGCCCTCACAGATACTCTTGTTGGGCGCAGGAACAGGCCCTGCTGTGAAATATTATATCAAAAATTGTAATTACATGCCTCTGTTAAACAGGGGCAGAAAAAGTGGGCCTTAGGTAGTGGTGCCACAACACTGTAACCCCTCACAGATACTCTTGTTGAGCGCAGGAGCTGTGAAATATTAGATCAAAAATAGTAATTACATGTCCCTGTTAAACAGGGGCAGACAAATTGGACCTTGGGTGGTGGTTGTGGTGCCCTAAACCAAGAATATTCTATTCTAAGTTAGCATCATCAAGATTGAGGAATAATAGGATAGTCAGCATAGGCAGTCTTCAAGGGATCCCACATCCATATCAAATTCAATTAGTTACATCTGCATCAGGTTCTTGATAGCTGCTGATCCAAGACTGATTCATTTTTATGAATGTGAGCCTATCAACAGAGTCTGTGGACAGGCGCACTCTTTGATTCGTTACAAACCCTCCAGCACTGAATGTACATTTAAAAAGCACGATGGATGCAGGTCAGGCCAGTAGCTCAATTGCATATTTAGCAAGTTTTGGCCAGTGGTCCATCCTCAAGACCGAGTAACCCAGTGGATGCTCTGTTGGAAAGTTCTGTAATGATCCCTCTCCTTGATATCACAAATACTAGGGTCCTTTCGCAAGTTTTGCAGAATCAGGGAGGCCATGTAGCGTAAGTTTGCAGAGGCATTTGATTCTAAGTCCTCTGGGTCACTAAGGATCACAATATCCATAACTACCTACTCCCAGCCACGTACAATTCCTTGGGCTTCTGGGGACTGAAAACCATCCTTTGAAGACTGCTGCTTAGTGTTATCCTCTACATCCATGCTGACACAATCCTCCTCCTCCACCTCCTCTTCCTGTGTGTTTGGCGGGCCCGCAGGAATGCTATCTGGATAAAGGGGGCCTTGAGAGGTAAGGAAGTCCTCCTCTTCCTCCCGCTGTAATGCCTCAAGTGCCCTGTCCATGATTCCACTAAGCGTGTGCTCCAACAGGAAGACTAGAGGGACAGTGTCACTGATGCATGCATTGTTGCTGCTCACCATCCTTGTGGCCTCCTCAAATGGTGACAGGACAATACATGCATCCTTGATCAGTAGCCACTGGCTTGGCGAAAAGAAGCCAAGCTCCCCTGACCCTGTCCTGGTGCCATACTCACATAGGTACTCATTGATGGCCCTTTGCTGTGTGTGCAGCCGCTGTAGTATTGCCAACCTTGAGTTCCACTGGTGGGCATGTCACAAATGAGGCGGTTGGTGGGCAGGTTACATTCCCTTTGACTGTCAGCCAGCCAAGCACTGGCATTGTATGACCGGCAGAAATGACCACAGACTTTTCTGGCCTGCCACAGGAGATCCTGTAAGCCTGGGTACCTGCTCAAGAACCGCTGCACCACCAAATTCAGGATGTGTGCCAAATATGGAACATGGGTCAAGTGTCCCTGTTGGAAGTGGGGGAGAGAAGGTTGGTGCTATTGTCGCATACAAACATTCTTTGCTGAAGCTGGCGTGGCATCAACCACCTCTGAGCCTGCCCCTGCAGAGCTGACAGAATCTCTGCCCCAGTGTGGCTCCTGTCCCCTGGGCAGACCAACTCCAGCACCACATGGCATCTTTTAACCTGACTGCTTGCATAGCCCTTTGAACGCTTACGGAGCACCGCTGGTTCAGAGGACAAATCTGCAGAAGAGGCCATAGAGGAAGAAGAAGAGGAGGGGGTGGAGGAGAGATCTGTGGCAGAATCACCACTAGCATTTTGGAGGCGTGAAGCAGAACAAGCTCCAAAAACACTGAATGTATTTTGGGTGACCCAAATACCTTTCCAAACCATAAAGGTTAATACCTTATCAAAGTAGCAGTGACATCATCACTATGCTGTATATAGACTGTCAGAGAACAGAGCTGTGGGAGGGACCAAGCAGGTCCACCCACTACATGATGCCTGCAAAAAAAACACAAGAGGGGGTGGATACAAGACCACTCACCCTGCACAAGGAGAGGGAACAGAAATGACCGGTCTTTTTATAACAGGAAGCTCCTTCACAGAGGCAACATTTTTACAAATTATTATTAGGGGCAGCACAGTGGTGTAGTGGGTAGCACTCTCACCCAGCAGTAAAAAGCTTTGCTGGTTCAAATACCAACCATGGCACTACCTGCCTGGAGTTTGCATGTTCTCCCTGTGCCTGCGTGGGTTTCCTCCGGGTACTCCGGTTTCTGCCCACACTCCAAATACATGCTGGTAGGTTAATTGGCTTCTGTCCAAAATCTGTGATTTTTACAACTGTCTTGAATTATCAGGGACTGATAATTTGTCATGCTGTGTTGAATTTTTAAGGGTAAGCCAGGCAAAATACTTGTTATGGGTGTTATCAGTATTTCCCTATTGTGTTTAAACTCCTTAAACATCAATTGTCTTAGTTTTTAACAGGAGTTATGTATTTTTTCCAGTAAAATTGTGCTCTGTCAGTAAATTTTCGATGTTTTGTCAGCTAAAGAATGCTACAGGTGGTTGGCAACTATGAAATAAACAACCACATCAAAATTCTGGTAAAAATAGATATGGCTCTTGTTATTAGCTATCCTGGAGTTCAGCTTTAAACTATATTTTAACGTTATTAAGCCTTATCTCTGATGCACTTAGTTCACACTTGTACGATGCGGGAACCCTGAAAATACACTGCGGGTTCCCGCATCGCACTCGACTTGCACGGCCGTTCACACTGCCATATGCAAACTGCTGGGGAGTGTCATACAATGTTAATGACACCCCCATTTCAGCTCGCATATCGCACTGCGAACTGACAGTTCGGACATGAATCAGATCGCATAGTTGTGAACACCCATGCGATCCAATTCTGAAAAAAAGGGTCCTGTGCATGTTTGGTCCGAATGCAATTCGATATCAGCCACACTTTCCGTATGGCTGAAATTGAATCGCTCAGACATTGCATTTGATTTTCACTGCAGTGCAGAGTGAATCACACAGCGAACTAGTGTGACCTGGCACTTAACCAGAACTTCTGTCTTTTTGAAGAATGTTACTATATTTGGAACCTCTGTTATATTCCTGTCTGCTGTGACAGTGTACAGTATATTACAATTTTTTTTTTAGAAGTCAGAATTGCTATAGTAGATATTGTAAATGGTGTGTGTTTCCATAACAAAACACATGGTGCCAGCTATTTAATTTGTGTAGAGTTAACTGTGAAGTTAATTGACCTCAGTGACCATCACACTTGCATTTAAAAAGCATAATGGTGCAATAATCATAATGAATACAAAGCTACATTCATTTTTACCTTTGTATATCTTTTTATATCTTTTTTATATCTGTCTGACAAAAAAACTTGCGTGTCCCATTCACACATGTTGCCTTTTATCACAACACGCTGTACCGAATTGCATGGCACCGTACAGCAGTGCAGCACAACTTGCTGCTGTACAGCGACATTAATGAAGTGTACTTTTGTACACTTTTAATAACGTTTTTAAGGAAAAAAATGAATGCCGCCTACACACGACTGGACTTTTCAACAGTAAAGGTCCAATGGAACAAATCTTTCGGACAATTCGATCGTCTGTGGGCTCCATCAGACTTTTGGTGTCGAAATATTTGACAGACTTTAGAAATAGAACATGCTTCAAATTTTTCCGCCGGAACTCTGCTGGACCCAGCTCCTATTGAAAAATCCGCTCGTCTGTGTGCTAGTCCGACGGACAAACAACTACGCTAGGGCAGCTATTGGCTACTGGCTACGAACTTACTTATTCTAGTCTAGTCGTACGTCATCACGTTCGAATCCGTTGGACTTTAGTGTGATTGTGTCTGGCCAAGTCTGTTCATCCGGAAAATTAATCGAAACTCAGTCGAAAGTCCGTCGAAAAGTCTGCTCGTGTGTACGTGGCATTTGAGTGCAGTTCATTTTAAATGGCTCCTGAGAGCTATGGAAGCTTCTTCCAAATATTACTAATCTGTTTTTGTGTTAAAAGCAGACCCTCATTATTTTTTTTATTTATTTTTTTTTAACAAAAAAAGGAACATAACACAATTTTAATTTAAATTTCCAGCATCATTTCAAATAGCACTTTTCAGCAGTATCTGATTCCTTTGTCTCACTAGTATGCTGTCTTGTTTTTCTTCAACAAACACAGATGGCGCTATTGCAGCTGTACACTCTCTGCCCAATCTCACAGATGCTTCCCTCAGGATATCTTCTCTTCCTACATGATCAAAAGCTTCCCTATCTGCTGTAATTCTTGCCAGTGTGCTAATGTCCACTTCTAATTACTTCTTCGAACAGCTTTTTTTTTTTTTTAAGATTTTGCCACTAAATATCAGAATATGCTGTGTTTCTAGAAGCATTACATTTCATATTATCTTTTTAAGTCAGACGTGGTAGGTTTTTATATGTAAACAAAAAGTCTGCAGTTGTGCACAGATGCTAAATGATGGAAGGAGTGATTTAGGTAAAACCAAAATCTTTGTCTCCAAAATTTCAAGGAAGTGGGAATTTTAGTTTTTGCTCATTGAACTATTCTTTTTTATTTTATTTATTTAAACGTTTTTAGAGGGATGTACAGTATTTAGGGAAGTTTTGTTTATTCCATTTAGTGCTCTTTGTGTTATTTTGTGTGTATATGACCATTATTTGTGTACTACTTAAATTAATTTAACTTTTTTATGTGGAAAAAAAAAAGTAAAATAATGAGATTAGGGCACATTTATGTACACTAAAACTCCTAAGCTTGAGTTTAGGAGCTTTTGGCATTTTTAGCCAAAGCTCCTAAACTCAATGCCATAAAAGCCTATGGGGTTTATTTACTAAAGGCAAATCCACTCTGCATTACAAGTGCACTTGGAAGTGCAGTTGCTGTAGATCCAAGGGGGACATGCAAGGAAAATAAAAATACAGCATTTTTGCTTGTACATGATTGGATGATAAAATCAGCAGAGCTTTCCCTTATTTCAGATCTTCCCCTCAGATTTACAACTGAACTTCCAAGTGCACTTGTAGTGCAGAGTGGATTTCCCTTTAGTAAATCAACCCTCCATGTGTCTATGTACACATAGGGGGCTATTTACAAAAGGCAAATCCACTTTGCACTACAAGTGCAAAGTGCACTTGAAATTGCATTTGGAAGTGCAGTCGCTGTAAATCTGAGTGGTAGATCTGAAATGAGGGGAAGCTCTGCTGATTTTATCATTCAATCATGTGCAAGCTAAAATTATGTTTTTTATTTTCCTTGCATGTCCCCCTCGGATCTACAGCAACTGAAGTTCCAAGTGCACTTTCAGTGCAATTTCAAGTGCACTTTGCACTTGTAGTGCAATGTGGATTTAGAACCACTTTAAATATCTATCTATCTATCTATCTATCTATCTATCTATCTATCTATCTATCTATCTATCTATCTATCTATCTATCTATCTATCTATCTATCTATCTATATCTATCTATCTATCTATCTATCTATCGCTCTGTCTAACTCCTTACCTATCAGTGTGTCTGTCCCGCTATATTTCTCAATAATGCTGGATAAGAGTTCTGTCTTTTTGCTGGATATTAGAAATGGTTGTAGAAATAATGGGGCACTTCACGCTTCAGTCAAAAAAATAAATCTTGGCACAGGTTACTGTAGCAACCGTAGTAGGGAAGACAGAAAAAGAGGTCTTTGTGATCACCTTGCTGGTTTTTAGAGACCCCTGGCAACATCACAATTAATATACAATCCACAAGGAAAGAGACTGGCACTTTGACATTTTCCAGCAACATACAGCAGCAAGCAGACTGACAATCTGCAGTTTACTTGCTCAAGGCTTTGCTGTAAGAAACATTGGTTTGCTGTTTGTGGAGGGTTCTAGGTGAATTAAACCAATTCAGTCTATGGATATCAGTTTCTTTTTTCTTTCTAAAGGAAAAAAAAAATCTATTTAAATGGCAGTTCGAGCACAATCAATAGATGTGACAGACAGCAAATGATGGCAAGGAGGGATGTAATGAAGGTGTGTAAGTGTAAGCAGTTTGAATAACAAAGGGCTGGAAAATTACCAGGCTGTGGGTTATTGAACAGGTGCATGGCAGAATGAACTATAGTTTTCTGCTTACTCTTTCCTGATGCTGCAGTGTCTTGTCCCAGGTAATTGTATGTGGCAGCAGAGCATCCCGAGCAAGTGCTCAGTGACTTTTCTCCACTAGATAGATTTGTTAACATTTTTAACGCTTGCCGTAGTTGACTGTTTCTTAGGTGACCATGCAAATATGAGACTTAATCACATCTAATGCAAATAAAATGGTAGCCTGTACAGTCCTACCAAGAAGGATAATAGCAAACACTTTCAAAACCTACATCCTTAGGAGTACATAGAGCAGGTTGGAGCACAGGATGAGCACTCCTTCCTGCCCAGGGCCTGCTCCAGCCCTCTCTGAATCCTGCCCTGAGCCAAATCACACTATCTGGATGTTAAGACATGGGCAAGTGAAAACAAAAATGTTAAGAAAAACAATGGCTCATGTCTTTATAAATTAAAGTGGTTGAAAAAGCAGAAGGATTTTATGCAGTAAGAAAAAAAAAAACTTCCAAATGCAGCTCCCCCTGCAGTCCTTGCTAAATACAACATACCTGAGCCAGATCTCGATCCAGTGATGTGCACAAGGTTCTCTCGGCTCTCTCCCTTCACATTGGCTCAGAAACTGTCATTGGCTCCCACTGCTGCCAATCACAGCCATTGACAAGGAAGCAGGAGGTGGGGCAGAGACCTCTATGTGTGTGCCCCCACAGTAAGTGTAGCACTACCCTCGCAGGGGCTGCTGGTGACCGCCTCCCCTACTCCTGCACAGCCAGGCAACACAAATTCTCCACTTGCATCCACACACAAGATATCATCCCTTTCGATTTGTTTTGATGTTTTATTAAGGGTAATACGTGGATAGGGTGAAAGGATTTACGAGATGCCCAACTAATTGGCAAATGGGGACAGCTTTCTTCTTCTGTACAAAAGATCCTGGACTGCTTTCCTTCCAGTCTTTTGTGGATCAACAGCAAAAGTCCTATACAGAGTAGAAACTCTCAGCCACTCTTGGTAAAAGCACAAACAAAATGAGGCAAACTGCATTCAGGGGTGTATCCTCTCCAGACGTAAAACTGCTCCCAGCTCCACTGCTTGCAGGCACTACTAGCCCTCCTGGCTGCTCTGAAGATCACCAAAGATCAGCAAAGATAAAAGGGGTTAAGCACAACACTCTCCTTTTGGAAAGCTAGCTACATGTGGCAGTCTCTCCTCTTGAAAATCCCTGGGTGTGATGATGTACTCATTCTGTCCTCCTTGCTCCCACTGCTTCCCAGGTTAGACTCCTAGACAAACCGTGATGCTGTAAGGGTTTTCTTAAGCCAGCCCGAGGCAATCCTGGCGGTAGAAACCCTTCTAAACCTAGGGGATCCCTCCTGGGCCACCAACAGCCTCCTCAGAACTCCATCTTCCACCCAACTCCCCTGCTTGCATCACTCATCAATATTTAAGGGCTGTCTCAGCTAACCTCCCAAGCCCTCTGCCTGGGGATTGGCCAAGCTCCCTCAAGCATGAATTTCAAACCCTCCTTTGCCCACTAACTTCTAGAAGTTTCTTCAAATTTCCAGATCCTGGGGGAGGCCTCAGACCTGCCTCTGTGAGTCATTCAGTCTGACCAAGAAGCCAGGAGCACTGGCAGGGGACCCGGGATGAGGAGGATTGGGGCTGCTCTGTGCAAAACCATTGCACAGAGCAAGTTAGTTAAAAAATACAAAAATAACCTTTGCAATACCTTTAAATATAGTTTCTTGTTACATTTATCTATTGCATTAAGACAGAAAGTAGAAGAAAAAAATTAAATAAAACAAACTAATAAAAAGCCTGTAACTGGACAGTAGGGGGAGTAGCAGAATGGCGAATAACTAATTTCTATAGCAATATGCTTTCTTCTTCTATCAGCCTTGTGCTGCTTTTTCCTCTCCCACTCTGAGCCCTGCTCTACAACTGCAATGGGCTGATACCAGATATAATTCAGGTATTTACACTTAATGATGTATAAATACAGAATCACAATAATTATATTCTTATGTATCTGCCTGGAGTTCTGGTTTAAACATATTTGAGCAAATATGTAAAAGGGAGGAAACTAGAAGGGGAGTAAAGAATCAGAGAACAGAAGGATGAAGAGGAAAAAAAAAGATATCTAAAAGATCATAGTTCTTTACATTTTTATATTGATCAAGGATTAACAACAGAAATTTCTTCCATTTGGAATTTTTTTTTTTACAACCAGCCCTTAAATGTAAGAATCTGTGATGAATTCCTAAACTTGTCAATCATATTCTTGCTGTCAGCATTACAATCCCTAATGATGTCTTATTTGGGTTTCTAGAATAGTTAGTGGAGCTCTCAAACAATACCACTTTGTACATTGCACAGTTTTTCTTACACTAAATAAAATATTAAATTAGAATTAAACCCTCACCGAATGATATTTAGATTGCTGTAGCACTGTGTATCATATACAATCATCTTTTTTTTTTTACTTGTTTATCAACTCATTTCCATGTTCTTTGCATATCAGGGCAGATAATATCCAGATGATTCCAGTGATGGCTGGATGGCATACCTCAGGGCAGGATTTCTGATACTGACAACAGTGGACCATGCCCACGTAATGTGTTTGAAAGGGTAACTTTAAAGTGTTACTAAACCCAGGACCCTGCATTCACTATATCTGGTCTCCCACACTACACCGAACATGGAAATGCAATTATTTTAGTAAATATAAACTAGACATGTCAAGTCTCCCGCAAGGTGCGGGAGATTCCTGCATTTCTGCGGCGGCTCCCGCACACCCGCAATCGCCTCGCAAACTCCTGGGAATGATCGGTGCGGCGGGGAACAGCTGTGAACACCAATCTCTTTTGTATCGACTTTTAGCTGACAGCCGCTTCTCCTTCTCTCCCTTCTGTGGCTGTCAGCTAAACAGCTATACAGGGAGATCGTGTTCACAGCTGTCCCTCCTGCTTCACCATTCATTCCTGGCTGTTCTGTGTGCTCCTCCCCCTGCCCCCTCCATGTCCTTCTCCGCCCTCCCGTGTTCTCCTCTGTCCCCCCGCTTGTCCCCCGCATCCGGCTCCCCTCCTCTCCCGACGGTTGCGGGGGGAACTAGTAATTGGATACAGTGAGTTCTGTCCTGTGTCCTGTGATTACTGAGCAGAGTAAACTGTGTTTACTCTGCTCAGTTTATGAATAAACAGGAGCCTCTGTCTCCTGTTCATTCATCTTTAGTGCTGAGAAAGGGACTGAGGAATCTGTGTCCTCAGTCCCTTTTGCCGGAGTAGTCAGGGTTCTGTTTAAACCCCTGACATCTCACCAAATCCCCCAAAAAAGATAAAAAAAAATATTGTAAAAAAATTCTAAAAAATGAAAAAGTGTAAAAAAATTTAATAAATTACTGACACCACTATCCCCTGCCCTACCAACACTGTCCACTGCCCCAACCCCCTCCCCCCAAAAGCACTGTGAAAAACAAATTAAATTGTAAAAAATAAAAAATCTATTATTAAAAAATAAAAAAATACTGCCACTGTCCACTGCCACATACCCACCCACCCACCCCCTTCCCAAGAAGCACTGCGAAAAAATATAGAGAAGGAGATTTAAAAAATATACTTTGCCACGCGGGGGGTGGGGGTTTGCGGGCACGAAGCGCCACCTCCCTGAAATGAGTTTGCCACCTCCCTGAATTCAGTTTACCACCTCCCTAAAATGAGTTTTTGCAGGTTGGGATGTCTGTATAAACTGCTAAATACCTTTTCTTATCAACAGTATATAGCAGTCTTGTGACTTCTATCATTGTCTGGTTAAAGCTTGTAGGAGGAGTTTTCATTCTCACCTGACTGTCCTATGAGGCTGCATGACACTAGGTTCCTCAGTGAGTATAACAAACATGCTTTACTGCATATACAGACTGATTTTACCGTTGTGGGTTTAGTAACACTTTAAGTCTCCATCAGAAGTCCTTGTGATAGAGCAACAATGCAAGTGGACAGGGACAGCTTGTTTAACCTCCCTGGCGGTATGATTCTGTCTGGAATTTTGTGCTGAAAGCGGTACAATTATTTTGCATGGAAATTTGGCGTTTTTATATTGTAGGCATGCAATTCTTATGAATAACTCACTTAAATCTGTCCGAACCAAAGTCTAGTAGACATCCCGGGTATGATAAAGTTTGAAACACAAAATCATAAATTATAATATAATAAAAATATATATAAAAATGATTCAATAATGTAATCAAATCAAAAACACTGAAATTTGCTCAGTTGCAGAATAGTCGCTGTCATTAAATTTAGTGTTTGATGATAAATTGTGATTCTAATTTTTTATCGGTGTTTTCTAGCTGATCTAAAACCACTTTTGACATAAAGGGACACTTTTTGGTTGCTATGGACAATCTCCAGTTTCCAGGCAGAAAAAAAACTTTTTATTATATAAAATGACATGCAGGGCACTGGGCAGACCACTAGGGACAAAGGGGATGTGTATTTTTTGTATACAGTACTGTAATCTTACAGATTACAGTACTGTATGTGTATTGTGTTTTTAAACTTTTTTGAATTTGGCGCCGATCTCCGCGCCCGTGCGTCGTAACGTCGCTCACACAGCGGGGAGACATCGCAGGATCCAGGGGACAAGGTAAGTACCCCCCCCCCCTGTATCCTGCAACGCAAGCCCGAGTCTGGCTCGAGGTTAACGCTTTTGGTACGGAAGTTCCTGCCCTGAGCCAGACTCGGGAATACCGCCAGGGAGGCTACTGAGGCTTTCACAATAAAACTTAGAAGCCGATTTAAATATATTAAAAAAGGCCTTTGAAATAACGTCAACATGGTAAATCTTATATGAGGTTTTAGTGATTGTGTTTACATATACTACATATACTTTAGAGAAGAACTTGTTTTTTGTTAAGGAATATCCAGCTAACATTTCTATGAATCTGCTATGGCTATAAATACAGTACCATCATGAGGCAATTTTAAAATAAGCTAATTTATGTTGTGGACATTTGGCCATAGACACTACAGAAAAACTCATCTACCACACCTGTTCAATATCCATAATTTCAATTTATATTGGCCAGCCTACATAATTTAATTTTCGATTATCATAAAAGATAAGTGCTCTTTAAAGTGTGATTCCAATTTTATTGAAAAAAATAAATAATTCTCTCCAGGTCAGTTATGTTCTTTGAAAGCATCTTAGCAAACATTGCACAAATGTGTCAGGTCCATCTATTAAATATTTAATTTCATTAAGTATGTCACATTGCAACGTGCTCTCTAATACAAAACAATAAATTGTAGCATTAAAGATGATCTATCATTATAAATGTTTTACAGTTTTGTCCCCTATGGAACAAAGTACATGTAGTACTTTGCCCCATGTTTATAAGTGCCATCTAAGCCTAATTATGAGTATTGACCTGCCTCCCTCTATTCCTGCCATTGTCGATCCAACAACAGCATAGCTCCCAACTGTCCCTGATTTCGAGGGACGGTCCCTGATTTGGAACAAAGTCCCTCTGTCCCTCTTTCCTCTTCATTTGTCCCTCATTTTGGTCTGATATATATAGTTATATGTATGACGTGTATAAAATGTACGTTTTACCTTTCAAAAAGTGTTTCCCAGTGCTAAACCTTTCATCCAATCTCTAATTTGCTGCATTTGTAAATTTCAAGATGCCAGTATAAAGACATAGTAGTGGTAAAAAAAAAGGTACTTGTGGGTATAACTAATCATTTTTTGTATACTTCTCCTTTAAGGGGGCGTGGCATGGGGGTGCCCTATGCCTACATATTTTTGGTAATAGTTCTCCCTTGTTCCCATCTCAAAAAGTTGGGAGGTATGCAACAACCAAGAAGGACACAGCTGATTCATAGCTGCAGTTTGTCTCAGCCGGGAGAACTTTGCAGAGGCAAGCACTGGCAAGAGGAGTGCAGAACCTGATAGGTCCCCTCTGTCTCTGCTTTTTTCTTGCCATTGCTTGTTTCAGGAAAATGCACACAGCTCAGAAATGCAACGGCTATGAATCAACCATCTCCTTCAGAGCTGTTATTGGATTGGCTTCAGCAGAAGGGGAAGAGGGCAGGTCGGTCATAACTAGGGTTAGAAAGTACTTAGAAACATGGAGAAAAGCACTACATATACTTTGTCCTGTAGGATCGGAACTGTGAAAAAAATCCTTCCATACTAGAATGGTTCTAAAAAGCATCTTTACAATACAAAACACAACCCCCATTTATGTATGTGATCTACCTTCACCAAGTCAGTTTCAATTATGTTAATTGGTAAGGTTGACGCAATAATCTCAACCCACCAATCAGTAATTTTAAGTTTGTCATGGCTGGCACTATTTTTAAAACCTAGTAGCAGTCATTGTTTAAAAATAACAATTTTATAGCTTAGTAAATTGAGTCTAATAAACATGAACACCAACAGCTAAATAGACTTGAAATACACATATGTAAAAGGTTTTACAAACAAGTGGCCACTGCTCCCACCTATAACTGGTCTTTACAGCAAGGAGCACTGGAAGGGCAACTTATCTCAAACAAATACAAAGAGATTTCCAAGCTCAAATTTACCAACCAGCCAGCAACCAACCAAATTGACCTATCTAACAATATGCATTAACCACTTCAGCCCCGGACCAATTGGCAGCCAAAGGACCAGGCCCCTTTTTGCGATTCGGCACTGCGTCGATTTAACTGACAATTGCGCGGTCGTGCGACGTGGCTCCCAAACAAAATTGCGTCCTTTTTTCCCACAAATAGAGCTTTCTTTTGGTGGTATTTGATCGCCCCTGCGGTTTTTATTTTTTGCACTATAAACAAAAATAGAGCTACAATTTTGAAAAAAATGCAATATTTTTTGCTTTTTGCTATAAGAAATATCCCCAAAAAATATATAGAAAAACATATTTTTTTCTCAGATTAGGCCGATACGTATTCTTCTACATATTTTTGGTAAAAAAAATCGCAATTAGCGATTATTGATTGGTTTGCGCAAAAGTTATAGCGTTTAAAAAATAGGGGATAGTTTTTTAGCATTTTTATTAATATTTTTTTTTTACAAGTAATGGCGGCGATCAGCGATTTTTATTGTGACTGCGACATTATGGCGGACACATCGGACATTTTTGACACATTTTTGGGACCATTGTCATTTATACAGCAATCAATGCTATTTAAATGCATTGATTCCTGTATAAATGACAGTTGTAGTGAAAGAGTTAACCACTAGGGGGAGGGGAGGAGTTATGGGCTGTGACGTGTGTGTGTTTTTTTACATTAGGGGCGGGGCTGACGTCTGACGTCATTGATCGGCTTTCCCGACCGGGAACAGCCAATCAATGACAGGCAGAGTAGGAAGCGCGGGAAGAGGTTTGTTTACACATACCTCTCCCCGTTCTTCAGCTCGTGACCCGATCGCGGGACACCAGCGGCGATCGGGTCCGCTGCCGGGGTCACGGAGCTCCCGACCGGGTCGCGAGCGCGCCGATGGCGGGCGCGCGCGCGCGCGACCCACGGGCAGGCAATTAAAGGGGATGTACAGGTACGTGCTTTTGCCTGCCCGTGCCATTCTGCCGCAGTATATCTGCGTGAGGCGGTCAGGAAGCGGTTAAGAACAGCAGTTTAGTCTGCACACATTTGCAAAAACAAGCGTAAGCTACAGCCCCCGTCAAGGCACTCTGTTTTCTGTCTCCATTGTGGAAGCACATGCATTTTAATGAATAGGCAGAGGGCAGGTGAGCCTGGAGGGAGCCCACTCCTCCTTAAAGGTACAGGGGCACACTGAACAACCAGACCTGACAAATATACACCTCTGCCCTCTGCTTATCCATTAAAATGCATGTGCTCCCATTGTGGAGACACAGAAGTTATGCCTCGTACACACAAGCGGACTTTTCAATGGACTAGGTCCGACGGTCTTTCCGAGGGACTTTCAATGGAGTTCAGACGTCCTTTTCAAATGAACGAACTTGGCCACACACAATCACACTAAATTCTGACGGATTTGAACGTGATGACGTACGACGGGATTAAAAAAAGGGAGTTCGTAGCCAGTAGCCAATAGCTGCCCTAGCGTCATTGTTTGTCCGTCGGACTAGCACACAGACGAGCGGATTTTTCGATAGGAACTGGGTCCAGGGGAGTTTCGACGGGAAAATTTAAGACATGTTCTATTTCTAAAGTCTGTCGGATTTTTCAACAGCAAAAGTCCGATGGAGCCCACACACAATCGAATTGTCTCACGGATTCGTTCCGTCGGACCTTTGCTGTCGAAAAGTCCTCTCGTGTGTGTATGCGGCATTAGAGTTAGGGACTACAGAAAACAGGGTACCTTGACAGGGCCTGCAGCTTATGCATGTATTTGCAAATGTGTGCAGACTAAGGCTCTGTTTTTAACGCATATTGTTAGACATGTCAATTCGGTTGGTCGCTGGCTGGTTGGTAAGTTTGATCTTGGAAATCTTTTTGTATTTGTTTGACATGTGAAATGTTCTGTTTGCCAAAGAATTTGTAATTCTGTCCTTTCCCTTTTTTGATTCAAACGCCTCAGCTATGCAGCACAGCCAATAGGATGACACCACTTTTTCTGTGAGGCCCCATTCATGTTAGGGGTGAATGTAGGCAGGCCATTTTGTAAGCGTTTTTTGTACATGCCTGCATATTTTTGTGTTTTTTTACATGCTACTTGTAGTACCTGAGAAGAATTGTGTGTTTCAGCCCCATAGAATTTTCAATGGGCTTCAAGCATTTTTAGGCTAATATTAAAGCCCAAAAACGTGCAAGTTCCTGTACGCTTTCCAGCTTCACTTGACAAGGCGACAAGTGTCATTGTGCTCAGGTGTAAACTGGCCTATTGAGATTAATGGGATTTTTCAACTTTAGCATTGTTGTGTTTTGGGAATCAAGTGACAAAACGCTAAGGTGTGAATGGGGTCCTAGCGTTAGAATACAATGGTATCACTTACCCAGCTTCAGGTTGCTTATTGAACAATAAAGGGAAAACAAAACCTAAACATCATCATCTCTGCTCCTTTCCTGTTATGCCGCATACACACGACTGGACTTTCCATCAGAATAAACTCTGACTGTCTTCCCAACGGAGTTCCAACGGAGTCCCGAACGAACGGACTTGCACAAACACATGATCGGACCCAACAAACGGACTTGCCCACACACGGATCGGACTAAAGTTCATTAGTTTCGAATGCAATGACGTACGACGGGACTAGAAAAGGAAGTTCAATAGCTAGTAGCCAATAGCTGCCCTTGCGTCAGATTTGGTCCATCGGACCAGCTTAAAGACGAAAGGTTTTCCCGATAGAAATTGATTCCGTCGGAAAGATTTTAAGCATGTTCTATTTCTAGGTCCATCTGAATTTTTTTTTATGAAAAGTGATCGGATTATCCCACACACGATCGGATTATCTGACAGAATGATTCCATCTGACCTTTTCTGCTGGAAAGTCCGGTCGTGTGTACGCGGCTTTAGTGTATTCTCTGATAGCACATGTCCATGCGGCAGAGGCTGATTTACTTTCCTCCCTCGCGCTGTCTGAGTGCTTCTGTACAAGAGATTACAGAAGGCTGGCTAAGGTATTTATACTAGTTGTATGTTATAATACATCCTTTTTTTGAAGAAATACACACCTGTGTTGAATAAGATGTTTATACCTTTCTGGAATTTATTTTTAAAGGCCAGTGATCTGTGTTTACACAGCTTCTATCAGTCCTTGGACATTGCCTCGTCCGGTTACACCTGGCTGTCAAGAGTGTATGGTGAAAGGGCTCTTTGGTGGTGTATTTCTGGCAGTGTGCCTATATCAACAGGAAATTAGCTCCAAGCAGCTGCCTAGGTCCCTGGTACTGTCATTGTGAGTGCAGAAAACTGTTTCTCAATGTAAGAACAATGTAAAAAAAATAATAATAATGTTTTTTATTAGAATAGCACATGCTGAGACTAAAGAGTATACATGAGCTTCTGTAAGACACAAAAGCTCTTCTACCCTTTTTATGAGTAACTAGATACCCAAATCGAAGCCTGCATACATTTCTTTCAGATTTATTTAAAATTCTCGAAATCAGGGGTGTCAAACTCAATTTAATTGTGGGCCGCATCAGCATTATGGTTTCCCTCAAAGGGCCGGTTGTATCTGTAAGAATATATACATTTATCCAGGGCTTCTTTTTTCAAAGAATAGGTGTGGGACCATAACTACAACCCCCTGGTTAACCACATTGAATGGTGCGTGTGGCCAAATTGCATTAACAGTGAGAGGATCCCAAAGGGGCAATAAATACCTGGGTGCGTAATGTGCAGACAGGGTCATGGGTGACCTATACACAAAATGCAGAGTTCAGGGGTGCACTATGTACAGAGTTCAGAGGTGCACTGAACTCTGTATGTAGGAGAGTGCCATATGCAGAATACAGGGTTTAGGGGTGTGCTATGCACAGTGTGCAGGGTTCTACCCTCTTTCACAGGTTGTCCACATTGCACTTGCATCCCTCCTTTGACTCTGACCTCTGCAGCACTCTCCCCCATCCCCACCTCTGCACACAGCTCCTTCCAAAGCCCTCGCCTCACCTCTCCACCCCAACCCCCCTCCCCAAAATCTTCCTCACATCTCATCTACCCAGACCAGCTCTACTACCTCTCAGCCGTGTAGGTGCCCACTCCCACACTGCACCTGTATCTCCCTTGTCTCCGCGGTGAGTGCAGGAAAGCCAGGGATCTGTGCGAGCCACCTGGAGGAAAGCTTTCCTTGTAAGCACAGAAGGCTTCTGTGTTTACAAGTGACAGTGGGCAGCGGAGGGCGAGAGCTGGAGGTGTTGGAATGGAGTTCCGCCATGTACCGGGTGAAAAAAAGCCCTGGGTAAGAGTGCCACATGGAATGGCCTGGAGAGCTGGATTTGGCCCACAGGCCATGTTTTTGACACATGTGCTCAAAATCAAGGTTTCTCAGCCGAGGTTCTGTGGAACCCTGAAGTTCCTTCAAAGGTTGTTAGAAACTCTTCATTACTCAAGGAACTTCAAACTCCCATTAACCACTGATATCTATTATCTTTTTAGCTGTATTACTGTTTACCCAGTGGTTAACCTTTAAAGGGTGTCCTTCTCCCACTGACCATTATCATAACTGGTCTTTCGCCCATTGGCCACAAATATATGTGACCACTACACTGACTACCAACATAAGAAGGCACTTTTCCAGATAGCACCAGTGTAGGCGGCATTATACTTTTCACCACTTGTGTATTATTATTATTTTTTTTTCTGTTTTCTGATTGTGATTGAAACATTTTTTTTTTTCTTATGGAGCAGGAGAGTGAAACAAATATGCTATATACACTACATTCTTTATTCTTTTATGCAGGGCTTTTTTTCTCATAAGTGCAGCAACCCACCCTCTCCAATCAACTCCCACCCCCAACCCCACCCCCATTCCTGCAATTCCTCAGGAAAGAGAAGTAAAGTGTTGCCAAATGATGGGTGTGGTCAAGGCTCACCTTCTTCCCCCCTGTCCACAACTTACCTCCCCCATCCATAGCCCACCTTTTCTCCCTATTCACAGCTCACCCTCTCCCACCCTGTCCACAGCGCAGCCCCCCATCCACAGGTCACCTTCTCTCATCCACAGTTCACCCTTTCCCCCTTGTCCATAGCTAACCCTCTTCCCCCCTACACAGCTCACCAACCCCATCCACAGGTTACCTTCGCTTATCTCATCCACAGTTCACCCTCTTCCCCTTGTCCACAGCTCATCCTTTGCACAATCTATAATCCCCCCTCCCAGCTCTGACCTCTGCAGAACATCCACAACTTCTTCACAGTCTCTCTGCACAACCGGTCCCCTCTTCCTCCTCCCTTTCCCTGTGCAGCTTCCTTACCTGCAGCTGAATTAGATCAGGCAGAACAAGCTTTTTATTTTTCTAAGCCTACTGTAGGCTCATCCCTGCAGCTCCGCCTGTCAGATATGTGTAGCACAGAGCTGAGGAGGAGTTTCAGAGCAGGCAGCAGGTGGGGGTAGAGTCTGCCTCTGGAATCCTCCATTAAATGCTGACATCTGAACCCAGTCCCAGGCACCTATCAAACAGATGTGGGGCATCGGGACATGCCCTGGCCCTGGATGCCGGCCCTAGCATACAGAAGCCTGTGGAGGAAGTGAGTGGTATAGAACACTTCCTCTATCAGATTTTATGTTATGTGATAGGGTGGGGAGGAGAGGGCTGCAGGACATGGCGGAATGGCTTTCTAACATGTTTCGACAGAGAAAAAGCTTTGAATTGATGTATTATTATATTTACAACTTACTGACCACACATTTGTTCCCTGGGCTAGAGATATAATAATTTAGTATGGGTTCTCAGAGACATGAAAATCATATCAAGGGTTCCTATAAATTAAAAAGGGAGCGAAAGGCTGCTCCAAATGTTTTTGCACACAAAGTGTAACAATGAAAGGTATGACAGGGAGCACTAGGGAATGCCAATGTGGAAATGTTGGTGCATGCCAGGAATGTGTGTTCAAAAATTCTTTGAAATTCACTAAGTGAGCAAGGTCTGTAACAAGAAATGGGGACTTCAGGCATGGATGTTTACAGTGTATCTGCCCAGATGGTGACAAAGTCATATGTGTAAGGTCAGTTTATAAATAATTCTGCAGCAACATGCAGTCAATGTAGCATCTGTTTATATATTCTGTGCCTACTCAAACATTTGGTAAAAGGCTAAGTGTAACATTTTATAGGGCCCTGGGGCCAAAATAGTATCTAAAAATATATTGCACTTTACATTTTATTTGCAGTTTGCTATGGTGACTCTAGTTCTATTACAATTAGATGCACCTTATAAAGTTGTTATCAATTTTTGTATTTACACATTTGTATATTTTTAATTACCTTGTGTTAATAAAAATTACTTTTAGTTTAGTCTGTAGCATGATTCTTTTGTACTTTTTTTTTTCAAAATAGGTTTTTATTGTGTTTTCAAAACAAAATTACAACTTTGACATCTTGTACAAGTTGGTATTCAACATAAAAAAGAAAAGATATCGATGCCAAACTAAGGCGGTATAACATTTTAGAACATGGAACAGTTGTTGTACAGTTAACATTTTAAGTCCTTGAATATAAAAATTTTCATGAAACAGTGACTCACAAGGACATGAGCCGTTGATTCTAAGCTTAGTTAGGTAGAAGGGAGAGAGTTGCCCCCGCCTGAACACCCCCAAAGGGTGCTAGACTGTGTCCGAGTTAGGGCAATCTCTACTCAGTTGCAATATAACCGTCCAAGCACATTCAGCAGTCAGAGTTAGGGATGGAGTGACATAGTCAATTCGTTGGAGTGGAACCAGTCAGTCCATTGGTGCCATTTGTGTAGCAAACGTGCTTTACTGTGGTGTTGAAGAGTCAAAGTAGTTTCCTGGATAAAGTGTTCGTGCGTGGTATTGATCACCTCTTGGAGAGAGGGGGGGTCTAGGTTTTTCCATTTCCTAGTTATGCTAAGGCGAGCCGCCAAGAGTATATGAGTTGTGATATATCTTGACGGATTGGGGATTCGGTCTGTGTTCAAGAATAGCAACGCCAATGATGGTTGTTTTTCCATTGTTATGCCTGTCACGTCGGCAAGCAGTTGAAATACTGATTGCCAAAAGCGGGAGAGTTTGGGGCAATTTCAAAATATGTGGAGTAAATCACCTGGGCGGCCACATAGCCTCCAGCAGGCGCTGTCTGATGTTGTGTGGAATTTGGACAGTCTGTCAGGGGTCAGGTACCAACGGTATGTCAGTTTATATGCGAGTTCCCAGAGAGTGGAGCAGCTAGTGGCTTTGTAGATTGATTGGGCAGCTTTTTCCCCATTGGGCTAAAGTGAAGTCTTAATGTAAATCTTTTTCCCACCTGGTGAGAGCGTTGGAGGTAGAGAACGTAGTTTTGGAGGTCAAAAATATTCTCACTGAGCTACTTAGGTAGAATTTATTTAGAGGGAATTGTTTCTTTGAGGGGGGGTTTTAGGTACTTTGGTTTATTTTTTTTTCACTGTCTATAATTCTTTTTTTCCTTTTTACAGTGTACATAATGAAATTGTAGTGTTTCTAGATACAGGTTGCACTTAGAAAGTCTTCTACAAATTGACATACAGCATACTCCTATTAATAAAAATAAATAAATAATGAAGCTAACCATTTAAATTTTTGTTGGCTTCAGGACAGGTCCAGCATAATTAAATGGAACTTCCATGAGCCTCTGGAACATGTTAAAAAGTCTTCGAAACCACCAAAAAACAACATAATTTTGTAATTCTCACTGACCTAAATGCATTCATCAAAATGGCAAAACTTTACCAAAATGTCTAATTTTTGCCCAACCCTACTTAGGACCATGAAGCAACCGTTGAACCAGAAGAAGGCAAAAAAAAAACGAATAAAGGATGGTCCCGTTGGTCCTAACAGGAAAACCCCTCCCCTGCCCCATTCCCCCGCCCCCTTCCCCCCAATCCTGAAGGATAATTGAATTCTTGAAGGATCAACATTCTATAGTATTATTTCTCGTAAATTTTGTGCATTTAGAAACACATCTGGCCTTTTCTCTAGATGGAAAGCCTGACCCCTAGTTTTTTTAGATAACCTTAAGGTGAACAACTTTTTACCAAGTTTACTATATAAACCATATTTGTATGCATACTAAAAAATCATATTCCCCCACAATCAACTCTTTCTAAAGAAAGACTTTATCTCCTCAAAGGAAATTTGTGCGCAAGCAGAAGAGACATATATATGATGCACGTATACTAAATTTGCAGAGCTATTTGTTTTCTGAACCTGCATGTGCATTCATTCTATGTAAATGCAGGCAAAATGAAATGTGAACTCTATGCATGGCCAACTGAACTCCACCCAATTGTCACACATATCTTAATAGCAGCGTGATTATCCCTGACATGTTGCTGGAAAAACCCTAAACCTCCCACTCCGCAAACGGTCATCACAACCCTAAACGACCACTGCTTAATGGAGTTCCAGTTTGCCAAATCTTATTTAACTCTACCTAAATTCTTCAAACAATGGAACCTTTGGCTATGGGACTCCAGATCAACACCACTCATCTGACTTATTCCTAACTGCTGGGACAACTTCTCACTCATGCTCTACCCATCAACACCGGGGCTCAGACTCCCCAAACTCTCATCTGTGGACTACACTAATGCATTGCAATTACCAGAGACTGCTGCTTATATCCCACTAAGCTTTCCAGCTCCCTTTTCCTCTTTTCCATCTCAGTCTACTCACCTAAGTCCTCCCTTTTATATGGACACCCCACAGTTTTGAGTAGTATTACTATATGTGTTATATTACTGTTATATGTATCTCTTGAGAAGTTGCCACTACTTTAGATACCTTGTGGCCTACATACAACCATTGGTATACTTTGCAACTTATATGCTTAGTTGAGGAGGTTACACCCTCCTATTCCTATAAGCCTCTGGCTCCTCCTTAATTTTGCTAACATTTGTATCTTTACTAGTTGACGTCTATATACACAACTGCTATATGACACAACTGCTTATGTTCTCTCTTTCTCTGTATTGTCTTATCTTATTTTTCCAAAGGAAAAGGTTTCTATCGGAAGTTCCGATCGTCTGTAGCAATTCTGACGCGCAAAATTCCTACGCATGCTCGGAAACAATTAGACGCATGCTCGGAAGCATTGAACTCGGCTCGTTGTAGTGTTGTACATCACCATGTTCTTGACAGTCGGAATTTGGTGTGACCGTATGTAGGCAAGACAATTCCAACGGGAAAACCATCAGAGCTGTTTCCGGCGAGAATTCCGATCGTGTGTACGCGGCATAAGTTGCCGGCTCACAAACATCTTTTGAATGTACACTGAGCTCAGTATGCCTCCTTGATGGAATTAACCACTTGCCGACCGCCCTATGTACATATACGTCGGCAGAATGGCACGTACAGGCAAAATCACGTACCTGTACGTGACATTCTTCCGGCGGGTGGGGTGTCCGATCGGAACTCCCTCCGCCGGCGGGGACGGTCGGCATCGCTTCAGGAGCGATCCGGGACGAGGGGACGGCCAGTGGTTTCTGGCCACCCCCTCGCGATCGCTCCTGGCGAATGAAAAGCTTCCCCTTCCTGTCTATTGTATAGACAGGAAGGCGGAAGTGATGTCACGCTCAGTGCGCCGGTCTATGTGACCGGAACGCCGAGGAGAGAATGTGTAAAGGTTAGTGCACAAACAGTACACTGACACCAGTACACATAGGCACACAATCCACCCCCCCTGTCACCCCCTGATCACCCCCCAGATCACCCCCTGCCCCCCCAGTCACAGTGTCACTAATTGCAGTGATCATTTATTTACTGATCACTGCATTTAGTGTCAGTGTGACTGTAATAACTGTCAGGGCAGTTAGTTTTAGGTCCAAGGTAGCCCCCTACCCCCCCGCCCCCCCCCTAATAAAGGTTTAACCCCCTGATTGCCCCTAGTTAACCCCTTCACCCCCTTTTGCCAGTGTCACTAAGCGGTCGTTTTTCTGATCGCTGCATTAGTGTCGCTAGGTAACCATTTTTTTTTTATTTTATCCGCCATGTTTATATAGGTTCATAAATAGGTTTATAGGTCAGGTACCCCCATATTACAACCTAAATAAAGGTTTTAACCCCCTGATTGCCCCTAGAGTTAACCCTTTCACCAGTGATCACTGTATAAGTGTCACTGGTGACGCTGGTTAGCCAGTTAGTTATTTCGTTATTTAGGTTCCCCGTCAGGTTTTTATATAGCGTCAGGTACCCCCATATATTACCTAATAAAGGTTTAACCCCCTGATTGCCCCTAGTTAACCCTTTCACCCCCTTTTGCCAGTGTCACTAAGCGATTGTTTTTCTAATCGCTGCATTAGTGTCACTGGTGCCGCTAGGTAGCCAGTTTTTTTTTGTATTACTGTTACGGGTGACGCTGGTTAGTTAGCTTGTTTTTTATACTGTCAGGGCACCCGCCATTTATTACCCAATAACGGTTTAACCCCCTGATCGCCCGGCGGGTGATATCAATTAGGTTTTAGGGTCAAATAAGGTCTGCGTCGCCCCAGGTTAGTGCCAGTACCGCAAACACCCACGCGCAAAGCATACACCTCCCTTAGTGGCACAGTATCTGAACAGATCAATATCTGATCTGATCAGATCTATACTAGCGTCCCAGCAGTTTAGGGTTCCAAAAAAACGCATTGTTAGCGGGATCAGCCCAGATACCTGCTAGCACCTGCGTTTTCCCCCTCCGCCCAGCCCAGCCCACCCAAGTGCAGTATCGATCGATCACTGTCACTTACAAAACACTAAGCACACATAACTGCAGCGTTCGCAGAGTCAGGCCTGATCCCTGCGATCGCTAACATTTTTTTTGTGGTAGCGTTTTGATTCAGTTGCTAACAGTCAGGAGCTTTTTTACCTGTGAATCTCAAAAAAATAAAAAAAACAAAAATAGTTGTCGTTTTATTGTTCTCTCTCTCTCTCTATTCTCTCTCTATTTTTGCTCTTTTTTTACTCCATTCTATTCTGCAATGTTTTATTATGTTTTATCATGCTTGCTTTTCAGGTATGTAATTTTGTTTACTGTGTTTTAGTGTTAAGCATTTTTTTGTTTTCAGGTGCGCCATTCAGTTGCAGCACGGATTTATTTATCTTGACAGCAACAGCGTTTGCTCCCACGATACATAAAGCCGCGACTCCAACGCTGTAGGAGGTGATTTCACCACCACAGTTAAAAAAAGAGCATATGTGCCGAAGCATGGGGGCAGCAGGGGGGGGGGAGCGATTGGCTCCTAATGCCACGTACATACGGTCGAAATTCCGACCGTGTGTACACGGCATAACTTTTGCGGGAGGATGCCCCCATGCATCGGCATATATAAATGGTGCATGTATGCCCATCATTAGAAGTGGGTGGATGAAGGGAGGTATTCTAATGGTGGGCATACCCACCAATCAATCTCTTTTTTTCGTTCAGCCAAGAGGCTGCATGAAAAAAAAAAGATTACAATATATGTCCAGTATGTTGCTGGACTTTGAATGGTTATACCAGAATGATGCCTGCAGGTTTAGGTATCATCTTGGTATCATTCTTTTCAGCCAGTGATCGGCTTTCATGTAAAAGCAATTCTAGCGGGTAATTAGCCTCTAGACTGCTTTTACAAGCAGTGGGACGGAATGTCCCCCCTCCCGGATATAAACCGCGCCATTGGGAAATTGGGAAAGCATTTTATCACACCAATCTTGGTGTGGTCAGATGCTTTGAGGGCAGAGGAAAGATCTAGGGTCTAATAGACCCCAATTTTTTCAAAAAAAGAGTACCTGTCACTGCCTATTGCTATCATAGGGGATATTTACATTCCCTGAGATAACAATAAAAATCATAACAAAGAAAAAAATGGAAGGAACAGTTTAAAAATAAAATAAAAAAGCTAAATAAATAAAAAAAAAAACTAAAAAAAAAAAAAAAAAGCACCCCTGCCCCCCCTTCTCTTGCGCAAAGGCGTACACAAGCGTTGGTCTGGCGTCATATGTAAACAGCAATTGCACCATGCATGTGAGGTATCACGCGAAGGTCAGATCGAGGGCAGTAATTTTAGCAGTAGACCTCCTCCGTGAATCTAATGTGGTATCATGTAAAGGCTTTTAAATGCTTTTAAAAATGTATGTAGTTTGTCGCCACTGCGTGTTTGTGCGCAATTTTAAAGCATGTCGTGTTTGGTATCCATGTACTCGGCCTAAGATCATATTTTTTATTTCATCAAAAATTTGAGCAATATAGTGTGTTTTAGTGCATTAAAATAAAAAAAAAAGTGTATTTTTTCCACCAAAAATGCGTTTGAAAAATCGCTGCGCAAATACTGTGTGGAAAAAAAAAATGCAACACCCACCATTTTAATCTGTAGGGCCTTTGCTTTAACAATATATATAGTGTTTGGGGGTTCAACGTAATTTTCTTGCAAAAAAAAAAATATGTTTTCATGTAAACAAAAAGTGTCAGAAAGGGCTTTGTCTTCAAGTGGTTAGAAGAGTGGGTGACGTGTGACATAGGCTTCTAAATGTTGTGCATAAAATGCCAGGACAGTTCAAACCCCCCCCCCCCCCAATGACCCCATTTTGGAAAGTAGACACCCCAAGCTATTTGCTGAGAGCAATGTTGAGCCCATTAAATATTTTTTTTTTTTTGTCCCAAGAGATTGAATAATGAAAAAAAAAAATATATATATTTTTTTTACAAAAAGTTGTCACTAAATGATATATTGCTCAAACATGTCATGGGCATATGTGGAAATACACCCCAAAATACATTCTGTTGCTTCTCCTGAGTACGGGGAAGGGTGTAATTTTTTTATTTCACTTCTCACTGCCAATCACAGTTTCGGAGGCCATGGAATGCCCAGATGGCATAAAACCCCCCAAAATGACCCCATTTTGGAAAGTAGACACCCCAAGCTATTTGCTGAGAGGTATGGTGAGTATTTTGCAGATCTCGCTTTTTGTCACAAAGTTTTGAAAATTTAAAAAAGAAAAAAAAAAATTTTTTTCTTTACTTTCTTCATTTTCAAAAACAAATGAGAGCTGTAAAATACTCACCATGCCTCTCAACAAATAGCTTGGGGTGTCTACTTTCCAAAATGGGGTAATTTGGGGGGGTTTTGTGCTATTTTGGCATTTTATGGCCTTCGAAACTGTGATAGGTAGTGAGGAGTGAAATCAAAAATTTGCACCCTTAGAAATCCTGAAGGCGGTGCTTGGGTTTTGGGGGCCCCGTACGCGGCTAGGCTCCCAAAAAGTCCCACACATGTGGTATCCCCATACTCAGGAGAAGTAGCAAAATGTATTTTGGGGTGCAATTCCACATATAACTATGGCATGTGTGAGCAATATATCATTTAGTGACAACTTTTTGAAAAAAAAAAAAATATTTTTTATTTTTGTCTTTATTCAATCACTTGGGACTAAAAAAAAAAATATTAAATGGGCTCAACATGCCTCTCAGCAAATAGCTTGGGGTGTCTACTTTCCAAAATGGGGTCATTTGGGGGGGTTTTGTACTTCCCTGCCATTTTAGCACCTCAAGAAATGAAATAGGCAGTCATAAATTAAAAGCGGTGTAAATTCCAGAAAATGTACTCTAGTTTGTAGACGCTATAACTTTTGCGCAAACCAATAAATATACGCTTATTGGCATTTTTTTTTTACTAAAGACATGTGGCTGAATACATTTTGGCCCAAATGTTTGACTAAAATTGAGTTTATTAGATTTTTCTTATAACAAAAAGTAGAAAATCTCTTTTTTTTTTTCCCAAATTTTCGCTCTTTTTCCGTTTATATCGCAAAAAATAAAAATCACAGAGGCAATCAAATACCATCAAAAGAAAGCTCTATTTGTGGGAAGAAAAGGACGCAAATTTTGTTTGGTTACAAAATTTCATGACCGCGCAATTACCAGTTTAAGTAGTGCAGTGCGAAATTGAAAAAAGACCTCTGGTCCTTATACTGACAATTGGTCCGGGGCTGAAGTGGTTAATTAATCCTGTGCATATGCGTGGGATTCATGTGAAAAAGATAGCCAAAGATGCCAAACACAGACAAGAATCAGTTAGTTCTGGCAAGGATGTCCTATTGCTGGAGGGGAGATAATTATATAGGACTTTAGTTATGCTAAAAAAAGTTGCTAAGGGATGTGCAGAACAGAGTCATATAACAAGAAACTGCAGTCCTACGCTAAAACAAAAATGTTGCTGCATTTAGTTGTAATAGTTTATATAACTTCAGAAGTAGAATTTTCAGTTGTTTCTAACATATTAGACTTATTCTAAATTATGCTAGAAAAATCGGTGCTGGAATCTAGTGAGCAACATTTCCTCTCCTTAGTTATCACTAGGAAAAGCACACAGCACTGCTGTTTACATACTGTAAGAGAAATCCGTTCTGTCCTCTTTCCAGCATCAAATCTACTACCTGCAGCAGGAACATCAGATGTAGTATCTGTATAATTAAGTTCAAACCCTGGAATAAACAAAAGAGTGGATAGACATGAATAGAAGTTAGGCCTCTTTTTAGGCAAAATAATTCAAAATAATAAACATTTTTGTATGGGAACACTACCACCTATCGTCTTACTTATATAAGCCACATTTCATTTTCTGCTCTTTGCGTTTTTCCTGTTTCACATCATTAGACACCTTGACTGTGCTGTGAATAATTCATATTAACTCCTACAGCCTCCCCAAAGACAGGACCATTTTCTTAATGGTTGCATCCTTCCATGATAACTTTGTGCTGATTAAGGAAATTAGCTTATTTAATGCTATTTTTGCACAAATTAGGAGAGAAAAGTATATTTTCTTAGGACCTCGTTTACTAAAGTGTGAAGTAAGGTGGGGTGAAATATCCCATGATGTGAAGGGGACGCTTTTTTTTTTTCAAATTCTCCAGCATATGATGATGGGTACGTGGAGTGCACACAAGTGCAGCTCACTGCAATTCTCTTCACTGGAATTTGCACTTTAAAAAAAAATTCATCACAAATCTGGACAATTCAAATTGAGCATAAGAAAAAAAAAAAGCCTGAGCCAAGGTTATCTTCACTAAAAATAGTAGGACAAACCAAGCAGTAAATTCAAAGATATATACCAGCCTTTTTCAGCCAAGGTTCCCAGGCACCCTGGGGTAACTCTGGGCTTCTTCAGGGATGCCTTGGCAAAATGCCCAAAAATTGCCCAAAAATTGTATACAAGTCAACATGTGGATGAAGCCTGCCTATTAGTTACACAAACCCACAGGTTATTATTGTGCACCATTACAACCTTCTAGCTGCCGGCATCCTAATGACCAATGGCATCATCAGTTGATATGGAGGATGTCTGTCGCCTGCATAGCATCCTTGTTTGACCCTCCCCTGAAACTCTCCATCAGTGTTGGGGTCACATTGGCTGAGTGATGGAGAAAAACTGATGGAGAAGAGAAACATTGGAATACTAGTCATTACCAGTTTTGCAAAAGTGTGTTTGCTTTGCTTGAATAAATCACCTCTAAAGTTGGGTGTCCTACTTGTTTGGCTGTTACTGCATTATGTAGAACTATTAGAATATTTTTTACATTTTAGAATGTCGAGACTGTCCATAATTTTTTAAAGGGTGCCTTGACTGAAAAAAGGTTGAGAAACACTGATATAGACAGTTGAGATATGAAAATCTTGACTTTTCAGTGAAGTTGACCAGTTGAGTTTGAACCTGTCTTTTCCACCTCCTAAAGCCAGCCATAGACTATTGAAACCATGTATGAGCTGATTGTACCCAAGGTGATCATTTGATCAATTTGGGTACAACCAGACTGCCGGATTTTTCATGCTATTATTGCCAATAACTAAAGCAGCTATCAATAATCACTGTGCGTTACATAGGTACATTAAAAAAAACACACACACAAATAGAAACCCTTCATATTCATTATCCAATACCAACAGGTGATTCAAAGGAAGGCAAAAAAAACTAAACAAAAAAAACAATAAGGCATGATCCAATTTGCTCCAGCAGAGGAACAAATTCCTTTCTGATCCCCCAAGTGGTAATTGGATATTCCCTGGATCAACATGACCTATAAATAGGTAATATTAATATCCAGTTATATTATGTGCATTTAGGAAAGAATCCAGGCCTTTCTTAAAACAATCTACTGAGTCCCCCCATGGGAGAACACAACACTGTCTGTGTTGATGGGGGAATCAATCGATTTTCTTTCCTGCATTCCGTGTTTGCAGGAAAGAAAATTGCCCCATCTATGGCCTGCTTTAGTAGGGATTAGCTCAGATGTGTTTGGATCCTAGTTTGAACCCACCTGAGTGAGCCTGATAAAAAGCTGTCACCTGTACTTGGCCAAAGATCTGCAGCTGGGGCATTCCTAGCCCCACACTCGTACGTATTGTAGGGGTGTATACATGGCAATTGTGTGAATGTGGGAATGCCTCAGCCATTTATTACTGGCTCAGTGCACTTCCTAGCAGGCTCACTCAGATGGGTTCAGACTAGGATCCAAACACCCAAACACACAGCTCATCCCTACTTTTAAGTCTCCCAATTGGTCAATTTTAATGTATTAACATTTAAATGGACTTGTTAACTTGCCTCATTTATTTAACTTGCCTCATTTAAATGGACTTGAAAAACTACATCTGAGCTATTTTTCAACAGTGCTCATAGAGGTGGTAAAAACGAGTGGTCTGGATACATTTTTACCGACCTTGACCACCCAACTCCAAAGGAACATGGTGGCCACTTAGGCGAGTACACCATGCCTACGATGCCAAGGTACTGCAATTTTAACTTGGCAGATAGAGTTTGATTTAGAGTGGGTATACCCCTGGATTTGGTAAAAAGTATCTGGCACTTAATAGTTAACATTGGCTGGCTTTCGGTGGAGCCATTCTTTAGGTGGTGCACTGTCCCTTTTAAAAAAGATTTGAGAAATCAGTTGTTTGGCTAACCATGTGTGGTGGGTGGTTAGAGCATGTAGTTCATTTTACCACCTCCTTGGAGACCCGCGGCTCCCAGCAATCAGGTTCCAGATCCTTACACAGGTTGCAGTCTTTCAGCTCACACCCTGCAGTGTTTCTCTATCTCAACTCAGTTTGTGAAGGCAGCTCCAGCAGGCTCGGGTGCAGGTCCGACCCTTTCCCTGATGTGGGGGAGCAGGTACAGCAACAGGTCCTCTTAGCTCCGCTTTAATTGCTTTGGTCCCTTGGCTGTGAGGCACAGACTCTGACTGCTGGTCTGTCCCCATCGCTCTCTTCCCAGGACTGACTTGCTCTGGGCAAGTCTGCCAGGGAAAACAATGTAGCTATCCTCCTCTTACAGGGGTTTGTGGTAACTGAAGTCCAGTAGCCATAAGCTTCTTTAGACAAAGATGGTGCAGTGCCTCTTTACGACTACATCTCCCATGGGGCTCTGCAACACAGCAAGTCATTTCCTGAGTCTTTCCATTGGCTTTGACTCTCCCCGCGGTACTTCTTGTCCACCACATCTTGCTCTTAGTCTGATGGCCAGAATAATTCAAACCACTTTCTCTCAACCCAGAGTGTTCTGGACCTGCCCCATCTTGTGACTGGACAATGAAAAGAGAAACAGCACAGTGATAGGTCTGTCACTCTGCTCTCCTCCTATCAGCACATTCTTCCTGCCAGGCTGATGCCATGTTAAATTCATGTACTTACATTGAATGCATTTATAATGTATTTGTGATTACAGAACTGAATTGATTTGCATGTTTTATAACTGCCCAGAGTTTAGCTTTAACTGGCCAAGGAGTAGAGTCTCCCCATACAGAGCAAGATTACATAATTTAAAACAGAATTACAGAGGTGGGTATTCTGGTAATACAACAAATTATAAAGAAAACATTGCAGCTCTGACATAGGTGACACAATGGGGGTTAATTATGAAGGGCCAATCCACTTTGCACTACAAGTGTAAACTACAAGTGCAAAGTGCACTTGAAAATGCACTGAAGGTGCACTTGGAAGTGCAGTCGCTGTAGATCAGAGGGGGACATACAAGGAAAATAAAAAAAAAACAGTATTTTAGCTTGCACATGATTGGATGATAAAATCAGCAGAGCTTCCCCTGATTTCAGATCTTCCCCTCAGATCTACAGCGACTGCCCTTCCAAGTGCACTTTCAGTGCAATTTCAAGTGCACTTTGCACTTGTAGTTTGCACTTGTAGTGCAAAGTGGATTTGCCTTTAGTAAATAACCCCCAATATTCCACTGCTGTAAATATGTGCAATGTTACATATAAACAATATGTACAGTGATAACAACCCCATATAAATAGTAAATGACTTGTCAGTGTGATTTCACTCCAAAAGCATGTATAGAAAAATATGTGATCTACCACCGTCCCTAGAGGAAGGCCCTTTGAATAAAGAAGGTAAAAGTTAAAAGAAAAACGTGCTGAGAGATGACTAACTCCTCCTAAAAATTCTAGTTTCTTTCCTATCATGCTGATCCAACAGATTCAATGCCTTCCTGAGTAAATGACCCGGAATGGTTATGGCTTTGATTTTACTGCCGTGTTTCCATGTATAAACTCATAAAGCACATAGTAGCCATGCACCCAGGCAACAAGAGGTTTGCAGGAGATGATCACAAATGGCTTCCTCTGTATTTCTCTCCTTTTATGATTCCTTTAAACTGAACATGTGCTTTACCCATGCAGAGCACGTTCATTTTTGTAAATTATGTTTTGTTTGTGTCCGTTAATAATGATTTCAGTGTATTTTTAGAAAAAATATATTTTTAATATTTTCAGGAGCATCTCCAATATGCTGGCCTGCCACTTCCCTGCTGACATTGCAGAATGACTGCTAATCTAATGTGCAGTGGAGCTGGAATTTCTGTTTAGCTTCCAACATTTGTCAGTGCGGCTTGCCTTTAGACTTTCTGTGGGTTCTGTTTTTTTTGGTTACATTGGAGATCCTACCAACAACTTCTTCAGGTCTCTGTGCTCCTTCTGCTCCTCAGCACCTCCCGTCCCACTACCAGGGTCTGAGAAACAAGAGAGGATGCCCTCATCATCTTGGTCTCTTACCATGTTCATGACAGGGAATCACATGATCCCATAAGTATTCTGACATTTTCTTAAAGGGCATGTAAAGCCCCCTTTATATTGGTTAACTTTTTCAACTTTTTAAAATGTTTAGAGGAACAGGTGGTAATGGGATATCTTTGAATCAGGACATTAGTGTAAAATAAGAGTTATTTTTAGATTCCCTTTCTGATGCATCTACAGAACATCTCCCCAATAGTACACAGACAGCAAAAAAAAAAAGAATTACAGGGGTTTTAATCTTTTCTTGCTCTATCCAAACAAAAATAATGTTTTGGATATACATACTTATTAACTCTTGGTGGCCAAAGACAGTGGCTGCAAGTAAAGGGAGGTTAATGCCACGTACACACGAGCGGAATTTCCGTCCGAAAAATCTTGGATGGCTTTTCCGACGGAATTCCGCTCAAGCTTGCCTTTTATATACACGGTCACACAAAAGTTCTCTGAACTTTCAATTGTCAAGAACGCGGTGACATACAACACTACGACGAGCTGAGAAAATTAAGTTCAATGCTTCCGAGCATGTGTCAAATTGTTTCCGAGCATGCATGATTTTTTTGCGCGTCCGAATTGCATACAGACGATCGCATTTTCGGATAGGAACTTTTCCCGACAGAAAAATAGAGAACATGCTCTCAATCTTTTGCTGGCTGGAATTCCGCCAGCAAAAGACTGATGGAGCATACACACGGTCGCATTTTCCGACAAAAAGCTCTCATCAGAGTTTTGCTCTGGAAGTAAAGGATAATGTTCCCAAAATAATGGCAATGTTTTAATCGTTTCCTACTTTCCTTATAAAAATATTTTGGACAGTGGCGGTGCGTCCATAAGGGTGCCATAAGGGTGCGTCCCTCTCTCCAGCCACCCCCTCTATGACCAATGGATAGATTCATGCATATCATAAATCTACCCATGGTCGCCGCTGCCACTCAGGCCTCCGAGCACTGTCCCTTGGTTTCACCCCCTACCCACCTCTCAGTATTGCTCTTTTTATAGAATACAGAACCATGTGTCATTTTGTGGTGCCACATAATATGTATGGAATGTGTTAATGAAAACCAGAAAAGCAGTAAAATAAATCCTCTGCAGTCAGCAACAATAGACTCCTTCAGCAACAATAGACCCCCCACCAGTAACAAATGATCTAGCAGCGGCCAGCATCAGTATACCTCTCCCTAAACAATAGATCCCTCCCAGAACCAATAGACTCCTCCAGCAACATTAGATCCCCCCAGCAACATTAGATCCCCCAGCAACAATAGTTCCTCCCAGCAACAATAGACCTGTCACAAAAATAGATCCCCCAGCAACAACAGACCTGCCGCAACCACAGATCCTCCTAGTGACTATAGATCCATTTTGCAGCCAGCATCAATAGACTCTCCAGCCTGCCCCATCACCTCCTGACATTACTTAAATTCAGTGCTGGAGGTGCTGGAACTGCGTTCCCCCACCTTCCTGCTGAAAAGAAAAAACTGAGCCTATCACTTATTTTACTGCTGTCATTGTAAAAGCATCAAAACTCACCTTTTGTACAATAAATTCTGATAATCTGTTTGAAATGACAGAAAGTGTGAGTGGAGGTTTGACAATGGATTTGGAATGTAAAAAAATATAATTAAATTTTCCCTGCCTTCTCCTCCCTTCCTCTCTCACCTCTGTCACCACTAACAGCAGTGGCGCCGGGCTCCCTCACAGGAAGCGAAACAAGCGGAATGGGCTGGCTTGCAGGCATTAGTTTGCCTCCCCGCATGAAAGTGCTGCTCGGTACCGACGGTCCCACCAGGTCCCATCATAGGGCCGGCCCTGCTGCACACGAAAGGGGTTCCCCATGCATGCATAAATGCCAACTGTCAGCAGATTGCTGTTCTGACAGGAGGGAGGGGATTTATTCTGTGTTCCTGCAAAGCAGGGACTAGAATCCATCATTCTCCTAGTAAAAGCAGCACATACAGTACACAAAAACATTGGCTAGGCACACAGTTAACCCTTTGATTGCCTTAGATGTTTAACCTCTTCCTAGTGTCGGTGCATATTTTTAGCAGTGATCACTGTATTAGTGTCACTGGTTCCCACAAAGTGTCAAAAGTGTCAGTTAGTGTACAATTGACGCTGATCGCCGCCATTACTAGTATAAAAAATGTATAAATTAAAAATCCATAAATATATATCATAATTTGTAGACGCTATAATGTTTGCGTAAACCAATCAATATATGCTTAATGGATTTTTTTTTACCAAAAACAAAAAAAAAGATATACACATTGCCCTAAATTTATAAAGACATTGGATATGTTTTATAACAGAAAGTAAATAATATTGTTTTTTTTTTCAAAACTGTCTGTCTTTTTTTGTTTCTAGCACAAAACATAAAAAACACAGAGGTGATCAAATACCACCAAAAGAAAGCTCTATTTGTAGGGAAAAAAATGACCTACATTTTATTTGGGTAGAGCATTGCATGACTGCGCAATTGTCAATTAAAATAACACAGTGCTGTATCGCAAAGAATGGCCTGGTCTTGAAATCTTCCGGATGTCAAGTTGTTAACTGATAAAAAAATAAATTAATTGGGACTATACAAATTTTATTCAGATGAAACTTTACTAACATAGTTATACAGTATATTGCAAGTAGAGTGAGTTTTATGCAAAGCCAAAACTTTTTTTAAACTTCTGTTTCTGTATTTTCTGCCTACCTCTGCATCAGAGCGTCAGAGTCAGGGAGCAATATATGTAAGAGAATATCTGTTTTCTTCATGATCAATAGCTGCTTAGCGTAACACAACACTAGCCTTCTGATTTAATAAGTAGTGCAAAGAGCAATAATGAAGTGCAAAGTGCGGTAAAATTTCAATTTTACAGTTTAGTGGTCCTTGGCAGTTTGTTGCCAGCACTAGATAACATTTTAAGATATTCTTTAAAATTTCTGTCCAGGTTTGGCCTTTACAAAAATGGAATAACTTTGTAAACTAAGTTGAGAGTTTCCTAAAGCAGAACTCCAGTTAAAAGTAACAAGCTAAACGAATAGCTCACAAAAATATAAAATATAAAACAGAGCTTTTGCTGCAATTTTCAGAGGTTTTCCCTGCAAACATTTTTAATGCACCAGATGTTCTCAGTCTGATGGCCAGCATTGTTCAACCCAGTTCTTCTGAGTCCATGTTGTCCTGGATTTCCCCAGCCTGGGACTGTACAGTTATAGGCGATGAGTTCATCTCTCTGTCACTCATGAACGGAAATTGTTTCCTTGTACTGCTCACACTCCAGCTGCATTGTACAGGGACTACAAGAGGCTGATACTGGGTTACAATAAGATACTTACACTGCTTGTATTTAAAAATACATTTAATGAAATATTAATGATTACAGAGCTATATTCATTTTGTATTTTATGTCTTCCTTGAGCTCATCTTTAATGTAATTCTGTGTATGCAATATAAAAGCAAGTAAAATGAATATGGCATTAATACTGTACTCTTTTGCCGTGTACACACGAGCGGAATTTCCGACAGAAAAAGTCAGATGGAAGCTTTTCAGCGTATATTCCGATTGTGTGTATGCCTCATCAGACTTTTTTTTTTTTTTTTAATTCTGACGGACCTAGAAATAGAACATGTTCTAAAAATTTCCGACTGAACCAATTCCTATAGGGAAAACCGCTCGTCTGTATGCTGTTCCGACAGACCAAAAACGACGCATGCTCTGAAGCAAGTACGAGAAGGCAGCTATTGGCTACTGGCTATTTAACTTCCTTTTTCTACTCCCGTCGTACATGTTGTATGTCACCGCGTTCTTTATGGACAGTCTTTGGTGTGATCGTGTGTACGCAAGACAGTTTTAGCGGAACTCCGTCGGAACTCCGCCGGAAAAAACCTTCAGAGTTTATTCCGACCGGAAAACCGGTCGTGTGTTTGCGGCATTTCTCTTTAACAGATTAACTTAAAGTGGATCTACAATGTCGTCATTACGCTACATTAGAAATCTTGGTGGTGCAAATAAATGCATAATGAATGATGGGCCAAAATACTTGTGTACACACAACTGGTTTTCCCGTCGGAATAAACTCTGAAGGTTTTTCCAACGGAGTTCCACTGAAACTGTCTTGCCTACACACGATCACACCAAAGTCCGATCGTCAAGAACGCGGTGACGTACAGCACGTACGATGGGACTAGAAAAAGGCAGTTCAATAGCCAGTAGCCAATAGCTGCCGTCTCCTACTTGCTTCAGGAACAGCATACAGACGAGCGGTTTTCCTGATATAATTTGGTTCCGTTGGAAATATTTAAATTATGTTCTATTTCTAGGTCCGTCAGAATTTTCAAAAAAATAAGTCATACACACGATCGGAATATACGATGAAAAGCTTCTGTCTGAATTTTCCTGTTGTAAATTCCGCTCGTGTGTACACGGCAATACCCTTCCTAGAGAAAATGCTCCAGGTTTTGTTCAGTGCAAGCCCCATATCTAACGGTCAAAACACTTGCTCATGTGATGTCCGCTAAAGTTAGGTTTTCAAATGTGCCAAAACAAGGACTTTCAGTAATGGCCATGGCTTTTTTTGTGGGTGTTGTTATTATTACTAGTATACAGGATTTATATAGTGGCAACAGTTTGCACTTTAAGGTTAAAGGAAGACAGTACAGTTTCAATACAATTCAATCCAAGAGGGTTAGGAGAGCTTTACACATGAGAGTTTACAATCTACTAGGGAGGGCAAGTGGTAGAAAAGGTAATACCTGTGAGGGATGAGCTGATGAAAGAATTAAAAGTTCAGCTGTTCACAGCTCTTTACAGGGATCTCCTAAATGTGGACAGAGTAAGAGATAGCCAGACAGACTGAGATCGAGAGTTCCAGAGGATGGGAGAAGCTCCGGAGAAGTCTTGGCGCATGGGAGCAGGAGACAAGGGAGGTTTTAGGAGAGGACAATTTGGGTGATATACTGGGACAAGATTGATGATGTAACCAGGGGCAGAGTTGTGCCCGGCTTTGTATGTTGTTGTTTGTATTTGGAATTTTGTTAATTGAGTGATCAGAAGCCTGTGAAATGATTGGCAGAGAAGGGTGGCGAACACTGAGCAGTTGATAAGGTAGATGAGTCTGCATTCATGATAGACTGGAGGGGTGATAGTTTGTGTAGAGGTAGGCCTACGAGAATGGAGTTGCAATAGTCAAGGAGAGAGATAACCAGGGAGTGAATGAGCAGCTTACTGGTTTCATTAAAAAATTTAAGATGGGATGTATTTTAGGGATGTTATGGAGGTGAAGTTCATACGATTTTGGGGCTGAAAGGTCAGAGCCCAGGATTATATCTGACACCCTGGCATTAGGGAAGAGACTGAGAGTTGCATCGTTAATCTTGATGAAAAATTCAAAGATGAGGACATGGGTGGGGAAAAATATTATAAGATTCGTTTTAGAAAGATTTAGTGTGAGAAAGTGGCATGACATCCATACTGATATGTCAGTTAGTAAGTTAGTAATGCGGGAGGAGATTGAAGGGGTGAAGTGAGGAGGAGAGAGATAGATTTGCATATCATCAGCCAAAGACATGGCATCGGAAGCCATGGGAGGTTATCAAGTGATCAAGGGAGGAGGCATAGATAGAGAAGAGAAGGGGCCCAAGGACAGAGTTCTGAGGGTCCCCTAAAGAAAGAGGAAGTGGAGAGGAGAAGATAGGGTTATAGACAACACTTAATGAACAAAAATCAAAAATATCAAAGGCAGCAGAACAATCTAGTAGTATGAGTATGGAGTAATGGCCATTGGTGTTGTCTTAAAAAGGGTGTGTGGCTTGAATTTTCACTTTGTAATCTCTCCAACCTGCGCCTCACTCATCAGTCACTGACCTTATTAATATTGTCTTTAAGGCTCTCACCACTGAGACAGCATATTCTAAAGAAGTGGGCAACTCTCTGAGAACACCTACAGTTCAACTTAATCCTCCGCCTCTCTAGGACAAGACTGCCATTGCCAGCCTCAACTTTGATAAAATGACTGAGGTCAGGGAATGGGGAAAGAGGTGTGGTTGGACTGATTTACTAGGCTTTAACATGCAGTTAAGTTTGTTTGCCAGTGCAGCCTGCCCTACCCATTCACCCACTTGGCTAATGAAATACTGACCAAGTGGCAATGGTAGTTGAAAGCGAGGAAGAGTGTTAAGACCTGCTGTGGAGCTTTTGCTAGATTAAAACAAGTTTAAAAAAGGGTTTCCCCCACATGCCCTTATCCTTACCTTAATCTGTTAGACCTGAATACTTAACACGCATCTAAACCCAAGAACAAAAATCAAATCTCTTCCAACCTACATGTTCCAGACCAATGATGGCTGCATTTGTTTTATTTTTTAGACTAGTTTTTAGTACATTTTCTGCAAGTAGGGAAACCACCTGTTGGCTCTGTCAGAATCTGAGTAGCCTTGTCATTTTCTGTACTGCAAAATGAAATATTAAACATACTTATCAGTTTTATAAGGTTTGTAAACGAAAAGCAACTGCCCTCTATGTAGTGGAGAAAAGAAAAGAGGTTGGTGTTTGTGGTCCAAATCAAGAGTGCAGCCTAGGGTGACAACAATACTTGTTCTATTTCAAATGCGCTTTATGCATTGACCTAACTCATTAGTCCAAGTGTGTCCAAGAAGTATGATCACCTGCTGATTTGGAGCCATCCACAAACAGCTTAACTTTTTAATTCAAATTTGACTTTAGCTAGTTGTTGTACAGAGGATGTTTTTTTCCAGACCTTTGACATGCAAGATGGTGGTTGACTTACTAAAACTGGAGAGTGCAAAATCTGGTGTACCTGTGCATGGTAGCCAATCAGCGTCTAACTGTGGACTGTGGGAAAAAGAGGGGAGTTGTGTACTGTGGGAGAAAAATGGGAGCTTTGGATTGGGTGAGAAAAGGGCAGCTGTGGACTGGAGCAGAAAAGGAGAGCTGTGGACTAGGTGACAAGAGGGGAACAGTGGACTGGGAGACGAGGGGAACTGTGGGCTGGGGGAGAACAGTGAGTTGTGGACTGTGAGACAAGAGGGGAGCTGTGGACAGAAGAAGAAAAGGGCGATCTGTGGACTGAAGGAGAAAAAGAGGAGCTGTGGATTGGAGGAGAAAAAGGGGAGCTGTGGACTGGAGGAGAAAAAGGGGAGCTGTGGACTGGGGGAAAAAAGGGGAGCTGTGGACTGGTGGACAACAGGGGAACTGTGGACTGAGGGAGAAATGGGAGATGTGAATTGGGCAAGAAGAGCTGCGCTGTGGACTGTGGAAGAAGAGGGGAGCTCTGGACTGTTAGAGAAGAGAGGAGCTGTGGGCTGGAGGAGAAAAGGTGAGCTGTGAACTGGGGGAGAAAGGGGGAGCTGTAAACTGGGGGAGAAATGGGAGCTGTGGACTGGGGAACAAGAGGAGAGCTGTGGACAAGAGGGGAGCAGTGGACCGGGGGACAAGAGGAGACTGGAGGAGAAAAGGGGAGCTATGGATTGGTGGGCAAGAGGGGAACTCTCAGTGAGAAGCTCTGGGAGAGACATGCCAGGATTGGATGCAGAGCCAGAGGGAGAGACTGGTGTTGTTGTTGTAGTCAAGTCGCTGCAGCCAGGAGGGTTGGCAGGATTTGCACTGGACTTTTTGGGATCAGTAGTCCACCAAGTATCCATTAGCACAACTATCCTTTTCATCTAAAATGGTTGCTACCACAGAGGGGACTTCAGACCCCCACCTGCAAATAGCTACTAGTAAAATGTTAGGACTTATTCAGAGTGAGGCCTAGCCATGTGCTAACGGTGACAGGAATCTAGAATTGGACAGTAGAGGAAAGCAAATGATCTCAAGTAGTGTGCTGGAGAATATGTGAAGTAATAGAGACTATCAATTTTAGATTCAACTACCTTTATTTCCACTAAGAAAGATTCATCATTTGGGCATCCCAAGTCCCTTTTCCCCATCCAAGTTTAATCCCCTAATAAAAACAACCAAAACAAGCAAGAGACTGTTTATTGACTTCAGAAAGTGTGCCTAAAATAGAGGTCTGACCAAGCAGGGTGATGTGTGGATGCTGAAACATGCAGCAACCCCACGGGAGTACCGCTACACCTACTTTTCTGCTTTCAACACATCAGCTTCAGGAACAACATGTTAACTTGCTGTCTAATATATGCCACCCACTTTCAGATGCCATTGTAATGAGATATTCAATGTTATTCACGTTACCTTTCAGAGTGGTCATAATTAGGGTTGAGAGAACCTGAACTGTAAAGTTCGGGTCCGTACCGGACTTTTGGGTTTTTGGGTCCCAAACCCGAACAATTGACTGTATCCGGTGTTCGGCGATGTAATGGCACATTTTTAAAAGCTGCAGGGCAGCCAATTAACATTCGTTTAACTGGTGTGCCCTTAGAAGCCATCACAGCTATGCCTACTAATGGCATGGCTGTGATTGGTCAGTGCAGCATGTGACCCAGCCTCTATATAAGCTAGAGGCACACAGCACAGCACATCACTCTGCTTTAGACAGTGTAAGGAAAGGTTCCTGGCTGCTGTTGCTGTGAGGGAGAGAATTACATGATATGAGTCAGTCCAGATTCATGAAATCTATTCTAATTAGTCAGCGATCTACATAGATTTAGTTGTGTGGGTGCAATGCACAAGATTTTTACACTGCACTGAGAGAAAAGATAGAGAGTGTAGGGCAAGGTTCTTGTGGCTGCTTTGAGGGAGAGAGAATTATCTAGGAGTCCAGATTCAGAAATCTATTCTAATAAGTCAGCAATCTACATAGATTTACCTGGTTGGGTTGCAGTGCACAGTCTTTTTACACTGCCATGAGCCCAGTGCCAGAGAAAATATAACTTTTATCTGCAAGCTCAGTGCACCAGCACTGCATGTGTTACTGTGAGATACACCCTGTACATACTGTGGGTGTATTCTGCTCTTCCAAACACACCCATTTAGGGCAAAAAAAAATATTTAGCAGTGTTGTTTGCATATCTGCAGGTGTGACATATTCAATTTATATATTTTTCTTCTATTGTGCTATTCAAATAATTTTTTTTTTAGGGCAAAAACATTTTTTTTGAATAGCATTTTCTGCTTTTTTGCAGGTTTTGAGATACACCGTTTACATACTCTGGGTGTATACTGCTATTGCAAAAACACACATTTAGTGCAAAAAAATGTAATTTTGCAGTGTTTTCTGTATATCTGCAGTTGTGACATACCCACCATTTTAACTGGTGCTGATTACTGGGAGGCCACCCTGCTGGATCCCCGTTACAAGGACAACGTACCGTCCTTAATTACCTCACTGGAGCATGATCGTAAGATGCGCGAGTACAAGCGCACGCTGGTAGACGCGCTGCTGGTGGCATTCCTACCTGACAGCGGGGGTACGGTGGAAGCACAAGGCAAAGGCAGAGGAGGAGGAAGAGGTCGCCATAGCAGCCAGGGCACCGCCAGCACCTCAGAAGGCAGGGTTAGCATGGCCGAAATGTGGAAAAGCTTTGTCAGCAAGCCACAACAACCAGCTCCACCAGCTGAGATGGAACGTCTTAGCAGGAGGCAGCATTTTAACAACATGGTGGAGCAGTATGTGTGCACACGCCTACACATACTGAATGACGGGTCTGCCCCCTTCAACTTCTGGGTCTCCAAATTGGGCACATGGCCTGAGCTTGCCCTTTACGCCTTGGAGGTGCTGGCCTGCCCTGCAGCCAGTGTATTATCTGAACGTGTATTTAGCACGGCAGGGGGCGTTATCACAGACAAGCGCAGCCGCCTGTCCAGAGCCAATGTGGACAAGCTCACGTTCATTAAAATGAACCAGGCATGGATCCCACAGGACTTGTCCGTACCTTGTGCAGAGTGTTCTGACAAAAACTGTCCGGCCATCGGATAGTGTCCGGCCACTTACTGGGCAAGCGCAGCGCTTGCGCAGTACGGAGGACAAGGAGATTCACAAAATCTCCGAAGATGAACGGCGCCTGCGCAGTGAGTGCAGGTTCAAGCCCCACCATCCAAGTGGACATACGGTAGCACATAGTAACAGGGCCCCTTACGGGCCTTGGGCACGGCCTCACTTGGCTCGGCTTCAACCTCGGATGGTGTGGCTTGAACCTGGACTCACTGCGCAGGCGCCGTTCATCTTCGGAGATTTTCGAAATCCCCTTGTCCTACTTACTGAGCAAGCGCAGTACAGGGCAGACACTATCCGACGGGGGACAGAATTTGACACATCACCGGCCTTACCCAGCCATTGTTATATTTTTGAACCAGTGTTGGCTACCTCGTTCTCCTCCACCGCCGCTTCCACCTACACAGCCACATCCACCGCCACCTCAACCTCCTACTCCATATGGACCTCGTACTCCTAGGTCAAGATTATAATTTTATATTTTTAATTTTTTTTAAATTTCAAAGTATTTTATTTTCCCACTAGCTAATCCATTAAATTTAATCTTTTTTTCCAGAAAGGGCATATTCTGAGGGCATTCCCACCATATGTGTGGCATCGTGCCGTTGAGTTTCTGAGGTTCTTAATGACTTCCTGTACCTCTTCTGCTGAGAAGGGGGCCTCCAGTATATTATTTTTATTTAAAAAAAAAATTATGTTATTTTAAGTTATTTCCCTATCCACATTTGTTTACAGAGCACTTGTCATGCTCTTAACAACATTTTGTTGCCATTTGCAGCCCCCTTGCCCTTTCCATTACTTTTTAGAGCCATTTTAGTCCTCAAGGGTTCGGGGTCAAGTTCGGTCCCGAACTCGAACCCGTCGAACCCGAACATCCAGGTGTCCGCTCAAATGTAGTCATAATGTTATGGCTAATCAATGTATATGCTGTCATTTGTATGTCTAACTGGAAATAATTAAAGCGGAGGTTCACATAAAAATTGAACCCTCCGGTGTCACATTTGGCACCTTTCAGGGGGGAGGGGGTGCAGATACCTGTCTAAGACAGGTATTTGCGCCCACTTCCGGGCATAGACTCCCACGGGAGTCTATGCCTCTTCCTGTGCCACCGCGCTGTCTGCTGGGACACAAGCGGGTCCCAGAGACAGCGCGGACCATTCTCATTGTGCTGCGTGACTCGCATGCTCAGTAGGGAACCGGGAAGTGAAGCCACAAGGCTTCATTTCCTGATTCCCATACAGAAGATGGCGATGGCAGCATCCGAGGACCGAGGGACGGTTCGGCCTCGGGTGCCGACTTCGCTGGACCCTGGGACAGGTGAGTGTCCTTATTTTAACCACATGCCGACCGCGCTATAGTCGAAAGACGGCTACAGCGTGGTCGGGTTTCCCTGAGTGGACGTCCTACGGACGTCCTCCCAGAAACTTGCTCCTGCGCGCCCCCTGGGGCGCGCACTCGGGAACATCCGTGACCGCCGGGTCCCGACGACCCGGCGCATCACGGATCACGGTAAACAGCCGCTGATAGCGGCCGTTTACCACGTGATCGCTCCGTCAAATGATGGAGCGATCACATGTACACAAACCGGCGTCACGTCATGACGCCGGTTCCTCCCTCCCCTCTCTGTACCGATCGGTACAGAGAGGAGAGAAGCGGAGAGGGGGAGAGATGGGACCAGCGCTGTGGGCTGGATGTGTAGTGCCCACAGCGCTGGTCAATACACTGCCACCGCTGTGCAATGCTCTGCCATGCTCTGCCACCACTGTGCAATGCTCTGCCATGCTCTGCCACCACTGTGCAATGCTCTGCAACCAACCACTGTGCAATGCTCTGCAACCAACCACTGTGCAATGCTCTGCCACCACTGTGCAATGCTCTGCCACCACTGTGCAATGCTCTGCCACCACTGTGCAATGCTCTGCAACCAACCACTGTGCAATGCTCTGCCACCACTGTGCAATGCTCTGCAACCACTGTGCAATGCTCTGGAACCACTGTGCAATGCTCTGCCACCACTGTGCAATGCTCTGCAACCACTGTGCAATGCTCTGCCACCACTGTGCAATGCTCTGCCACCACTGCAATGCTCTGCAACCACTGTGCAATACTCTACCAACACTGTGCAACACTGTAATACTCTGCCAATACTTGCCAATACTCGCCAATACTCTGCCAATACTCGCCAATACTCGCCAATACTCTGCCAATACTCGCCAATACTCTGCCAATACTCACCAATACTCTGCCAATACTCGCCAATACTCTGCAATAATTTTTTAATAGAAACAAAGAATTTATTTTTATTTTTTTACCGAACTTTCAGTATTTTTTGATTTATAGCGCAAAAAATAAAAAACCCAGCGGTGATTAAATACCACCAAAAGAAAGCTCTATTTTTTTGAAAAAAAAAGGACACAAAATTCATTTGGCTATCGATTTCCTTAATAAATAATTCTCTGTATACATTTGTGTGTTTTATATCTGCCTGGAGTTCAGTATAGCTCACATTTACTGCATGCCCCATATCGTTTTAGTTCTCATCTGGGCTCCAGTTGTATGTGTTCCTTGGTCCAAAGCAGTTTCTTTGTCTGTTAAGGCCAGTGGCTTTTTATTTTTTTTATTTAAACGTTAGCACAAAACAGCATCCAATAATATAATTTTCAGCTTTTCTGCATTATGTTATTGTGCATTTTATGTTCTCCCCTTTCCTCAGAATCATTACAGCCCTTCAGTGAAAGAAGCCGAACCTATTGATCTTTTATTTCTTTACAAACTCGGTTCTTTCCTGCAATTTTATTTTGGCATTTGAATTAAGTGTCTGCAATTATTTTCTAAACCCCAAAGCCTTTATGATCTTTGCTTGAGCTGTACGTATTGGTTTACAGATTAACTTTAGCATTTGCACATGGACATAACAAAAGAGGTTCCAAGAAGCCCTCGTGGCCTCTGTTGATATTCCATTACTTATGATCAATACATTTTGCTGTTTATTATTTTAAAAAGAAATGTCAGGAATATCATTTCTCTACTTTTGGAGTAATGTAGTTTAGTTTTTTTGAAAAAATAACCCAGAGGATGCAAGTTTTATTCTCATTGACATAAGGGTGTGTACTTGAATAACCCTGAATCTGAACTGCATTAAACAGCAAAACATACAGCCGAAATGAATATATGTGAACTACTTTGTCTGTCAATAGATTTTTAATTCTGTTTAGCCAGTCTTGTGATTCAGAAAACCCTGTCAGACGATGTAGGCAGACAGTGGGCAAGTGGAGCCTGCAGGGGTAGATAGGTTATTAGCCACGTCTTCCATGTTTCCCCATTAATTAATTGGGCGCCAATTACTGGGTCATATGGAAGGCCTACCCTGTGTGGGTTATTCTGGGCTATGTTAGCAACTTTGTTACAGGGTCACTTTACTGTACACATGGGGTACCTTTTGTTTTATGTCATCTTCATCAATGCCCTGGAACACAGACAAGGCTGTCGTGGGAGGATACTCAACCTTAAAGTGTTACTAAACCCAGTAATGTGAAAACAGTTCATCCAATCCCCCCCCCCCCCCACACAGTGCCCACAGCTTATAAATCTTCTTTTTACATTAAAATACTGCCTATATATACCCTTTTGGATGATCTGTATACTACAGTCACGTGATAAACTGCAGGGTCTGCCTGGGTGATGAGTGATCAGGTAGGAGGAGATTTCCACTACAGCCTGTGTCCTCATGCTGTTTATGGGAGGCGGATCATCCATCAATCAAGATAAGACATTCCACCCACTGAGTTCCTTTTTTGTTACTGGGCATGGAGGAGGAGGGAGGGACTGGGCTGTCATTTAGGATCTGTATATACACCCACATGTGTGATGTCAATATCATGTGACCTGAAAAGCTCTGCTCAACAAGGAAATGATCTCTCCAGCAATAGAGACCAAACTGAGCATGTGCAGCAGGACTACCTGTGTCTTATCTGGCCTTGCCAAGAGAGACTCTGCAGGAGGGGGAGGATCTGTAAATACAGGGTCAAAGAGCCTTTTTACACAATACAGAGGATTAATCCCTTAAGTTCCAAAGTGAATATAACAAGCATGATATTCTGCATATACAGACAGATTTTACTGTTGTGGGTTTAGTAACACTTTAAGGCGGGCCTTCACTCCTTAGAGATGAATGTTCACCACGTACACTGACATCGTAACTGTTCTCCAGTTAACTCTCTGGTCCCCGTGTCAATGTACACCTTCACTGTAATCTGCATTTATGAGGGACACACAAAGAGTGTCAGTGTCCACATCCACCTGTCCAATGTTTTCTACTACTACTTCTAAGTAGTGGAGTGGGCCCCTCTGTGCACTCTACGTTGGGGTCCACACGTGCATTTAATATTCCTCTTGAACCTTCGTATCTCTGTACAGGATGGGAACCTTAGTGGTGCAATCCACTCCCATTGCCATAGGAGACAGACCACTAGCGGTAAGAGTCCTGACAACCTCTACCTCACTGCTAGAGGCCGTTTCACCTAGAACTTGTACACGCTATCCATAGGCTTCTTTTTAAACTTCCGTTACTCTAGGTAACCATTTATGTCTTCTTCACACTACACCATTCCACACCAATGTCTTCATACCCCAATGTGTTAAGACCCACTCACCATCTGTGTGCCAGTTACTTGCGATACACCTCTTCAGTAACTTCAGACCATGCAAGGAAAAAGTTTCAAATGCTTTACTTAAGAAAGTGCACATAGACATCTTACAGTCCAAAAGATCAAGGCATTATTCTTTCCTAGTTTCCTAACTCTATCTGCAGGATTGAGTGCTGCTCCTGCATACCTGCTAAGGTGTAGTACAAGCACAGATACATTTTTACAGGCATCTCCATGTACGTACAAGTCCTTCCGAGGCAATAGACCAGTGGTGGTGTCTTCGGGGTGAACCCTAGATTTAGATGGTTTCACATTCGCTGATAGATGGCCTCCTTCTGCTCCTCACTGGTGTTATTCTCCATCTCTCTCCCTTATGGGTACTCAATCTCTCTCTTCTGCAAGGGGAAAACCTTTTCTCTGGGACTGTTGTTTACAACAGTAAAAGCTCTCTTCAACTTTCTGTCGGGGGGGTTCTCCATATGCCGGACCACTGTCCCATATTTATACACCACAGGATTAGTGGGCCCAGAAAAGACCAAAGAACCAGGAAAGGCTTTAACACCTACTCTCCCATCCCAGACAGCACCTAACTAACTATTTCAACCTGGCCACAACTACACAGCAGTTAGGTAATGCAGTCTGATGTACACAGCATGATGGGAAGAAGATACATTTAAAGTACTGTAGATCTAACTGCATATTGAAGTGGTTCTAAAACCAGTGGTGGCAGACGAAGAACAGGAGTAGCCAAGAGTGCTGGCAGGGGACCCCAGAAGAGGATGCTCAAGCCCGCTCTGTGCAATACCATTGCACAGATCAGGAAAGTATAACATGTTTGTTATTTTAATAAAAATACTGTAAATGTATACTTTACAAACACTTTACAAAAAACTTTTTTGAAAATAGAATAGAATTGTGGGGAGATTTAGTTTTTTTGAAAAAATAACCCAGAGGATGCAAGTTTTATTCTCATTGACATAAGCAGTGTTGGTCATCTTACTTTAAAAAAGTAATTAGTTACATTACAAATTACTTCTCCCAAAAAAGTTATTGAGTTAGTAACTCAGTTACTACATTGGAAAAGTAATTAGTTACTCAGAAAAGTAACTGTGATTTTTTTTTTATATATTCTTAGGGGTGGGTCTAGTATTATTGTAAGCAAGGGGCGCGTTCCCCCCTGCACGTCTATTTCCACTCTGTACCCCCCTGCACGTCTGTTCCCCCCCAACACATATATCTGTTTCCCCTCTGTACCCCACTACACATCTGTCCCCCCCACACACGTATATCTGTTCCCCCTCTGTACCCCACTACACGTCTGTCCCCCCCCACACACATATATCTGTTCCCCCTCTGTACATCTGTCCCCCCCAAACTCACGGATCGGATCGTTGCTTGGATCAGAGTCACGGATCGGATCATTTTTCGGATCAGCAAATAATAATTGAATTTGCAAAAACCTGTAAAAATTCCACCACCATAAAGCCCCCACTGTAATATCCACAATCTCACCCACTGTAATATCCACGTCATCTCCTCAACTGTAATATTGGCTGAGTATGGCTGGGTACGGCTGAGCATGGCTGGGTATCGCCGAGTATGGCTGGGTATTACCGTGTATTGCAGAGTATGGCTGGGTATTACCGAGTATTGCAGAGTATGGCTGGGTATGGCAGAGTATTGGCAGGGTGTTGCAGAGTATTGGCAGGGTGTTGCAGAGTATTGGCAGGGTGTTGCAGAGTATTGGCAGGGTGTTGCAGAGTATTGGCTGGGTATCGCAGAGTATTGGCTGGGTATTACCGAGTATTGCAGAGTATGGCTGGGTATTACCGAGTATTGCAGAGTATGGCTGGGTATTACCGAGTATTGCAGAGTATGGCTGGGTATTACCGAGTATTGCAGAGTATGGCTGGGTATTACAGGGTATTGCAGAGTATGACTGGGTATGGCAGAGTATAGCTAGGTATTACGGGGTATTGCAGAGTATGGCTGGGTATGGCAGAGTATGGATGGGTATTACGGGGTATTGCGGGGTATTGCAGAGTATGGCTGGGTATGGCAGAGTATGGCTGGGTATGGCAGGGTGTTGCAGAGTATTGGCAGGGTGTTGCAGAGTATTGGCAGAGTGCAGAGTATTGGCAGAGTATTGGCAGGGTATTGGCAGAGTATTGCAGAGTATTATCTGGGTATTGCAGGGTGTTGTCAGGGTATTGGCTGGTATTGCAGAGTATTGGCAGGGTATGTGCTGGCATCCGATCTCTCCCCTCCACTGTACAGATCTGTACACAGAGGGGAGAGAGGAACCGGCGTCATCTTGATCATTCTGAACGTGGTGACGTTTGTTGCCTACGACGGGACTACGTAGAGGCTAGTAGCCAATAGCTTTGGTCTTGTAATGTGATCTGAGCATGCGTAGCACTTTGTCCGTCGGAATTCGCTACACACGATCGGATTTGGTGTGATCGGACTTTGTGGTCAAAAAATCTATCCAGCAGGAGATAGGTCTTTGTCCGTCAAACAATCCGATGGAAACTGTCCGATGGTGCCTACACACGGTCAGAATTTCCGACAACATTGTCTGATAGGACAGAATCCATCGGAAAATCCGACCGTGTGTATGGGGCTTTAAGAGTCCTGACAACATCTACCTCACTGCTAGAGGCCGTTTCACCTAGAACTTGTACACGCTATCCATAGGCTTCTTTTTAAACTTCTGTTACTCTAGGTAACCATTTATGTCTTCTTCACACTACACCATTCCACACCAATGTCTTCATACCCCAATGTGTTAAGACCCACTCACCATCTGGCAACAGACCAGTGGTGGTGTCTTCGGGGCGAACCCCAGATTTAGATGGTTTCACATTCGCTGATAGTTGGCCTCCTTCTGCTCCTCGCTGGTGTTATTCTCCATCTCTCTCCCTTATGGGTACTCGATCTCTCTCTTCTGCAAGGGGAAAACCTTTTCTCTGGGACTGTTGTTTACAACAGTAAAAGCTCTCTTCAACTTTCTGTCCGGGGGGTTCTCCATATGCCGGACCACTGTCCCATATTTATACACCACAGGATTAGTGGGCCCAGAAAAGAACCCAACAAAAGACCAAAGAACCAGGAAAGGCTTTAACACCTACTCTCCCATCCCAGACAGCACCTAACTAACTATTTCAACCTGGCCACAACTACACAGCAGTTAGGTAATGCAGTCTGATGTACACAGCATTATGGGAAGAAGATACATTTAAAGTACTGTAGATCTAACTGCATATTGAAGATCAGGAAAGTATAACATGTTTGTTATTTTAATAAAAATACTGTAAATGTATACTTTACAAACACTTTACAAAAAACTTTTTTGAAAATAGAATTTTGGGGAGAGGATTAGAATTCTTGTCAGGTTTTTATTGCAGTTGTCCTTTTTACACAGATTGTACTGAAAAAAGAAAGAACACTGCTTATTTAGAACAATTTATACGAAAGTATACCAGGGAGATACACATCTTGTTTCCCCTTATCCCTCCAATTTTTTCTTACCATCTGGGCAAAACACCAGATCCTGTTTGGTACCTTTTTTCATATTTTTCAGATATGCTATGCTTTTTCTCCTGATTAATGAATTGCAACTGGCCATGAAACGCGTCAAGCCTATTCAATGTCATCATGTTCCCAACACATAGCTTGACCTCAACTGTGATTCATCTGTATCCAATAACCCATTTTTATTTCATTTGGCTTTTTATATCAGCTACTTTCATGGGACACTATGCGATTTCTAATGTGTGCATGTATACATATATGAATTCTCCTTTTTTGTATGCCATATTTTTGTATATAGATTTAACCACTTCAGCCCCGGAAGAATTTACCCCCTTCCTGACCAGAGCACATTTTCCAATTCGGCACTGCGTTGCTTTAACTGACAATTGTACGGTCATGCGTCATTGCACCCAAACAAAATTGACGTCCTTTTTTTACAACAAATAGAGCTTTCTTTTGGTGGTATTTGATCGCCTCTGCAGTTTTTTTTTTTGCCCTATAAACAAAAAAAGAGCGACAATTTTGAAAAAAAACACAATATTTTGTACTTTTTGCTATAATAAATATCCCCATTTTTTTTTAAAAAACAGCACATGTTTTCTCAGTTTAGGCCGATATGTATTCTTCTACATATTCTTGGTAAAAAAAAATTGCAACAAGCGTATATTGATTGGTTTGCGCCAAAGTTAGGGGATAGATTTATAGCATTTTTATTATTTTTTTTTACTAGTAATGGCAGTGAGCTGCGATTTTTATCATGATTGTGACATTATGGCAGACACATCGGACAATTTTGACACATTTTTGGGACCATTGGCATTAATACAGCGATCAGTGCAATAAAAATGCATTGATTACTGTAAAAATGACACTGGCAGTGAAGGGGTTAACACTAGGGGGCAATCGAGGGGGTTAACTGTGTTCCCTAATGTGTGTTCTAACTGAAGGGAGGACAGATCACAGAGATAATCAAATACCACCAAAAGAAAGCTATATTTGTGGGGAAAAAAGGACGTAAATTTTGTTTGGGTACAACATTGCACGACCGCGCAATTGTCAGTTAAAGCGACGCAGTGCCGAATCACAAAAAGTGCTCTGGTCAGGAAGGGGGTAAAATCTTCCGGGGCTGAAGTTAAAGTGTTACTAAACCCACAACAGTAAAATCTGTCTGTATAAGCAGAATAGCATGCTTGTTTAACTCGCTTGTTATACTTACTGTGGAACACAGGGACAGCAGCCCAGCATATCTTTTTAGAATGGTCCAAGGGGAAAATGCCTCCCTGTCCTCCAGCCCAGCAATTCCGAGTATACCAAAGACATTAAGAAGTTTCCATGAAGCTACTGGGTCATTTAGCGATCAGAGTTGGATTTTAACTCCCTTAGCCACCGCCACTAGGGCTCCAGCAAGTTCTCCCAAATGTTGCTGTGACTGAGACCTCCCTATTACTGTACAACATATTTAGATGAGTAGCTCTTTGACCTCTGCTCCATTTAGTTGCACAGCTAGTGCCCATTATGAGACACTGCAGTAAAAGTCATGAGATCACCAGCATACTTGTTGTATAGCTATATAGTAGACATTATTGTAGGCTCTACCTAGTGACTAACTTGGGAAACGTCTTTAAAACAAGGTAGGTAGTAAAAATGAGAAAAACAATGGAACTAAAGTTCATAGTAATACATCAAGCCCCCTTCTTTGATGTAAAAAAGAAATGTTATCGGCTATTACAAGCTTTTAGAGCAAGTTCCTTTATCTGACATTTTTAGTTTTGAATTGAGTAAGGACTTGTTACCCCTTAGTTTTTTTTTTTTTTTTTTTGCGTTCTGTGCCCCTCTGGGAAGATTGTACTTCATGGCCTGATCTGTAATGGCAGTGGGGAGTGAGAAGAGATCTCTGTAAAGTGAGGGATATCAATTATTAGAAAGTTGTCATCATAACCAGTGTCCCCACTGGAAGATTTTTCCTCTATATCTGGTCCAATGTAAACTCAAAGGTGTGGATTTTTTTCTCACTGTCAATGCCACTGAAAACAACCACCAGGAGAAATAGCTAGGGTGATTTTCCTCAGTGGGAATATGAACAACATTAAAAGCTGACAAGTGTTCCAATCTCCACTCTATCCAGAAAATAGCATTGGTGTTGGATACACTTTACTAGAGGGTGTATCTATGCCACTGGATTCCCAGAACGCTATGGGGTTGATTTACTAACCCCTTGCAGCTCTGTATGGTAGTGAATCAGCTTCTAACTTCAGCTTGTTCAATTAAAGTGTTTGTTAAGTCAAAATTCATGGTCACTGCCAGCCCCTCTATTAAAGCCTGGCATACCACACTATGTAAATCATTTCTAAAAATGAGGGTTGTAAATACCTATTTAGAGCTATCTTCAGACTGGTCACGTGATTCGCAGGAGCTTTACAGCTTCGATACATGGCTTCTGCGGCAGGGGCTGAGATCTCCCTCTTACATCAGCTGGGGAGATCACGTGGCCTCCCGCAGAAGCCCTGTCTCTGAGCTGTAAAGCGGTCGTGAGTCAGGTGACCGGCCTGAAGGTAGCTCTAAATAGGTATTTACAATGCTTGTTTTAGGAAATTACTTATATAGTGTGGTATGCCAGGCTTTCACTTTAAGCTTTAACTAAAAAAACAAACAAACAAAAAAAAAAACTGGAAGCTGATTTGATTCTGTGTAGAGCTGCACCAGATTTTGCACTCTCCAGTTTTAATAAATCAACCTCTGTTGATTTTCTAAAGTGACAGCACCTCAGACACACTGGTTCTGACTGGCACCTTATTCAGAGGGAAATGTATGGAGGAATGGTGGAGACAGAGGCAAGAGTCACTGCTGTGACTTATACACGTGTGTTTAAACTTCAGCTTGAGCTGTTAAGCTTTGTAAACAGCAAGACTTTTCGACCAGGAGGTAAAGAAAAACTTTAAAAAAATATGAAAAGGACCTAAGCTCTCCACCTGTTTTGCTAAAATGTCAATACAAAGTTTTAATTACCGTATATACTCGTGTATAAGCCCATTTTTTAGGCTGAACCCCCCCGCCCACCTTTCATTACTAAAACAGCGTGTGTCTCCCGCTGTGTTATGCAGTCTGTTCGGCCTTCCATTGTTACAAAGCCCCACCTCCTCCTCGTCCGTGATAGAGGAACACTGATACAATGCTGGGAAACTGTATCAGCATTCCATCTATCACCGATGAGGAGGAGGCGGGGCTTTGTTACAATGGACGGCCGAACAGACTGCATAACACAGTGGGAGACACACGCTGTTTTAGTAATCAAAGGTAAGGCTGCAGATGGGCACAGTGAGACTACAGATGGGCACAATTAAGCTGCAAATGGTCACAGTGAGACTGCAAATGGGCACAATTAGACTGCAAATGGGCACAATTGGTCTGCAAATGGTCACAGTGAGACTGCAAATAGTCACAGTGAGACTGCAAATGGGCACAATTAGACTGCAAATGGTCACAGTGAGACTGCAAATGGGCACAATTAGACTGCAAATGGGCACAATTAAACTGCAAATGGGCACAGTGAGGCTGCAGATGGGCATTGTTTACCCAGTAGCTGCTGCATTTTCCCACCCTAGGCTTATACTCGAGTCAATATGGTAAAATTAGGTGCCTTGGCTTATATTCGGGTCGGCCTATACTCAAGTATATATGGTATTATTATTATTTTTTAATCATTATTTCAAATTTAACTGTCTGCAAATATACTGTATGTATAAAATGATTTTGTTTCCCCTAGCATCATAAATTAAGACTATATATACAATACATCTTTAGATTCTTTCCAGCCCACACAAGGTTTATTTATCAGTTTTGATAGATTGTGGAGGGTTGAACCTTTTATCTTCTTAAATCTCCTGGGAATTCCTGTGCATAGAACTCCAAGTCCACTCCCCTGCCACAGATATTGCAGAAGGTCTCCCTCTCGCTGTTCAATTTTTAATCTGCTTACACTATGGAAATATATCAGCACGATCAAGACTGCTGTTATTGAAGAAGAAGTGATGAGATAACAAGGTGGGGAAAGCTATGACAGAGAAAAATTATAAATAAAAAATATAATTTTATAAATAATATAAAGAAGTTTTTTTTGTGAAAGCAGTAGCAGAGTTGAAATAACTTTTTTCATGATCATGTTTGTTTTTTTCCTTCTCACCAAATTATGGCTAGCATTGATTTCATTTAGCATTTTATCCAGTGAAGTAAAGAAGAAATATTACCACTTTGAGTACCAGCCAAAGGTCAGGTAGCTAATACTGACCTCTGTCAGCTGTAACACATTGCACAGAAAGAATTGACAATTACGGTTCCACTGTATTTTGTAAGACTCCAGGGGTCATAGCAATGAAATTGTTATGCAGTAGCAGAACGATATTTTAAGGCTTGTTTAGCTGTGGTGAAGCAGAACAAGAGCCTTAGATTAAATGTAGCTGTGTTAGAATGTAACCCCCGGAAACCATGTATGTCATTTAAAGAACTATTTAAAAATAGTGCATACAATACTGTATCTTACCTGCATGCATCATGCTTATATAGCACACAAATAAGCCATAGTTTGGGACTTTAAGACTGGTTTCACTCTTAACTGATGTGACTCAATAGGGTTAATTTACTTAAAGTGGAAGTTTACCCATGACAAACTGATAAACAATAATGTTCTTACAAGACGACAACAACAACAAGACAAATACATTTCACAATGATAATTGTGCTACCAAAATTAATGTGTGCTGTTAATTGCCTGAAAAGAAAAATACCCACAGGCTTTTACCAGATTAGATTGCATTCAAGCATTTTTTCATAATTGAGCTCTAGTCTCTCAGATATCTGCAGTGATGCATCCCCGGCGCAGGCTGGATGGAACTGTCAGAAGTATAACAGGCACGATTACACATTTCTGGGGACTCAACCCCTTTCTCAAGCCTGTCTGCAGACTGCACACTGCTCTGCTATAAGACTGCTGTCCTGAGAAACCAAAAGTCACATCAGAACATTATCATATACATAAAAAATGGCAATGGTACAAAGGGTGCATTGACTACAATATTACCATTGAGGGTAAATAAAAATGATAAAATAACAAATATCTCCAACAATTTATAATATAAACAGAAACAGGGCTAAGCGCAGGAGACAGGTAGAAGCTGCTGAGTAGGAAGTTTACAAGAATAATTAAATCAAAAAAGCCATGAAAGATAAAAGTTTACTCAAATTGGAAACACTGTTAATATCGGCTTTATCACGAGAGGAAGATAAAATGGAAAATTCCTATCAAAATACTTACCGTAATTTTCCTTTCCTGATGGACTCCATGGCAGCAACATGTGGGTTTAGTCCCGCCTCCATTACCCTATAGGACACTACTCCCATAAATCTTTGCTCCCTGCCCACGGCCGTGTTCGATAACTAGACTACTCCAGCCATTTGGGAGGGAACTCCTGCTGCCATGGAGTCCATCAGGAAAGGAAAATTACGGTAAGTATTTTGATAGGAATTTTCCATTTTCCTGACAGACTCCATGGCAGCAACATGTGGGAAATAACTCGCCCAATAAACACACTTGGGTGGGCAAAATGCTGAACAGAAAAGATTTATTTAACGCTGTCAACCGACAGGACTTTTAAACCAAATTTAACAGAAGTTAAGGATGCAGGTTCCACACAGTAATGGGTCATAAACGTATGTATTGAAGACCAAGACGCTGCCCTGCAGATTACTTCCGGCGCCACGTGACGCGAGGCTGCCCATGATGTGGAAAGACTCCTGGTGGAATGTGCCGTCACTGCCTCAGGAGGAGCCAAGCCCTTCTCTCTGTAAGCCCACTGGATGGCTTGGACCACCCACACAGCAATGGATCTAACAGAAGCTTTATAGCCCTTATTCTTTCCATGAAACAGAACGACGAGGGAGTCAGTCTGACGAAATGAAGCTGTAACATCCAGATATTCTTTTAGTGTAGCACCCATGTCAAGAGGATGTGGACCCGAACCTCCATCAGACATGAAGGTAGGAAGAGTGATTTCCTGGTTTTCATGGAAAACAGTGGTTACTTTGGGATTTGATCCCAGCATTGGAATGAGGACCACTCTATCCGGGAAGAAGGTGAGGAAAGGTTCCTTGGAGCCTAGCGACTGAATCTTTGAAATTCTCTTCGCCAACGTTATGGCCACCAGAAAAGAGGTTTTAAGTGTTAGTTCCTTAACTGAAAGTGATCTGTTGAGTTGAGTAAAGAAATCCAACACCAGAGGGAGGTCCCATTTTGGAAACCTGGGTTTCCTCTGTGGCCTAAGCCTGACTGCACCTTTGAAAAACTGTTGAACCAAAGGATGATTGGCCCACGTGACTCCAGAGAATGCTGAGATAGCAGAAACTTGGACACGTAGGGAACTAACAGAAAGTGAGATATCCAATCCTGTTTGAAGGAAGCTTAACACATCCTGAACTGCCAATGTATTGCAGGAACTAGACCTGGAAGCCATGTGACTGGTAAACTTCGCCCAGATCCTTTCGTACACCTGATTGGTACTACCTCTTCTTGCACTAAGGAGAGTGGGAATAACCTCTAATGGACAGCCTGACGCTTCCAGCCTTCCCCTCTCAAAGACCAGGCCCTTAGGTGCAGGTGATCCGGACAGGGATGTAACCCGCGAACCCTGGGACAAGAGGTCTGGTCTGGATGGTAACGGAACCAGATCCTTGATACTGAGGAGTGTCAGAAGCAAAAACCAAGGCCTGTTGGGCCAGTAGGGAATTACTGCAATTACCTCTGCCGTTTCCGACCTGAGTCTCTTCAGGAACTGTAGGATGATCGGGATTGGAGGAAAGGCATACGCCTTGAGGAACCACCATTTCTCCGTCAGGGCATCTACCCCGTAGGCTTGCGGATCTCTGTACCTTGAATAGTACTTTGCTATTTTCTTGTTGCATGGGGAGGCAAACAGGTCGACCTCTGGGGAGATCCCCAGTGTTAGAATCCAATCGAATACCTCCTCGTGGAGAGACCACTCGTTGTTGTCTAGAGATATTCGGGAGAGGAAGTCTGCCTGGAAGTTCTGAATTCCTGGAACATAAGTCGCTGTCAGATCCTTCAAGTTCTTCTGAGCCCAAGACATGATCGGTTCCACTTCTTGGAGAAGGGAAAGACTTCGGGTGCCCCCTTGCCTTCTGATGTATGCCACTGCTGTGGTATTGTCCAGTCTGAGTTGGACCGAGGCCCCTGGGATCAGGTGACGAAAAGCCAGAAGGACCTGGAAGGCCGCCCTCAATTCCAGGACGTTTGACACTGTCCTTCTGGAGGGAGGATCCCAAGTGCTCTGGGCGACTTCCGCCAGGCAGTAGGCCCCCCATCCCCTGTTGCTGGCATCTGATGTTATAGTTACCCATGGGACGGATGGAATGGCAGTTGCAAAGGTTCTCCCGTTGTAGCCACCATAGAAGGGAGTTCTTCATGGATGAAGTAATCCGAATCGCCTGGGCTTTGTTTCCTGTCCATTGCTGAAGGAAGCCCTTCTGAAAAGGCCTCATCCTCCACTGTGCCCATCTCAACATCGGGATTGTTGCGACCATGGTGCCTATAATTCTCAGGCACTGAAGAGCATGAAGGTAGGAAGCCATAGGAGCTGGACGGATTCTGTCCCTTACCACTGAGATCTTTTCCTCTGGTAGTGAGATAGTGCCACTGACTGTGTCGAACAGAGCCCCTAAGAATAGTAGGGTTTGTGATGGGGTCAGTTGGCTCTTCTCCAGATTCAGTATCCACTCGAACTCCTGTAGAGTGGAGATAACTTGCCGTCTGTGAATTAGAAGCTGTTCTTTGTCTTGTGCCAGTAGTAGAAGGTCATCTAAATAGTGATGTAGACGAATTCCCCTGGTTCTCAGAAGAGCTACCACTACCAACAGAGTTTTTGAAAACACACGCGGAGAAGTTGATAGCCCGAAGGGAAGGCATGTGAATTGAAAATGGAGCTTGCCTACTGAAAAGCGAAGGAATTGTTGATAGTTTTCGGCAATGGGAACGTGAAAATAGGCGTCTTTGAGATCTATGGAGATCATCCAATCTCCTGGTTGGACGGAATGTTGTATTGTGGACAGTGTTTCCATTTTGAACCTTTCCTTTTTTATGAAGGTGTTTAGATGGGTCAGGTCTATGACTGGCCTCCAGGCCCCTCTTTTTTTCTGGACCAAAAAGAGGGGAGAGTAGATCCCCCTGCCTCGCTGGTCGGCCGGAACATGGATAACAGCGCCTTGAACCAATAAAGATTTTATGTAAGTCAGAAGGCTTTGTCTTTTTTCTTCTGTAGTCGGAAGGGAAGTAGGGACCCACCTGAGCCTGGGGGCTTCCCTGAAGGTCCAAGCATGACCCGAGGAGACTGTATTGATGGTCCAAAAGTCTTGGATCGAAGCCGCCCAGACATGACGAAAGTGGAAAAGCCGAGCCCCCACCTGACCTGTCTGAGCGGGCCCAACCTCAAAAGGATTTGGTCGGCTCCCTCTCTCCTTTGGAATCACTTTTCGCTGTCTTCTTAAAAGACGATTGTCTTGACTTCCAGGATCTGGAAAAATCCCGGCCAGGTCTGTAACTGTGAGCTTCCCTAGCTCTTTCCTGGTACTGTCTTTTTGGGAAAGATCTTCTTTGACCTTGGGGTCGACGATCTTGGGGAAGAAACCCCGACTTCCCACCAGTGGCCCGGGTAATCGCCTCGTCCAACTTGTTCCCGAACAGGGAGGACCCTTCAAAGGGGATACGACACCAGACTTGTTTTGAGGCTGGGTCGGCTAACCAGGGGCCGAGCCACAGTGCCCGTTTGGCAGTGACAGACAAAAGCATTACCCGAGCCGTCAGGCGTATGATGTCAATAGAGGCTTCCCCAAGAAAAGCCGACGCAAGCCTCAATTCTTGAATAGGCGAGCATCTAGCCTTATCATCCGAGATGCCTCTCAGTGTCTCATCTACACTGTCAGTCCACACTTCCATCGCTTTAGACAAAGCGGCTAGGGCAAGAGCTGGCTTACAGGCCATGCCTGCTGTTAGGTACACCCTCTTCAGGTCTGCATCAATCCGACGGTCTAACACGTCTTTAAAAGGACACTGTGTCCTCTAAAGGGAGAGTCACATGCTTCACCAACCTCATGACTGCTGCATCTATCAAGGGAGCAGACTCCAAGTGCTTCACTTCTTCTTCCTTGAAGGGATAGAGTTTTGCGATTTTGGACAGCATGGAATTTTTCTTCTCCACCTTGCCCCACTCGTCCGTGACAATTTCGCCAAGCTCTGCAATAAAAGTAAAATTAACACGCTCTTTCTTTAATTGTTTAAAGAATTTTCTTTGTTTGGGAGCAGCTTCTACTGGGTCCTCCCAATTAAGCGTTTCTCTGATAGCCTTAACCAAGGGTGGGAGCAGAGCAAAATCAAAACCCACAGGAGGGCTATCTTCCTCCGAGTCACTGTCAGATATGGCAACCGAAGGGTGGCTCTGAACCGAGGACTCCCAGGTATCTTGCAGTTGGGTCTCCCTTACTGGAGAACGAGACTGCTCCGCTGGAGGTGTATGGGAATGATCATCCATGTTCCTGAGTGACTCCTTCACAACCCTTTCCACCAGGGATTTAAGATGTTGATCCGTATCTCCTCTTTCTTTGGAAGCTTTGGAAAAACAAAGGTCACATAAGGATCTTCCTGGGGAGCTTGACTTCTGCATCCCCAGCAGGAATTGGTAGAGCGACTGGAGTGAGAGCGCTCTTCACTACGGTGTCCTGATTTAGAGGAGGAACCACCATGTTTGGATTTGGAAGAGGATTGACGGTTTTGCGACTTGGAGGAGTCGCTTCCTCTATGAGAGCTGCGATGTGTATCTGATCTAGAAGGGCTGAGGAAAAAACAAAAGACAAAGACCACACACAAAAAACAAAACATCAGGCAATAGATAAGCAATCAGGCACACACCCTTCCCTAATTACCAGACCATCAGGAAAATACATATTCCCAATACCTTTTTTGAGAGGGCTGGCCACAGACAGGCAGTGGTGAATCCATGTCCTCAGCGATATCCATCTGAACTGAGAATGACAAGAGATCAATGCAAGGGACAGGAAGATTCCTCTGACCTGTCCCAGAAAAGCCACTTACCAGTAGCTGGAACACAGGAGCCTGGGGAAGTCACTGGGATAACCTGCAATCATTCCCAAAGCTTGCAGGCCATTTCCCCAGTTTAAATAGCGCGCCCCTGTGACGTCATTGCCGTCCCAATGCGCATGCGCGAATAGCAGCAAATCGCCGATGTCGCGCATGCGCGAACCAAGCCTCGCTCTCGTACCGCGCTCGCGCATGCGCAGAACGCACGAAAAACGAAAGCGGAAGTGATACGGCGGCTGGAATGCAGGAGGAACCAGCCGCCATGCCTGAGAAAACAAACACACATGCTACAAACAAACAAACAACAAATGGAACCGCACAGGAGATAATAACGAAAACTGCTGCCATGAAAAGAAATATCGATACTCTCACCACTCCACCACGATCGACCAGGCCGAAGGTAAGACCGGACTTCTCCAGGGCAAAAACTGGTCACCTGCTAGTAGCTGGCTGTCTGACCAATGCGCAGCCTGCCTGCCAGTGACTAGGATAAGGGCTTCTTCCTTGCGCCTCTTCCACTGCCCACTCCATACCCTGCTAATAGCTAGGGCTTAGCGGAGCCATGCGACTTTCCCATCCAGAGTCGCAGATCGGCCAATCAGGATCGTGGGGAAACTAACTTCAGGTAGAAAGACCACCAACTAGGTCCTTCGGAGGAGGACAAAAAAAGAACACGGCCGTGGGCAGGGAGCAAAGATTTATGGGAGTAGTGTCCTATAGGGTAATGGAGGCGGGACTAAACCCACATGTTGCTGCCATGGAGTCTGTCAGGAAACTAGGAGTAATGTATAAAATATAAAAATAAAAAATAGATGTAAAATTCTCTATAATGGTGGTGGAATGACCACAAAATATGTAAAAAGGCTCCAAATGTAAATCCTATTTTAAAAAACTCAGTATATTGAAATATGATATATAAAAAAGATATAAAAAAGACTAATCTATTATTATCATGTATAAAAAGTTATGGAAAACCTTGGATATTTCCTGTGGATACCAGTTTATAATTATTGTTTTGACCTCCAGCTCCTCATTTATTCCATTAGCGGCTAGTGTGCTCAAGGAATAAATTAAATAAGTATTGTAATGGCATAACCTATGAAATCTCTCAGGAGTAGGGACATATTTGGGTATTGGTTTGATAACCTGTACTCTAAGGCCCTCGGGAGACCGTCTGTGTTTTTGGGCAAAATGTCTCTAAACACTATATTCCATATTGTCTTGTTCTATGAGTCTTATGTGCCTTCTGATATGTAAACTTAATTTTTTTAAGTAATAAAGTCCCAATTTCAGATCTTGAAGGACTATATGCCAATGCTTTGAGATGATGTATTTAATTCTTTTATACTTACCGTGGAATTGTGTTATAAATCTGACAAAAAGAAGGAATAACCCTTCACAGCTAGACTAGCTAGACAGCTGACTACATTATCATTGACTGTTGTTTTCTTTTTTGTTTTGCTATCTTGTTTTGCCTCTCTTTTCTCCCTCTGCTCATTTTTTTTTTACTGTATATGCTTTGTATTCATACTATATGTAAGGACCAAGTTGTCACCCTGGAAAAGTGTTTGCCTTTTAGAAAGACACAGAGCAGTAATTACAGCTTCACTCAATTGCACTCATCAATTCTAAAAATGGCTTGTGAAGGTCATCTAGGTGTGGTAAAGACAAACAACTTTTCAGAGAAGCAGTTTGGCGGCCTAGTATAGACTGTCCTTTTTCAACCAGGGTGCCTCTTGGGTTCTTCAGGGGTGCCTTCACAAAATGCCTACAAATTGCCCAACAATTGTCAACAAGCCAGTGAGTGCAACAAATTCCTTTTTGTTACACAAAGCCGCAGGTTTTTATTGTGCAGCAATAAAACCATGGGCACCGTGCGGACCAACCACTGGCATTCTAACAACCAATGATGTCTTTGGTAGATTACGAGGATGTTGGGAACCTGCACAGCATCCTTGTTTGCCCCCCACATTCTTTGGGGTCACATTAGCAGAGAGTAGGGGAGTGGGAGGGAGTAGAAAAATGCTGAAATACTAGTCAATACCAAAGAAGAAGGAATAAAGAAGAAGGTGCAAATAAGAAGGAATAAATCGCCTATAATGTTTGGTGGGCCTTGTGTTTGGATGCTGCTGTGTTATGTAAAATGATTAGTTTAGTGCCTTGAGATTTTGCATAATTTTAAAGGGTGTGTAGCACCCTCTTGGGTCTACTGAAGGCAAGGAGGGACCTCCAGAGTCAGGGGCGAGCCAGAATTTACCCCAGGGCTGAATCCATAGTTATAATTTGGAGTTTGGAACAGAATATGGGCGCCAATCACTTTTGATTTTTTCAAAGCTTTAATGCAGAACTTGAAAGGAGGTAGTAGGAGAGAGGGTTAGGGGTCTCAGATACCAGTAGCAGATCACTTACAGACTCCTTGGATCTAGAAAAAGAACAGCTTGGCAGTAGCAGTCCAGAACCTTTAAGCCGACCTGGCGATATTTCAGCAGCATATCTCCAGGCCAGAAGGGCCTGAGGTAAGAGAGATTGATCACATGGCCCAGCCAAAATAAATATATTTTCCCAGGATGCACCAGGGGCCAAGAATCTCCTACTGGGCTGTCTGGAAGAAGAATAAATATTCATAGCTTAACCTAGTTGTACTTCTCATACTGGCCTGTGGTACCAGAGGCGACAGTGAGAAATGCACAACCATTTGAGGTTAGGGAAAGACCAATAAACTGTACAATCAGTCTGAGCTGTTTACAGCTCAGCCACAAACTAAATTTACATTATAGCCCCAGTTTAGGACCAGGAAACTACAGGTGCCTTAACAGAAAAAAGGTTAAGAAACACTGGTTTAGACTACAAATAGAAAATGTAGTTCACAATTTTAAAATGTTCTTGTTTAGTGGCAAATATTAGAAGAAAACAGCGGAACCATTACAAGTCAGACATTTCCCAAAAGGCCAATTGAATACAATCCAATTGTATATGGTGAAATTACAGTAGCTCCAAAACATCAGAGATACAGTTTATTAGCTTATGACATGACACAATTAGCCAGTGGTGGCCACAGTAGAAGTCATGACCACGAAAGTTGTCATCCTCGGCTTGTAGGGATGGTTCTCAAGGTGGAGACTATCACTGCAAATCATTACTGACAATGGCCTACAATTTATTTCAAAAGTGTTTGAAAGTGCGGCTCTCCAGCTTTCACACACTGGAGGGCTAAACAAGATTCAGTTTTGCTGGGCTCAGGAGTGTCTGATAGAAGAGAACATAGTGGGGAATATACTGTATTTTCAGTTGCAAACACAGATGAGAAAATGTAACACATAACTAGTGGCGAATCATCAAAGAGAGAGAGAGGAAGAGAGAGGCAGCCAGGAGAGCTAGGAAGAGACTGTGGGAAAAGAAAATGCCAAGTCTGAGCTCTACTGTACAAGGACCACAAGAAGTGGATAGAAAGTTACACTCAGTGGTGAGCATCCTTTCCAGGTTTCATACATTCATGGTGCATAGACATGTGCAATTCGTTTCGTTTTTTTCGTTTTTCGTTTATTTTCGTTATTTTCGTTCGTTCGTTTTCGTACGAATGAACGAATCATACGAATCGTACGAATCCGATTAACGAATCATTCGAATCGAACGAATCCGGAAAACAACGAAAATCCGAAAAAAACAAATTAGAAACAACAAATGTACTAATGAAGAAAATCCGGAAAACGAACAAAAAAATTCGTACATTCGTAACTTTTTTTTTTTTGAATTGGTAATTTTCCGTGTCTCTTACAATGGTGCTGCTAAACGTGCTTCGAATGGATTGAACAAAAAAATTCGTACATTCGTAACTTTTTTTTCGATTCGTAACTTTTTTTTCGATTCGTAACTTTTTTTTTCGATTCGTAACTTTTTTTTCAATTCGTAACTTTTTTTTTTCGATTTGTAATTTTCCGTGTCTCTATTGAACCAAAAAATTCGTAAGTTTTTTTTCGATTCGTAATTTATTTTTTTCGATTCGTAACTTTTTTTTCAATTCGTAACTTTTTTCTTTTTTTTTTTTCGATTTGTAATTTTCCGTGTCTCTATTGAACCAAAAAAATTTTAACTTTTTTTTCGATTCGTAACTTTTTTTTTTTTCGATTCGTAACTTTTTTTTCGATTCGTAACTTTTTTTTTTTTTTTTTTCGATTTGTAATTTTCCGTGTCTCTATTGAACCAAAAAATGTTGAACTTTTTTTTCGATTCGTAACTCTTTTTTTTCCATTCGTAACTTTTTTTTTTCGATTCGTAACTTTTTTTTTCAATTCGTAACTTTTTTTTTTTTTTTTTTCGATTTGTAATTTTCCGTGTCTCTATTGAACCAAAAAATGTGTAACTTTTTTTTCGATTCGTAACTTTTTTTTCAATTCGTAAATTATTAAAATGTAATAATAGCATACACATTACATTAAATTATGAATTATGCTCCGATTACGAATCTACGAATGTTACGAATGTTACGAATCTACGAATAAATACGAATGCGTCCGAAAATTAAACTAACGAAAAAACGAATCAACTAAAAAATAACTCTTACGAATGTACGAATTGTTATGAATCGGAACAACGACGACTTACGAATGTACGAATCGTTACGAATCCGAACAACGACGACTTACGAATGTACGAATCGTTACGAATCGACGGAAACGAAAAAAACAAAACGAAAAAAAACAAATTTTTTTGTTGTGCACATGTCTAATGGTGCAGTGGCCCCTTGCTGAAGAGGAATGTTACTATTAAGCCCCATACACACGGTCGGACAATCCGCAGACCAGGTCGGTCGGATCCTGTCCGTCGTACTTTGTCCGATGTTGGTGTTGCGTACACACGGTCGGACTACGTTGTCGGAATATCCGGTCTGCAAGAACGTCGTGACGTAAGTCGTCGTCCACGAGATTAGAAAAGGGAAGTTGAGCACCACGTCAGGCACCCGTTGGGCTCCTTCTGCTGATCCCGTGTTTATCGCGAGTTAGTCGAAGTTTGGTGACTTAAGATTCGCGCTTCTCAGTTTTCTGACTCAGATCGTTACTGCTCTTCAGTTTGTGCTTGTCGTGCGTATCTGTTTATTAGTGCGTGTAGTCAGTTCGCATTTGTTGGTCATTGCGGCCTATATCTTGATATAGGACGCTTTGATTTGCACTGCTTATTGTCTGCTCGTTTCTGGTATTCATTTCGTTCTTTCAGGCCTTGCTGTTTATCGGTGCTTTCTGTTTGTCCGTTCTGACCAGCCGACTTTTGTGACCTTGTGAGCGATGTTTCCTGTGCGTACTCGTCGCCGAGTTCGTGCTGTACGCGGAATTGTGTCGGGCTTTTAGCTTTGACCCAAGACCCGTCCATGAACAGAGTGACGAGGAGTATGTGGACCAAGAATTGGTTGCTTCAGCGTGACCAATTCTCGCACATGCCTTTGCTTCGTGAGATCCGGGGAGAATAATCCTGATGATTTCAGGAACTTTCTCAGGATGACGGACCCCGATTTCACCGTCTTTTGGCTTTGCTGACCCCTTTATCAGCCGGCAGGATACCTGCATGAGACAAGCCATTACTCCGGAGCAGAGGCTTGTTGCCACGTTGAGGTACTTGGCGACAGGGAGAAGTCTTCAGGATTTGAAGTTCTCTTCAGGTATCTCTCCCAGGCCCTGGGAATCATTATTCCAGAGACCTGTTCTGCCATCATCGAGGTCCTGCAGGAGGACTATATTAAGGTAACATTTATACTTTACTATTCCCTTCTATGTATGCTCTGTTTGCTAATGTCTTCTATTTTTGACCTCCTTCCCTAATTACCATGATTGCAATATGTTCTAATATGCTGTGCCCCTTTTCTCCTTCATGCATTTTTCCCTTCACTTACCTCCCCAGCATGCTCTTCTGCCCCAATAGACACCTATGGCCTAGTCACTTAAGCAATGTATTTTGTCTGCTGCATAGTATTTTTTGCCCCCAAACACCCCCTAAAATATGCACAAATGTTTGCTGTGTGGTTTACTTCATGTAGAGCCCCTTTTTTTTATTGTTTTTGGTGGGGGGGGGGGGGCAAACTCATTAGGAACCCCCCTCCCCCAACTGCTCTGTCAGATGGTACCAATCCTCTATCTGCTGGCTTTCCCAAGGTCAATACACACTATATACCTACCTCTTTATAGTGGCATCTTTAGGGATGAATTCTGCAAAGCATGTAGTGCAAGGGGCTGCCTCCATACTTTCCATTTCCTATTTTTTGTGTTCTTTCCCTCCTATTAGCTTGCTTGGTAATTTCATAATGTCACAGTGTGCTTTCCTTTTTTTGGGGGGGGGGGGGGGTTTTAAATGTTAGTTTAGCTTTACTGGGGGCTGCCAATAGTGTTAAGTACAGAGTGTCTGGCCAAACTAGCACACATTATTGAGCCATTTGCCAAACAATGAAGTGCAGAGGGTTACCTGTCCAACAACCCCCCCCCCAAACCCTAGTTATTGCCAATGGCCCATCAGAAGTGTGGGGATTGATGGGGGGTGAGTAATCTGTGAAGGGGAGCCTCTACTTTTCTGTGCAAAATACTTTCCAGCCTCCAATTTTATACAATGCTCTTGTTCCAAGATGTTGATTGTCTAATCTGCTTGCAATGTTTATGTGCAAAGTTACTAATTATTTTTTCTTGTTTCACTCCACAGTTCCCTTCCACGCCACAGGAATGGCAGACTGTGGCCTCCACTTTGCCAGCCGTTGGGACTTTACTAACTGCGGAGGGGCAATTGATGGGAAACACGTCCGCATCGTCCCACCGCCCAACTCGGGGTCCTACTATTATAATTATAAAGGGTTTATGTATGTGGACGTGGGGATGAACGGCCGGATCTCGGATGGTGGTGCCATTACGCACATGGAGTTCTACTGGCGTCTCCAAAGTGGCAGTCTGTGCTTGCCACCTCCAGAGGAGAATGCAGACGGACTCCCCTTCGTCTTTGTCGCATGAAGCGTTTGCGTTGACTCCCCATGTGATGAGGCCGTTCCCGATGAGGACCCTCACCCCAGACCAGAGGGTCTTCAACTACAGGCTGTCCAGAGCCAGAAGAGTTGTGGAGAACACTTTTGGCATCCTGGCCAGCCGCTTCCGCCTGTTCTTGACGGCAATTAACTTGGCAGAATACAAACTGAACCACATCGTTCTTGCCTGTTGCATATTGAACGTTTGCGTTGACTCCCCATGTGATGAGGCCGTTCCCGATGAGGAGGGCCCTCCAAATGCGGACCTCAGAGCCCTTCAAGTGGCACGTCCAGGCTTGCCCCCTCTACATGCCCGCGCGGTCCGCGAGCCAGATATGGAGTACTTTGTGGGTAGGGGGGGCATTGCTCTGCCTGACGACGACTTACGAATGTACGAATCGTTACGAATCCGAACAACGACGACTTACGAATGTACGAATCGTTACGAATCGACGGAAACGAAAAAAAATGATTTTTTTTCGGAAAAAAAAAATTTTTAAAAACGAAAAAAACGAAACGAAAATAAACAAATTTTTTTGTGTTGTGCACATGTCTAATGGTGCAGTGGCCCCTTGCTGAAGAGGAATGTTACTATAAGAGGTTATTCTCCCACATTGCCAAGTTCTGGATGATTTGTGCGAGTTTTGCTGCTTTTCTCTAGGCAGCTCATAAGTCGGTGAGTGTATAGAGGTGGCAGTGTACAAGGTGATGGACTTATCTGGCAGAAGATTGAAATACGCTAGTATTTGATAATAAGCACTTTTTAAATGGTCAGTTTGTGGACGTACTAATTCCCTTAAAGGCACATTGACACTTTTGTGGATTATCTTCACTTATGGACCTTTAATTGATGCACTGTATTTCTTATGTTCTATATTGTCTTTTTGCTTTGTTTTTTTGACACTCCAATTTGTTTGTATTTAATCTTCACTTCACTAAAAAGCATTTCCGATTGTGGCTTAAAGGGTTAGTTCACCTTTACCAAAAAAATGCCCTATGCATTAATAAGAACAAAAATGCAGGAAAGGGGTAGATTGTCAAAAGAGCAAGCTCTAATCTCTTTCTAAGCAGGTTGTCAGCTTTCCCTATGCTTTTCCTGCAACAGCCTTTAATTCATTGACACTATGGTTACTCTGAGAAAGTGAGGAAGCTGGCTTAACCAAAAGCCCTTTATTGGCCCTTATAAGACTGCTGACTATAGTTCAAATGCTATGCAGTTTATTAAGAATAAAAAAAAAAAATTCTCCAGGCAAATCTACACATACATGTGTCAGGTCTACGAATCCCGAACCCACAAGATTCATCTTGAACCTGTGGTTGCTGTAAACCCAAACCTCATACCTAGTGATAACATAAGGGCCAGCAGAAGGAATCACTGAGCACAGAAATTAATCAGGTATCCAAAACTTATGGCACTTACAGATGCAAGACATGAAAATATGAATTATTTTCTTTGCAGGATGGACTTTTAAAATAGTTTTCCAATTGGAGACAATGGCTTTAAAGTAAACCTGTTGCTTTGCACAGGGTGGTAGAGCATAGGAAAGCTTTAGGCCCTGTTGCATCTAAAAATAATTTTTGAAAGCTGATTTGAAGTTTATCTCAGTTTTTTTTTTTCGTATTTGCCCAGAATACACAACTGTCATTGTCCTTTCAATTTCAGCTTTAATTGAAAAATTTGGGATAATATACAGGAAAGGATGGAGCGTTTTCTTTTCCTACGTACTGTACAAGAGACATATTCCACCATCAATCTTACCTGAAATCAATAAAGTATAATTTGCTTTAATGTCATACTCTGCATTTTTGTCTTGACACCATTTATTATCCATGAAAGGGCCTTGTCAGAAGCTTTGTTGAAACTGCAGTTCATTAATACAAGAACAGAACATTCCAAGAAATAGTTTATATTAAAATCATTATGTCCATTTTCTCTTTGTTTTGTTCTTTATAACAAGGAACTAGCTGACCCAGGGGTTCTCTGCTTCAGCTTTCTGAAACAGCAAAACAGATTATATATGTCATCCACACACTCAGTAAATCCATGTTGGGGGACTTTAAAGCGTTAGGACTTTAGTGTAGTAAACCTTTTCAATCTACTCCTGACAACTAGAATGTACGGGTCATCTTTACTACCAGAATACTTATTTTCATGACTTTTTTCGTTCTTTAAACTTGAACTATGAGCAAAATAAAAAATGACATACTGTACATCCTGTAGTCATAATTTTTTTTTTTTATTAAGTTCCCCTGTAACATCATTTTTTTCCTGTTGACTGTCAGTAGATTTGTTTTTCACTTCCTGTAATATGGTCATAACCAGTGGCAGCCCGTCCATAAGGGGTGCAGGGATGCGTCCCCCTAATACGCGCCCACCCACTAATCTCTGAGCAGGGCGCTGGGTGCATGGATTTCAATGTGTTGTTTTTTTTTTGGACGCACATGATTAGAGCCTGAGGCTCTAATTGGCTTTTAAAAAGAGTGGGCTCAGGGCGCAGAGCACTGTGCCCTGAGCCCACCCAGTTGTGTGACAATAGCAAATTAATATTTGCTAATGTCTTCCTGTTTCTCCTCCTGGCCAATCAGGAAGCGGGTCTTAAGACCGTATTGGCTGCTGAGGAGGAAGCTGCCGAGGAGGAGACGCAGGAAGGAGCTGGAGCTGCCCGCAACCTAGATGGGGTAAGTGCGGAGCTAGTGGGCAGACGAGCAAGGTAGTGTCCTGACTCCTTTTGGCTGAGTTTTTAATTTAGGGCTTGTTTATATTTGAGGTACTTTCTGAAGAGCGATCTGCATTTGAAACATTCTTCAGAGGGCATTTGACAGGTGGTTGTTTTGCTTGCGTCTATCTAGCAAGGTTACTTTGTGATATAAGCAAGGAAACTCAGACCTCTGCAGTGTGTAAATGTGCTTTTACTATACAAAAATTCTGTACATACAAAACTATTACAATATTAGGAATACAGTATCAAGACAGATGTGTCAAGCAAGATGCCTAGCAAATAAGCATAAACTATGGTCTGCAACAGTAGAAATATGCTTAAAAGTTACTTAACTCTGGTTACTGTGTGTTCGTGATCTACGTTGACAACTCGGACTCAGGCTTCTTTTTTTGGAGATCAGGTACCTTGGCTGGTTACAGATGAGAGTTTTTTGGCGTTAATGCATTATGGAGCCTTCTGATCTTAGACTGTCCTTGGTGTTTAGGACATGATAAGAGGCTCTCAGCTTATGCCTGACAACTCCTTTTATATGTCAGGTTGTTTACCAGTTTGTTGACAATGGTTACAAACTCGTTTACCTTAACACACAACTGCCAACTGTCACCAGTTCCCATTGTTACCAAGGCATTAGTTTGAGAAACATCCTCAGACACACCTGATCTCTGTTAAAAAAACTAGTCTGATAGAGAAAGTGATTAGTTTAATACTAATATATATATATATATATATATATATATATATATATATATATATATATATATATATATATATATATATATATATATATATATATATATATATATATATATATATATATATATATATATATATATATATATATATATATATAAATGCAACACATTCTGCTCTTAATTTTTTCTTCTCAGAATACACACCGAAAATCTCTTCATTACTAAACTCATTTTAAACATTAATTTTCCTTGAATGCAACCCCCTCCCATATTTCTGCCACTGAAAATGTATTAGAAAGTCTATTCTAAAGTTCTTTAGAAACAAGTCCAGGCTTATAATACATCAAAGGCATTTCTCTCCACAGCTCTTGTGGCCTTCCATTATTCTGTCCATTATGTAACCACTTTTCTCTGGTCTTCCTATGGATCAAATCGGAGACAGCCTGTGGAGTGGAAAACAAAGCGGATTATCTGTTACTTCTACTAATGCATAAACAGTAGACCCAGGCCCATCAGCTACAATCTCTCCTCTAAGTGACTTATTGCCTGGATCTCTGACCAACACTTTGCCACCTGCCTGTATCCACTTCTGACCATCCCAAAGATCATCAATAGGGAGGAGAGGAAATATACTGATATTTCCCAGAAGATCACTGCAGTTTATTTTGGAAGGGTTGATGTTATGTATTCTCACTTTCCACTCTTGCTGAGAAGTATCCACTAACCAGTCAAAGTCCCAGCCAATGTCTTGAAGCTCACCTGCCAAAGCAAATATAACTTCAAACCGTCCTGTCAGATTCCCTCTCATTCCTAGCTAAGCTTTAGCTTCAGATACGTTACTCTTGGTTTCTATGTCATGGGAAGCAGTAACAAGGTATCTGTTAAGCCCTGTTCTTTCTGGAACCTTACATAAATACTGAACTCTGCACTCCAGCTGTGGAATCTGCACCTCAGCCCCAACCATCCTCTCATATGGTGTGCTTTTGGCCTAGAATTTAACAACATGACTGCCTCTGTGAGGATCCGATCCCACCCCTTTAGTGTATGTGTGGGTGTAAGCTTGCATATCTGGTCCTTCAATAGCCTATTGTATCTTTCAATCAAACCAGCTGCATGGATGGTATGGGATGTGGCACAACCAGCACAACCAGTACACTCCAGAGTCTTTGGCCCATTGATGTACTGTTGATCCAGTGAAGTGTGAGCTGTTATCACTTTGGACTTGTTTGGGACAACCATAAGCAAGAACAAGTTTCTGGAGTAGTTGAAGCCTTGTGGCTTGATCTGCACGTTTGCAAGGATGAACAACCAAAAGTACTGAATACGTGTCCACCGCAGCGCAACAATATCTCAGTCCATTGTTTCCCGGGGGAAGGGGGAAGGGGACAGATGAAGTCAATCTGCTAGATCTCTGCAGGCGTCTCACCCCTCTTAATCGACCCGGTGGAGTACTTTTGCAATGGCCATTGTCACTCTTCTCCACATACTGTACAGTTTCCTATTACTGTCTTTATCATGTCCATGTATATAGGCAATCCTCTCTGCTGTGCCCATTCATATGTTGCTTTCTGCCCCAAATGTCCACATTTCTTGTGGACACAGTTGGCCAAGTTCATCAAGACAGTATCAATTGGCACAACTGCTTTCACTTTGGCAATTTCCTCTACCACTTTGTTCTAGTTCTCAATATCTGGGACCAAGGGCACATGTGCGTCAACATGCTCCACTTTTATGGTGCGGTAGTGAGCTTCCTTCCAGATGTAGTCCCAGACTTCCTTGCCTCCCCACACCACCTTTCCATGAATCATCCATTCATTGGAATTCCATGTGGGCATCCAAGTTGTCAGTCCTTTAAAGACCCCCCAGCTGTCAGTGTAGATAGTGACATAGGAACAAGTATCCCCATGAAGAGTCATCACTACAGCTTTCAACTCTGCATACTGACTTGACCCTCCAATTCCTCGCAATGTACATTCAAAACGAGCGGCGAGCTCGTGGCCAGTGCGTCACTTCCGGGGTCCGTATCCTACGCGTGTCGTCACAGTCACGTGACTTCATCGGGGATTCATCCCCGATGAAGTCACGTGACGGTGACGACACGCGTAGGATACGGACCCCGGAAGTGACGCACTGGCCACGAGCTCGCCGCTCGTTTTGAATGTACATTGCGATTATACTGTTTATGTGAGTACCCCTTTTAAACAATAAAGCTTATTCATTGTTTTCCACAAACTACTACACTATACGGGTCCCTCTGTGTTACTCTCTCCCCTCTCCATACCCACTATATCCTGGTACATGCTGAGCGGAACCTGGTCCTGAGTACCAGGTAGCATCCAGACCAACCACCATATAGGCTCCATACATCCCGGACAGGAGAGGAGTACCGTGTAGGAGACCCCAGAGGAACATCCCCCTGAGAGACCCCTGAAGCACCCCCCAGAGAGAGTCCATCTTCTCGGCATCTACACACATGCTGCTTACCTTGCAGCAGGAAGGTAATTAGGGAGGACACCCACGGGTGTCATTAGCACCGAAGACCCCAGCACTACCATCACCCTGGGCAAGCTCATCCACCACCACCCACCCCCACCTGGCACTCGGCACCATAGTGCAGCCCAGATTGGATCACATCTGTCATCTATAGAGCCATATGCCATATGGACTGTCACCTATATTGTTTTGTACATGTTGATCTTCCTAATCACATTACAATTCCACTTCTATCTGCCGGTACCCCGATTACCCTCGTTTGCTGCTATTTGTAGTACTATTGCTTACACTGGTCGCTACCACTAGTACTATCACTTAAATTGCTGCTATTACATTCACCAATATTATATTGGTTTCTACCACCCCTCTCATCTTTTTTTGTTATACACCTTATGGTCATTACTATAACTTGAACCACTGATCATCACTTTAGTATTATTGTTTTACTGCTTCACAGCGACCTAGTGATTATATTTGTTTCTACAGTCACTTTATTTATTCACTCCTGTGTTTTGCATATTAATTTATTTATGCACTTTAGTGTATTTTTCATCACGGTTTTTGCACATTAGCCACTTTATATATATATTTATATATATATATACGTATATATTCTATGCTCATTTTTTATATTGACTGTTGCCCTACAGTTGATTTTAGCCTATTGCATTATTTTATTATATGTATTTGATTGTCTCACTGATGGTTTAGCCTGAGTTGCACACAGTCACTTTAATTTGCATATCACCACTTGTTCGCTGATTTGACACAACAGCGACTGTATGCGATTTTTATACTGACATCAGTTTAGGAGCGCGACACCATCTATTGATTTTTTTTCCATTTTTCCCTGTTGTGTATTGTTTTAACCCTCTCGGTGTTAGCTGCACCTCACACATTTACTAAATCCCACTTTTCCGTTGTATCGCGGGAATATTACGTTTATATGATGTCATCAATGTAGTGAAACACAGCGACTTTCAAATTCAGGGTACTTAAATCTTGGGCAATCAGTCCATGAGAAATCATTGGCGAATGAACATAGTCTTCAGGAAGCACGGTGATGGTGTACTGGCAGTCATCCCACACAAAGGCAAACTGGTTCGGACTCTGGGTCTATCAAAATACAAAAGAAACCATTAATGTCTACCACAGCCTAATATTCTCCTGCCTCTTTAGCAGTTTTCTCAAAAATTTAGATAATATCCGGTACAGCTGACTTCAATGGAGGTGCCACCTTGTTTAGACCTCTGTAGTCCACAGTCATTCTATATGTCCCATCGGGTTTCTTTACTGGGAACACCGGAGATGAGAAAGGACTTACAGCAGGTCTAAGGATCCATAGTCTCAACAATTCTTGAATAGTCTCCCCAATTTCTTTGTGGACCCCCAGAAAGTCTGTACTGTTTGAGACAGACTGGAAGAATGTAAACATGGGTCCATTTTGCATGACCTGACAACAGCCTTCACCGCCCCAAACCGATACGCTTTATCAGAATACCCAAATATGAATGTACCCCTTTCAGTCTGAATTGACTGACCTTGAAGTACATCCATCCCAAGAATATTTTCGGGTAACTCTAATACCAAAACATTTGTCCAAAATCCTGGTCCCTTGCCAATAGCCAATTTCACCCGTGTCCTAACTGATGGTGTGGTTTGCGCTCCCAAACCTACTAAATAAATGAATTCTCCTTTGTAATGAGAAGGATTTCCTTGCAAAAGTGTAACTTTAGCTCCAGTATAAACTAAAGCTATCACATTTGTAGGAGAACATTACTTCCCCCACCATACAGGGATGAGGGAGGAGCCCGAACATCAAGTTCATCCCTACTCCTGTAATAGCAGAAAGGACAGTGACAGCAGGAGACTGATGCCCATATGCACCTGTCACTGTCCTTACTGGTATTACAGGAGTAGGAATGAGCTCGATGTTCAGGTCGAACATAAGTTCAACTCGAACATCGGGTGTTCACTCGTTTGCGGAAATTTTGAGCGTCGTGGAACGGCCCATAATGCACTGCAAGGTCACAATGCATTTCTCTATGAAGATTGGCCAAAGCATGCACCTGACCTGCATGCTTTGGCCAATCACAGCACGCTCTGCTAAGAGAGCCATAATTGGCCAAAGGTAGGGTGCCTTTGGCCAATCATGACTCAGGGGGACCAAGTCCACGCCCACACTATATAAGGCTGCTTACACCACGGCCGTGTGTAGTGTTGTTGGCGTGGACAGAAAGGTAGCTAGATTTAGATTAAGCAGGCAGGTTATTCAGTTAGTGGCAGTGTATTTGAGATATATATATATATATATATATATATATATATATATATATATATACAGTCAGTCTAGTGTGTGTATATATATATATATATATATATATATATATATATATATATATATATATATATATATATAAAATACTCTGCATTTAGCATAGACTATATATTCAGTGTTTACTCAATAGTCAGTCAGTGCAGGCAGTGTAATTTTATATATATATATATATATATATATATATATATATTTATATATATATATATATATATTTATATATATATATATATATATATATATATACAGTATCTCACAAAAGTGAGTACACCCCTCACATTTTTGTAAATATTTTATTATATCTTTTCATGTGACAACACTGAAGAAATTACAATTTTCTACAGTGTAAAGTAGTGAGTGTACAGCTTGTATAACTGTAAATTTGCAGTCCTCTCATATAAACTCAACCCACAGCCATTAATGTCTAAACCGCTAGCAACAAAAGTGAGTACACCCCTAAGTGAAAATGTCCAAATTGGGCCCAAAGTGTCAATATTTTGTGTGACCAGCAAACTGTGTTCAGCAAACTGTTTGCGGGCTTTCTTGTGCATTATCTTTAGAAGAGGCTTCCTTCCGGGATGACAGCCATGCAGACAAATTTGATGCAGTGTGCGGCGTATGTTCTGAGCACTGACAGGCAGATCCCCCCACCTCTTCAACCTCTGCAGCAATGCTGGCAGCACTCATACATCTATATCCCAAAGACAACCTCTGGATATGACGGTGAGCACGTGCACTAAACTTTTGGCTGACCATGGCGAGGCCTGTTCTGAGTGGAACCTGTCCTGTTAAACAGCTGTATGGTCTTGGACACCATGCTGCAGCTCAGTTTCAGGGTCTAGGCCATCTATATATAGAGCAACAACTCAGAGAGTTCTTTGCCATGAGGTGCCATGTTGAACTTCCAGTGACCAGTATGAGAGAGTAAGAGCGATAACACCAAATTTAACACACCTGCTCCCCATTCACACCTGAGACCTTGTAACACCAACAAGTCACATGACACCGGGGAGGGAAAATGGCTAATTGGGCCCAATTTGGACATGTTCACTTAGGGGTGTACTCACTTTGCCAGCAGTTTAGTCATTAATGCCTGTGTGTTGAGTTATTTTGAGGGGACAGCAAATTTACACTGTTATACAAGCTGTACACTCACTACCTTACATTATAGCAAAGTGTCATTTTTTCAGTGTTGTCACATGAAAAGATATAATAAAATATTTACAAAAATGTGAGGGATTGTTTTAGGATTTGCATCATTTAATTTACAGAACATGGCCACAACTTTAAAGATATTTTTATTTTTTTATTGTGAAGCAAAGAACAAATAGGACAAAATAACAGAAAAAGTCAATGTGTATAACTATTCACCCCCCTAAAGTCAATACTTTGTAGAGCCACCTTTTGCGGGTATCACAGCTCCAAGTCGCTTTGGATAAGTCTCTATGAGCTTGCCACATTCTACCACTGGGATTTTTACCAATTCCTACTTGCAAAACTGCTCCATCTCCCTCAAGTTGGATGGTTTGCAATCCTTAAGTCTGACCACAGATTGTGTACCTTGTTACCATTTCACACTGGGGGGAGGCCGAGATCTGGGGGTCCCCTTGTTTTTTTTTTAAAGGGGGATTCCATATTCCGATAAGCCCCCGCCTGCAGACCCCCACGACCACCGGGCAAGGGTTGTGTGGGGATGAGGCCCTTGTCCCCATCAACATGGGGACAAGGTGCTTTGGGGGGGCTACCCCAAAGCACCCTCCCATGTTGAGGTCATGTGGCCTGGTCCGTTTCAGGAGGGGGGGGCGCTCTCTCCTCCACCCTCTTTTCCTGCGGCCTGCCAGGTTGCGTGCTCATATAAGGGTCTGGTATGGATTTTTGGGGGGACCCCACGCCATTTTTTTAATTTTACAGGCATACTATAGACACCTATTTATTGTTTCACTTTAAGCATTTTTAAAATCACTGCTCCCGAAAATACATTGATACATGTCCCCTGGGGCAGGACCCAGGTCCCCAAACACTTTTAATGACAATACCATGCATATAAGCCTTTAAAATGAGCACTTTTGATCTCTCCCATAGACTTTTAAAGGGTGTTGCGCGGCTTTCGAATTTGCCGCAAACACCCCAAATTGTTTGCTATACGTTCGACTCGAACATCGGGCTCATCCCCACTGGCCGTGTTATTGAGCCACAACATGCAGAAGAGCTATTGGAGTGGATAACAAAGTCCTCCTCATCATCAGTCACCCAGGCTCAGAGTAGTTTGCCTTGCAACACAGCTGCCAAAGTGGCCTATTTCACTGGCTCCTGGTCCATAGTCACTCCTTCCGTAGCCCCACCATTATGCATTGAGGAGTCCCCAGAATTATTTGACCACAGTGTCGGATACATGCTGCTGGAGGATGCACAGCGATTTCAAGGCTTCGATGTTGGTTCCCAGGTGAGGAAGAGAGTAACGTGAGCCTAGAGAGAGGGGGTGCCCAAGAAGGACAAGAAACTGACAGTCATGTTCCCCAGCTGAAGCATACTGCCAAGTTTGCTCCAGTGACGAGGATCGAGGTGATGATGAGGTCACTGACGGTACTTGGGTGCCTGAGAGAGAGGAGGAGGAGGCACAACTCCAACGAGGCAGGATGTCCTCTAGGGGGCAGCTTAAGGGAGGCCACCCTATTGCATCACACCACAGAGCTCCGCAGGGCACTGCTGACTCCTTGCTGACTTTTAAAAGTTCCTTGGTGTGGGCCTTTTTCGACACGTGTGCAGCAGATTGCACCATTGCTGTTTGCAACCTATGTCTGAAGTGGATCAAGGGTGGCCAGAACAGCAGCCGCTTGGGCACCACATGCTTGACCAGACATATGACGACCTGCCATGCAGTCCGTTGGCAACACCACTTGAAAGACCCACATCAAAGAAAAAGGCGGACTTCTCCTTGCTCCTCATCTGGGATCTCTATCCCTACTATACCTCCAGTCCTCTCAAAAACCTGCACTCAGAGGAATGAAGGTATAGCAATAGGTGTCCCAAGTACTTGCAGCCAATCTGCTAGCAGTACACCACCATCTGATTTTAGCAGGCAAATTTCCCTACCCCAGTAGCTGAACTGTAAAAAGAAATTCAGTCCCAGCCATCCACATGCTCAGCGTCTAAATGCTAGCTTGGCCAAATTGCTAGCACAGCAACTGCTGCCTTTTCAGCTGATAGACTCTGCCCTCTTTCGTGAATTCGTGGAATGTGCTGTACCTCAGTGGTAGGTTTCAAAATGCCATTTCTTTTCATGAAAAGGCCATTCCGGCTCTCTACCGGCATGTGGAAAGCAATGTTTTGGCCTTGTTGGACAGGGCGGTCAGCAGTAAGGTTCATATTACCACTGACTCATGGTCCAGCAGGCATGGGCGGGGACTTTACCTTTCCTTCATGGCACACTGGGTAACTCTGCTGGCAGCTGGGAAGGATGCAGCACAAGGTTCAGTGTTGTTGGAGCTTGTTCCACCACCACGCCTCCAAAATGCTAGTGGTTATTCTGCCACAGCTCTCTCCTCCACCTTCTCCTCTTCGTCTTCCTCTATGGCATCATCTGCAGATTTGTCTTCCTCTAAACCAGCGGTGCTCCATAAGCATTCAAGGGGCTACACAAACAGTCAGGCTAAAAGATGCCATGCGGTGCTTGAGTTGGTCTGCCTAGGGGACAGGAGCCAGACTGAGGCAGAGATTCTGTCAGCTCTGCAGGGGCAGGCTCAGAGGTGATTGACGCCATGCCAGCTTCAGCCAGGAATGGTTGTATGCGACAATGGCACCAACTTTCTCTCCGCCCTCCGACAGGGACACTTGACCCATGTTCCATGTTTAGCACACGTCCTGAATTTGGTGGTGCAGCGGTTCTTGAGCAGGTACCCAGGATTACAGGATCTCCTGAGGCAGGTCAGAAAAGTCTGTGGTCATTTCCGTCAGTCTTACAATGACAGTGTTTGGCTAGCTGAAATTCAAAGGGAATGCAACCTGCCCACCAACTGCTTTATTTGTGAAATGCCCACCAGGTGGAACTCAACGTTGGCAATGCTGCAGCGGCTGAACACACAGCAGAGGGCCTCAATGAGTACCTGTGCGAGTATGGCACCAGGACAGCATCAGGGGAGCTTGGCTTCTTTTTGCCACACCAGTGGCTACTAATCAAGGATGCATACACTGTCCTGTCACCATTTGAAGAGGCCACAAGGATTGTGAGCAGCTACAATGCATGCATCAGTGACACTGTCCCTCTAGTCTTCCTGTTGGAGCACAGGTTTCGTGGACTCATGGGCAGGGCACTTGAGGCAGAACAGTGGAAGGAAGAGGAGGACTTCCTTACCCCTCAAGGCCCCCTTAATCCAGATATCATTCCTGCGGGCCTGCTAAACACACAGGAAGAAGAGGAGGAGGATTGTGTCAGCATGGATGTAGAGGATAACACTCAGCAGTAGTCTTCAAGGGATGGTTTTCAGTCCCCAGAAACCCAAGGAATTGTACGTGGCTGGGAGGAGGTATTTACGGATCATGTGATCCTTAGTTTACCCAGAGGACTCAGAATGCCTTTTGCAAAGTTATGCTGCATGGCCTCCCTGATTCTGCAAAGTCTGCGAAAGGACCCTAGGATTCGTGGTATCAAGGCGAGGGATCAGTACTGGCTTGCAACCCTTCTTGATCCACGTTACAAGGGTAAGGTTGCAGAACTCATCCTGCCTTTGCAGTGGGAGCAGAGGATGAAACATCTTCAAGAGGCCTTGAAGAAAGGTTTGTGCAACGCATTTCCAGACTATGGGAGGTTACAATTTCCTGGTGCTGGACATGTTTCTGAGGCTTTGTTCCGTCAGAGGAAGAGCGGTGGAGAAAGTGGCTGGCTGACCGATGCTTTTAAAAAAATGTCAGTCCTCAGAGCCAAGATCTGATCAGTTCAAGCAACCATCGCCAGCATCTTCATTACATGGTGCAGGAATATGTAGGGGCAAGAGCAGACTTGGGGACCTTTCCAACAGAGCATCCACTGGGTTACTGGGTCTTGAGGATGGACCACTGGCCAGAACTTGATCAATATGCAATTGAGCTACAGGCCTTCCCTGCATCCAGTGTGCTTTCTGAACGCACATTCAGTGTTGCTGGAGGGTTTGTAACAGATCAAAGAGTGCGCCTGTCCACAGACTTCGTTGATCGGCTGACATTTATAAAAATTAATCAGTCTTGGATCAGCAGCTATCAGTCTATTGTTACTGCTGGTAGATCTCTTGTTGCTGGGGGGGGGGGTCCATTTTTGTTGCTGGAGTATTGATTGCTGCTGCTGTTGGATCTATTGTTGGTGCATGTGAATCTATTGTTACTGCTGGTAGATTTCTTGTTGCTGGGGGGCATTTTTGTAGCTGGGGTATTGATTGTTGCTGCTTGTGAATCTATTATTACTGCTGGTAGATATATTGTTACTGGGGGTCCATTTTGTTGGGGGCAGTGGAGGTTATTTACACAGTGGTTGCACACATATATTGATGCACATCCCTAGTCATACTTGCGTTCAGTGATGTATGCATGCCGGGACGTACGAGGCATCCATCCTTGTATGCAAGTACCGCAGGGATGTAAATAAATATGCATGTAGACACTATGAATTTCAGCTTGCTTGAATTCTACCAGCTGCTAGCAGCATGCTGTATGCAAGACCTGTGACTTACAGCCACCAAAATATGCTGTATGGCTCAGAGCACCTGTGTGCACTTATTTCATCTTTCACCCACCAGACACAGGATAGTAGTGCACAACATGAAGTGCGTGCATGCATTGGGGCTGTTCTAAACTATTATCAACAAATTCCATACAAATTAGTTGTTTATACTAACAAAATTATACTTGATTCCCTGTTCTCTAAAAGTGGGCGGTGCTAGGAGGTGGGTGGGGGTGGAGAGTGAGCAAGGCTTAAACTTTAGCTAACACATTAAAGCAGTTATAGAAACAAAATGCGGTATAATCTTGTGCGCTGCTATGTGTGTGTGTGTGTGTTTTATAACCCTCAAAATTATAATGTGTATCGCTCACACTTTACACACTCTCATATATGTGCTGGTGTTAATATCTATACCTAATAGTGCCGCACTACACAATGTGCTGTGATATTATGACACTTAACAACACAAAAAAATGAAAAATATAAAAAAATACAAAAAACTAAATAAAACCACCAACATTGTGCTAACAAATATCAATAATCAATGAATGAACGAATGAATGAATAACTTATATAGCGTTACAATGCAAACTGAATTGCCTCAAGGCGCTGTATTCATGCTTTGTTGTCAAGCTTCTAGAAGAGGTAGGTCTTGAGTTTCTTCCTGAAGGCCTGATGGTTTTCTTCCATGTGGATGTCGGTTGGTAGAGCGTTCCATAGCCGTGGTCCTTGGACTGCGAATCTCCGTTCCCCCTTTGATTTGTAGCGGGATTTAGGAATGAGGAGGAGATTTTGATTAACCGATCGAAGACTGCGATGTAGGCTCCTCAGGGAAGGGGAGATGGATTCCCAGGTTTTTTTCCTGTTATCAGTCTTGCCGCTGTATTTTGGATAAGTTGTAAGCGCGCAAGTTGATATTGGGGTAATACTATGTAAAGGGAGTTTGCGTAGTCAAGTCGAGAATTAATGACTGTTCCAACTACCACTGCTTTGTCCTCCTTTGGAATGAAGGGGATGAGTCTGAGTCAAAAATGACTCCGAGACTCTTGGCCTTGGTCCTAGGGGCGATGGTCTGTCCAAAGATGGTGGGTGGTGTCCAAGAGATCTTGGTTCGGGGGTTTTGATTTGCATGTAGAATAAGAAGTTCTGTTTTTGATTTGTTAAGTTTGAGGGAGCTAGTGGTCATCCAGTCGTCTATCATAGTGAGGCATTTTTCTAATTGCTGATGGTGTTTTTTTTGTCCGGTGATACGAAAATATAATTGCGTGTCGTCAGCGTATGAGTGAAAGCAGAGGTCTGATCTTCTGATGATTTTGAGGAGTGAGCGGATGTGTATGTTGAAGAGCACTGGCGACAAGGGTGATCCTTGAGGGACTCCACAAGAGATTGCCCGGGTTTCAGATGTGAAAGCTCCTAGTTTCACTGTCTGAGACCGATTTCCTAGGAAGGATGCGAACCATTGTAGATCTGAGTCTGTGACTCTTGCTACTTCTGTGAGGCGGATGAGTAAAGTATTGTGGTCCACAGTATCAAACGCTGTACTGAGGTCCAGCATTCCCAGGAGACATGATTCTCCATCATCTGCTGCTTCGAGGGCGTCGTCCCATATCTTCAGGAGTGTGGTTTCTGTCCCATGGCCTGGGCGGAAGCCTGATTGTAGAGGGTCCAGGAGTTTGTGTGTGTCCAGGTAGCATTGTATCTGTTGTACTACTGCCTTCTCCATAATCTTGGAGATGTTGTTCAAGCTTGTTATCGGTCTGCGGTGGTTAGGGTCCCAGGGGTCGAGGTTGGGTTTCTTTAGCAGGGGTCTGATGATGCCTTGTTTGAGGGCGCCTGGAACAATCCCTTCTTTGAACGATTGATTTATGAGGTGCGTTAGAGTGGGAGCCAAGATGTCTGAGCATTCTTTCAGGAGTTTTGTGGAAATGATGTCAATAGGAGATGTGCTGTCTCTGAGGTTTTTGATGATGTTTTTAGTGATATCCTTGGTAATTGGAATCAGAGAAAACTTTGGTGGTTGAGGGATGTTTGTGTCGATATCGACTTTTTGCTCTGGTTGACTGCCATCCGATGTTTTTTTCTGATGAATTATTTTCCAGGTGTTGTCGATTTTGTTGATGAAAAAATCTGATAATTCATTGCAGAAATCTTGGGTTTCGTTAGCGGGGGGCTCTAAGCATACCGGGTTCACCGACTGAGCAACTATTTTAAAAAGTTCCCGAGGGCAGTTTAAGGCCGCTGAGATGGTATTTGAGAAATAATATTTTTTAGCTTTGAAGATTGCTTTCTGATAATTCTTTGTGAGTCCTTTGTAGTTTGTGTGATTTTCCTTGGTAGGATTTCTTCTCCATGCTCTTTCAGCTCTTCTGCGTTCTTGCTTGAGTAGCGTGAGAGAGCTATTAAACCATCCTGCGTTTTTCCTCCTGATAAGTGTTCTGCATTTTGGAGCCACTGAGTCTGCTGATTGTAGTAATACATTGTTTAGGGAGCTGAGCGTTTGCTCCGTTGAGTGGGTTAAATTCAGAGTTGCTATTTTGTTTGATAAAGTGGTTTTGAAGGTTTCGGAGTGCAGTTTCTTCTGCGATCTGGTCCAATGAATTGTTGTTGCAGGTTTCTGTTTTTGTTTTTGGTGGGTGGTGTTGGTAGAGATTTTAAATTTGATGGCGTGGTGGTCCGTCCATGGTAGTGGTATGTTGTCTAGTATGTTGATGTCCAAATTTTGTTTGAAGATGAGGTCCAGGGTGTGTCCTGACCCATGTGTGGGAGTCTTTATCAGTTGCTGGAGACCCAGTTCTTCCAGTTGGCTGATGCAGGTGGTCGCGATAGGGTCTTGGGAAGAGTTTGCCCAGAGGTTAAAGTCTCCAAGTACCAGGAAGTTTTGGGATTTCAGGGTGTGTATTGAGATGAATTCCGTGAGGGGTGTAAGCAGATTGGTCTTTGGTCCTGGTGGTCTATAGCAAAGTAGAATGTGAGTGGTGTCATGGGGTGTTGATTGAAGATGTAGCGTCAGTGTCTCCATAAAAGGCACTGGATTCTGTAAGATTGGTTTGGTGAGCGCCAGGTGCGATTTAAAAATCACTGCTAGGCCCCCTCCTTTTTTTCCTTTCCAATGCTCAGTTAGGATCCTGTAGTTCTCCGGCACCAATTCGGTGAGGATGGTGTTGCAGTCGGGCGTTAGCCAGCTTTCCGTGATGAAGAGGCAGTCTATATTGTTTTGGGTGATGAAGTCGTGTACTTCTAGTCTGTGTTTGGCTGCAGATCTGGTGTTAATCATGGCGCATGCTAATTGTTGTGGTTGGGTTGGTATCTTCCTGTGTTTGCAGGTTGATCGTAGGTCGGTCTTTAGTAGTTGTTGTTTTCATAGGATTTTTTGAATGGGGGCTGGCATGGTGGCGGTGGTATTCCTTAATCTGTGGAGAACTTCTGCTGAGTATTTAAAGTAGCACATGGCGAGAGGATGAATGTTGATGGTCCTAGGATGACTGAGCTGATGATCCAGATCCGGATCCTGGTTTATCCTGTTGTCAGTCTAGGTATCAGACTTGCCGCCGCGTAGAGGCTATGAGTAGGCGCGCAAGTTGATCATGTAGTGCCCTATGTGTAAGGAATTGGTTTAGTCGGGGAGCAGGTTCCTGGCTGTTCCAGCTGCCTCAGCTTGTAGCGAAGATCCTGGACCAGAAGAGTACTGCTGATGACAGCTGCGGTGTGTTGCTGAGCTGGTGCGAATAGTTCTGGTAGGGGTGATGGGGGCCTGTTGAACCTACCGCCCTCTTGTTGATCCAGAGGAAGGCGAAAAAAACCCCTAGCTGTGCTAGCCAATTGCTCAGTAGGGGGAAAAAAAAATCCTTCCTGACCCCCGGAGGTGGTCGGACCTAAGGACCCTGGATCAACTGCTAGTGGGGGGGGGGGAGGGGGGGTCCCAAGGGCTTACCTGATTGGAGATAGTCCGGAGGGGGTTGCTGTGTGGCCTGGTGCCTCTGCGGTGAGGTCCACATGCTGGGGCAGTGGTGTTCTGCGACGGGAGGGGCATGCCGGCATGCAGAAGGAGGTAGGGGTAGCCGGGAGGTGACTGGCGTGGGCTGGGTCTCAGCCACAGTCGCTTTTTCCCTCGTCTAGCAAGCTAGAGCAGAGGGGACGGCGGTTGTGGTTGTGGCCCACCAGGTGATTGACCAGGGATGAGGGCAAGTTCCGTTTGTGTCTGCTGGGGGATCCTGGGGCTGTCCTGTGTGGTATCTGGGTGAACTGGGTGTACCAAGATGGCCACCGGGCTAGGCCCGAGCCACGGTCTGGCCTGATTTTGGCTTCCCAGCAGGTGTGGCGGTGATCGCGGATGGGGGGAGGGGGGACTCCGGTTGAAGAGGCAATCTATATTGTTTTGGGTGATCTTTAGTCTTTAGTGTTCAACTTTCTATATAAATCCACCACTTTGTGCAAAACCTGTGTGCAAATGAGTGGTCCCTTCACCGGATGGACTCACCTTAGGCTTATGACCCCCCACCACCACCACCTAAGTTGGGTCACAATGCGCTTGTGTCCCTCCTTTGGGGACTGAGATAGCTTTTTATCCCATTTCTAGGTATGCAATCTCACTGTCTTCTAGAAGCTCATGATCTGTCTACCTGTAGTGGAACCGCCAGAGCGAAACCCAGAACTTGTGGCACGTCTTGAGAAGATTAAAGCTAAGTTGGCAAATGAGGAGCACAAGAGAATCACCAAGAATGTCACCAGCCAGGCATTATCGAGAGTAACAGCATGAAGTAAAGTTGGCCAAACATGTCGCATATCCATTAACGGGATAAAGAGATATCTTAGTCCCCAAAACAGGGACACAAGTGCATTGTGACCCAACTTAGGTGGGGGTCATAAGCCTAAGGTTAAAGTCCATCTAGTGGAGGGAGCACTCAATTGCATGCAGTTTGTGCAAAGTGGTGGATATACTGTATATAGCAAGTTGAACATTGAAGTTTGTAATAGCCTTATGTATGGTATTCCACAACCAAAACACGGATTCAGTTGATGGGAGTTTTTTTATGGACTATTAATTATTGCTAGCACAATTTTGGTGGTTTTATTTTGTTTTTTATATTTTTGTTTTTTGTGTTGTTAAGTGTCATCATATCACAGCAAAATGCATAGGGTGGTACTATTAAGGTACAGTTATAGAAACAAGTCTTTTCTTCTTTTGGTAAAAATGTTTAAACCATATAATTAGGTTTTTCCCAATCCCTATTGCTAAATGTTTTGCTGGAGAGCTTGTCCTGTTATGCGAACTTTTAAAATAACAGATCTACTGGCAGGATGAAAAGGTAATACAACAACGTTACAGTGTGAATGAAGGGTGTTGCATTTAATCGCAGCATCGCCATTCGACCATCTGCGATTCGGAATCGATGCTGCGACCAAAATAATCGATCTTTGGATGACGTCATCAGTGCTGTGCCCTGCCACTCCAAACGGAGCGGAAATGAGCCATGGACGTTAGCCATGAAAGCAGCTGAAAGGCGCTGTGCCCTGCCTCTGCAAAGGAGCCAAAGTAAGCTGTGGGCACTTGCCGCGCCCTCTTATCCTGCCTCCTGCTGACGTCATCCGCAGCCTCTTGGTGTCGTGGAGTGTTGAGCTGGCTGTTACAGGAGAGGAGACATGTGGAGCAAGTGTCCCCTACTCCCGGTCTCCAGAGAGTCCTCCTCCTTCTCGGCTCACTGTCACGCAGGCTGCTGCAGAAGACCTGAGCCAGCGTCCCGCGCCTGTCCTCCTCACAACAGGCTGCTGCGGGAAACCAGTGAACACTCTGTTATCATCATCAGGTACTTAAGTCAGACACTGACAGTTTATATCTGATGCACCATTATGTCTAAATTTGGCAAATTATGACCGATTGACCGTAATAAAAATAATAAATAAAGTTGATGGTGGACCGAAATATTAAAGTGACCATACCATACTGTTCAAACTAGTCGCCCAGACTATGAATCCCACCTGCCTTGAGCCCCTAGGAAACGAAACTCAAGAATACTGCAACAAATTATCCGATTTTTTCATCAACAAAATAGACAACATTCAGAAAATAATTCAACAAAAAAAACAACAACCAACTCTACTCAACTCTACCCAGGTAAGGAATCTTACATCCACAGCGCACAAGCACCACATTTTTCACTTACCCCGATCACCGCGGATGAAACCAAAAATGTCATAAAGAGCCTCTGAGACAGCACATCGCCAAACGACATCATCCCCACAAAACTCTTGAAAGAATGCTCCGACATTCTGGCCCCCGCTATTACACACCTAGTAAATCAGTCGTTCAAAGAAGGATTGGTTCCAAATTCCCTCAAGCAAGGCATCGTCAAACCATTGCTAAAGAAACCCAACCTCGACCCCAAGGATCCGAACAATCGCAGACCGGTAACTAGCCTGAACACCATTTCCAAGATCATGGAGAAAGCAGTAGTACAACAGCTTCAACTTCATCTGGACACACACAAGCTCCTGGACCCGCTACAATCAGGCCATGGCACAGAAACGGCACTTCTGAAAATATGGGATGATGCCCTAGAAGCAGCGGATGATGGAGAATCGTGTCTTCTGGTATTGCTGGATCTCAGTGCGGCGTTCGACACAGTGGACCACAACACTCTTCTCAGCCGCCTCAAGGAAGTGGCAGGAGTTACAGATGGAGATCTGCCATGGTTCGCTTCCTTCTTAGGAAACCGGTCACAGACAGTGAAGCTAGGAGCATTCACATCGGAAACTCGGGCAATCATTTATGGAGTCCCTCAAGGATCACCATTGTCACCAGTACTGTTCAACATTTACATCCGGCCACTCTTCAAAATTATTAGCAAATTGGATCTGTGCTTCCACTTATACGCGGACGACACTCAACTGTATTTCCGGATCACCGGACAAAAAGACCAATACCAGGAACTAGGAAAATGTCTTACATTGATAGATGACTGGATGACCACTAGCTCCCTCAAACTAAATGGATCAAAAACAGAACTACTGCTCCTCGACGCAAACTCAAGGAAAAAGACGAAGACCCCATGGACACCACCAACCATCCTGGGACAGACCATCCTTCCAAGCAACAAAGCCAAAAGCCTCGGAGTAATCTTTGATTCAGGGATGACCATGGAGGCACAAATAGGATCCGTAATCAGCGGATCCCACCATCTCCTTCGCATGCTACGCAGACTCATCCCCTTCATCCCGGAAAAGGAAAAAGCGGTAGTAGTAGGAACGATCATCAATTCGCGTCTCGACTACGCAAACTCCCTGTACATAGGATTACCGGATTACCAGATTGCGCGCCTTCAAATTGTCCAAAACACAGCAGCAAGATTAGTCACCGGAAAGAAACCCTGGGAATCCATCTCCCCATCCCTAAGGATCCTCCATTGGCTCAAGGTAAAATATAGGATCACATTCAAGACCCTCTGCCTCACCCACAAATGTACACAAGGAAATGCGCCTCAATACCTTTGTGAGAAAATAGAAAAATACATACCAAATCGCAGCCTTCGATCAACAAACCAAAATCGCCTTCTCATCCCCAAAGCTCGATACAAATCGAAGGGAGAACGAAGATTCGCAGTACAGGGACCCCGGCTATGGAATGCTCTACCGAACAACATCCGCATGGAAGAAAACCATCAGGCCTTCAGGAAAAAACTCAAGACCCACCTCTTCTAAACATGGCATCCCAACCAGAGCAGACAAGCGCCTTGAGGCGATTCAGTTCGCAGTTGTAGCGCTATACAAATCATTCATTCATACCATTTCATTAATTATGGTTTATATATGTCTTTTTGGCTTCATTGATACCTTTTTTTGTATGATTTATGGTTTTGCTCATCACTGCCCCACACATGCAGCCATTCATTGCATGTGTGGGGCAGTGATGAGCAAAACCATAAATCATACAAAAAAATAAAAGGTATCAATGAAGTTGTGATGTGAATCAATCGCCAAGACAATAAGACATACATAAACCATAAATAATGAAATGGCATACATTGTCGTTCGGGGGGATGTTATGGGGACATTGTCCGCAGTCTCTGTCCATCTCTTGTATCTTGTCTGCCTTCTCTGATCATCTCTTGTATCATGTCCGCAGTCTCTGATCATCTCTTGTATCATGTCCGCAGTCTCTGATCATCTCTTGTATCATGTCTGCAGTCTCTGTCCATCTCTTGTATCATGTCTGCATCCATCTCTTGTATCATGTCTGCAGTCTCTGTCCATCTCTTGTATCATGTCCACAGTCTCTGTCCATCTCTTGTATCATGTTCGCAGTCTCTGATCATGTCCGCAGTCTCTGTCCATCTCTTGTATCATGTCCACAGTCTCTGTCCATCTCTTGTATGTGGGTAACACAGGCCACGGCCACCGCTCGCCTACCGCTATGCGGCCGTGCCTGTGTCATCTCTGGCAGAACTGATGGCTGCATGGGCTGAGCTGTGTGTCTCTCTCACACACAGCTCAGCCTCAGAACCACGCTGACAGTTCTGTTCTCCTCATCCAGCCATGGGCATCCACACGGTGGCGAGAGCTGCAGGCTGCTGTCACGATATTCCCCCCTCGCCCCCCCCTCCCCTTCTCATGTCTGCAGCAGGGTAAGATAAGGCTTTCCTGTCTGTTTGTTTTCCCTCCCAATTAGTCACAGCGGAGGGCCAATCAGAAGCAACTATAGGGGCATCATGGGAAATGTAGTCCCAGAGATAGGTGGCCCAATTGTTCTCAGCAGGGAGCAGACTACAGTCCCCAGCATGCACTCTGCTGGGGTGAAAGAGAAAACCCAGAAACAAGCTGAGGGGTGCTTGTAGCAGCTACTACAGGAGACATGGAAAACGAAAGAGAGGACTGTGCTGGGGGAACTAATAGCCCCAGCACCACCAGAGAGAGTCACGCTGTACTCGCACCACCAGAGATAGTCACACTGCACCCGCACCACCAGAGAGAGTCACGCTATACCGCACCACCAGAGAGAGAGCCACCAGAGAGAGTCACGCTATACCGCACCACCAGAGAGAGTCACGCTATACCGCACCACCAGAGAGAGAGCCACGCTGTACCCGCACCACCAGAGAGAGCCACGCTGTACCCGCACCACCAGAGAGAGCCACGCTGTACCCGCACCACCAGATAGAGCCACGCTGTACCCACACCACCAGATAGAGCCATGCTGTACCCGCACCACCAGAGAGAGAGCAGGTCAGTGTCACTGGGCAGTGTGGGCACAATAGGAGACAGACAGTACTGGCATTGTATGGCCACAATAGGACTGGGACACTGTAATATAAAGGGGACTGCACCGTAAAGGGGCATGGTAATCATTGCAGTGCCCCTTTATAGTGCAGTTCCCTTTATATCATAGTGTCCCTGCACATTACAGTGTGGAGGACTGATACCAGCCATCCCCACAAATGTCTACAGACCCCCCCCGGTCCCTGGAAAAGTTGGCTGCTCAGTCTAAAATGCCCAGGCCTATTTTTTGTCCCAGTCTGGGCCTGCTACCTACTACCTAATGCAAAGTTGTCTTGCCTAACCACTGGCCAGTGGGACTATGTAGAGCAGAGATCAAACTGGCGGCCCTCCAGCTGTTGCAAAACTACAAGTCCCATGAGGCATTGCAAGGCTGACAGTTACAAGCATGACTCCCAAAGGCAGAGGTATGATGGGACATGTAGTTTCGCAACAGCTGGAGGGCCGCCAGTTTGAGATCCCTGATGTAGAGAGTCTGCCAGCGATGGGAGTGCTCACTAAAGTAAACAAGATGGTGCCTGGAAACCTCTCAACATTGATGATGATGACTGATTCAAGTCCTGAGGGGTTCCTCTGTGGCTGGTGAAAGGGTCCTTCCTCCTTAGCCAGCTCTCTGCAGCTTTAGCAGGTAGCTGGAACATGTGGTCACTGGGAGCAACTGGAACGCACTGGAATAGAAGCACAGTCTCTCCTCCTACTGAATTAAAGCGGTTCTGCACACATTTCATTTAGTAAATCTCTTTGCCTTCCAAATCAGGCAAAGAGTACTAAATGAAATGTGTGTTTTTTTTTTTTTTACTTACCTTGTAATTGATGACTTCCTGTCTTCTGTCTCTTCGGGGGTGGGCGGGGTCTCTGCGTCGATCGTCGTCACGCCGCACTGTCTCCTGGGATCTGGTGTCATTGATCCCAGGAGTCAGTGCGGCCATCTTCCGAAATCTCGCGAGATTTCGGCCACATCTTCCGAAATCTCGTGAGATGTCGGCAGATGTGCCGTTACTGCGCACGCGCGAGTAACGGCGGTGCATGCTGGGCCATCTAAAGTGCCTGTGGGTTTCACATGCCCACAGGCAAGATGGACCCCAGCAGACAAGAAGAAGATATCGGAGGAAAACCGGCGGTGATCGAGATGGAAGATGGAACAGGTAAGTCCCCCAATTGAGCTATATGCCCTTGGCATATAGCCCAAAAAAAAACAAAAAAAAAACGAGTGCAGAACCGCTTTAAGTAGTGTTAAGCATAGCAACAGCCCACAGCCGGGTCCCTGCACCCTGTGATTCAGGTGCAGCACACTTTTCCTGGCAGAACAGATCCTCTGGCAACAGCATGTGGTCAGCAGGTCACAACAACAGTCCTGTGGATTCTTGGAGCCCTAAGCCCTGTAAACATAAGCCTCCAGGCTAACGCTCCCTGGGCACACACAGCACAGTTCAGCTCACAGACTAATAGCTGTCACAGAAAGTTATCAATTCTGTTTCTCTACTCATAGAACACTTCCTGTGAATATATTGTACTGGCCAGGCACTCCTGTTCCCCAAGTGGTTCCTGGGCTCTCTAAAATGGGTCCCAGAGCCCTCTTATCAGATGTCACATGGATCACCTGCTTTTCTCAGTGGTGAGAGGCTGAAAAACGTCCCACAGCCAATTGGGAACCAGCTTGGCTTAGACAGCTAATCAGGAGTCTTCCTTCTCCAGGGTTGCTAGAAACAGGGTCCTCTTTATCTGTAGCAACAGCCAGTCAGGGCACAGTCAAGTCTCTTCTCTCCCTGTAGCTCTCTATCATAGGAGAAAAGAAAAAAAACTTCCTTTCTGTGTTTATTTTGGTAGCACCGTTGGGACATTTTTTTAAAGGTCCCAGCGCTACATAAGTATAGACATGTTTGTTATTTATTTTATTTTAAAAAATTTACCTTTACAATCGCTTTAACGTTTAGCTCTCACCTGAACCAGCACTACACTGAGAGACCCAGGGATTGTGGGATATCTAGGAAATGTCAGTTCGTACACTGCAGACAAAGATTATACATTACCCTGTGCAGTGCCATGCCTCCCTCGTGTTTGTACATAGACCTAAACTGCTGGCATGGAAATGTGAAGCTTACTCTACTATAGGCTGTGCATACAGGGCAACAAAGGACACCATAAAACTACATGTTTAATGCACATCTTATGCATGTGAAAAACACAAGGTGCAGATGGAATGGTTTACTATGCCTTTAAAATAGATCTATATGTTTTAAAATAATAAACATGCTATGGTTTTGCACAGACTGACCCCCGAACCTCCTTTTCTGGGGTCCCCCGCCGGCAATCCTGGCTTCTCCTCTTCTGCATCAGCCTAGCAAGCTCTTGTTTTGGGGCAGACATGCGGGCTCACACATCGTGTCTTGGCTTTGCTCCCTCCTTTCAGCAGATCACGTGCCATGCAGGACACCTGCAGAATTGTCAGTGTATCTTTCTGCTCGTACCTCATAGGGACAGGCATATAAACACTGACAGGAAGAGACAATGAACTACCTAGAGCACTCAACAGTAAACTGGTAGTTCATTGAGAACTACAAGCTAATAGCCACAAAGTCTGCTGGTACTTGTAGTTTCCCATTCACAGACCTCTGTGAATGAATGATGCAGCCTGGTGGGCGGAGCCCCGCAGGGCCACATTTTTTTTCAAATAGTGACAGTGAGCAGGGGGAGAAGATCCCCCACTTGCTATCACTAGATGCAGCTGATCAGAGTAACAGGAGTGGAACATGTCACATATTCCCTAAAGGGAACTCATCCTATAAAACTCAACCTGAAGTAACTTTAAACTGTATCTAAACCTAAAAACAGACATATTGTTTGCAGCTTACCAGCCCCAGATGTAGTGGCTGCAGTAGTTTTCTTTTTTTAAGCTTTTTCTTTTTTTATCTTCACCCTGTGATTCTGAGAGTAACATATTTTCTGTTCTAAGATGACAATATCTCACTCACCTTTCTGTATCATGACAACAAAAACAGGAAAGGAATATCTCGGAAATATCTGGAAAATCTCGTTGTCATCTTTTATATAGCTTAGATGTGCAGGGTCCTGTAGTCCTTAGAACAATATACGTGATATAGTAAGCATGGACATAGTACACAGAAAGTTATCACTTAAAGCGGTTCTGCACTGTGTTTTTTTTTTTTTTTTGGGGGGAATATGCAAAGGATTAATAGCTAAATTGGGGGACTCACCTGTTCCATCTTCCATCTCGATCGCAGACGGTTTTCCTCCGATCAAATTATTAAGATGCTGCTTTTCTGCTGGGGGCCATCTTGCCTGTGGGCATGTGAAACCCCACAGGCACTTTAGATGGCCCAGCATGCACCGCCGTTACTGCGCAGTAACGGCAAAGTGCAGCTCACGTTCTACGAAATCTCGCGAGATGTCGGCACATCTGCCGACATCTCGCGAGATTTCGGAAGATGTGTCCGAAATCTCGCGAGATTTCGGAAGATGCCCGCACAGACTCCTGGGATCAATGACACCAGATCCCAGGAGACAGTGCGGTGTGATGACGATCGACGGAGAGACCCCGCCCACCCCCGCAGAGACAGAGGACAGGAAGTCATTGATTACAAGGTAAGTGAAAAAAAAAAAAAAAAAAACACATTTCATTTAGTACTCTTTGCCTGATTTGGAAGGCAAAGAGATTTACTAAATGAAATGTGTGTAGAACCGCTTTAATTAGATTTCTGGCAGGAGCAACAGGTATTTGTTTGCATTTATAATACATATAGAACAAAATGTTTTAAAGGACATATTTAACAGACAAAAAGGAACAGCCAAGTTAATTGTTAGGGTTTACATAAACTTTAAATATATTTGACATTTTATTTTGTCTAAGTACCAGCATCTCAAGTCATGCATGGAGAAAGTATTTTAATTGAGTGCGGCACTATTTCTCTTCCACTTTCATCACGGGCATCTTAGGATGTAGTTAAAGTTAATATTTGTCCGTCTTCTTCATAGCATATTTTGTTTTATGGGAAGCTAATGCTAAAAGACCCAATTAATGAAGATAGTTTATGCCTATGCATTATTATAATGGATTCCTTTGTTCTATACTTTCTCTGTGTCAAGACTAAGTCATTAATCAATTGATGCTGAAAAATAATTGTCTAGTTCTTAACAATTTTCCATTGTTAAAACATTTGGAATTTTAAGATAAAGATGCACTGGCTGCTCTGAAAAAAAATACAGTTTTAGATTACCCTCCATGGAAATGTGAGCATATTGTTTGAAATGCAAAGTAGTTGACCTAATGTTAATGTATTTTAGTGAACTGTTGTTCAATTGACTATTCAATCTTTTTCTCGAAGAGTCGACTTCATTAATAAATTAAAATGTTTTTGTCTGTTATTATATTACCCCAGCTATAAATCACATTTTGCAAAGCATCAGGTTAACGCGAAATTGGCAGGTTAAAAGAGAATGTATTTTTCAACAAAGCACGCGTAAAAGAAATACCTGAATTGAGTAATGAAGAAGTTAGCCAACTGGCAGCCATCATTTTCTAAACCTAGGTAGGCTTTGTTAGGCCTGTAACAGCCGTGACACCTGGAGTTTCATTACACATATCTTTAAAGGGAATTTATGTCCTTTGCAATTTTGTTTTCCAGCTTGATGCAGAACAGCACATTAATAGTGCTTTACTGTTGGTCTGATCTCAACGCAAGTCTATGGGTCAGCTAAAGAGAATCAATTAAGATTGCGCATTTGCAATAATTAATATGGGCATTTGTAATGATGAAAGTTAAAGTGATACTAAATACATGCTGTTAAATTTACATTGTCCCTTCTATTTCTGAATATGGATGACGGCACTGTAATTATTTTAATAAAAAAAAAACATCTAAGTACCTTATACAGCTGTCACATGACCCAGCTCTTTCCCAGCCTGTCTGCAGGGAAACAGTGGCATGATGAGCTTCTTGTCCTCTGCTGCTGGTCACATGTTCCAAATAAAACAACTATTGGGATACAGAGTAAAAATAAATACATAATATCAATAAACAGTTTTAAATTGCCATACAAATAACATGGTGTGGGCTTATTTCTGCCAGTCACAGGCTGTGTCATGCCCCTCCAGCCTGTGTCTTAGAATAGGAGGGAGGTGAAGCCACCATCAATCTACATGTAGTTTCCTGCCCTCATTGTATTTAGCTGGTTAGTAGGCATGGAGGAGGAGGGAGGGAGTGAGTTGTCATTTACTTAAAGTGAAACAATAAAAGTGTAATATTCTTTTAAATTTTGTACCTGGGGGGTGTCTTTAGTATGCCTGTAAAGTGGCGCATGTTTCCCATGTTTAGAACAGTCCGAGAGAAAAATGGCATTTCTAAAGGAAAAAATGTAAAAGTACTCGCGGCTATAATGAATTGTTGGTCCTGGCAACACACCTAGAAGTTCATTGATAAAAACGGCATGGGATTCCCCCACAGGAGAACCCTGAACCAAAATTAAAAAAAAAATGTGTGGGGGTCCCCCAAATTCCATACCAGGCCCTTCAGGCCCCCCTGTGTGAAATGGTAACAGGTAACCCCACCCCCTCTGACGCACAGGGACATCCCTATGGCTTTCCCGTAACGTTAGAGGGGGCGGGGTCACTTGGTTATGTAATCGAGGGACCCGCCCCCTCTGACACTACAGGAAAGCCATAGGGATGTCCCTGTGCGTCACAGGGGGTGGACCGGGTGGCCCTGCCTCCCCTTACGTTACAGGAAAGCCATAAGGATATGGGGGGTCACACGGCAATGTCATTGTGTGGCCCCACCCTCAGTTATAAAAGAACTGTCACCTGAGAGGCCCGTCATTGCGGCGGGTGCCTCCCATGGAGTCATATCGTAGGCGGCTTGCGGCTTTTTCTTTTTCGGTGCATCGGAGCGAGAGAAGAAAAAGAACAAGACTTCGTGGGACAGTTTTATTTTTTAAATAAATGACTTGTCCCAAGGCGGGTATTGTCTTTTTTTTTACCATTTTCACACATTTTTTGTGAAATGGTAGGAGTACATTTGTACCCCGTTGCCATTTCACACAGGGGGGGGCCGGGATCTGGATGTCCCCTTGTTAAAGAAGGCTTCCAGATTCCAATAAGCCCCCCGCCCACAGACCCCCACAACCACCGGGCAAGGGTTGTGGGAAAGAGGCCCTTCTCCCCATCAACATGGGAACAAGGTGCTTTGGGGGGCTACCCCAAAGCACCCTCCCAATGTTGAGGGCATGTGGCCTGGTACGGTTCAGGAGGGGGGGCGCTCTCTTGCCCCCCCCCCTTTCCTGTGGCCTGCCAGGTTGCCTGCTCGGATAAGGGTCTGGTATGTATTTTTGGAATTTGGGGGGACCCCCATGAATTTTTATTTTTTTAATTTTGGTTCGGGGGTTCCCCTGTGGGGAATCCCATGCTTTTTTTATCAATGAACTTTTATGTGTATTTCCAGGGACCCACAATTCATTATAGCCGCAAGTACTTTTAAACTACTTTTTTTCCTTTAGAAATGTAATTTTGCTCTTTGACTGTTTTAAACACGGGAAACATGCGCCACTTTACAGGCATACTATAGACACCCCCCAGGTACAAAATTTTAAGGAATATTACACTTTTATTGTGCCCACCAATGCAACCTAAGCCCAGCATGCAGCATGTGTCCAATGCAGCCTGTGCCCACCATGCAGCCTATGCCCAATGTAGCCTGTGCCCACCATGAAGCCTGGCAGACTAAGGGGGGCCCCCCAGGCACGATATTTAAAGGAATATTTCATTTTTATTGTTTCAATTTAAGCATTATTAAAATCACAAACTTGTTTTTAAAACTTTTTTTTGCATTGATACATGGACCCAGGTCCCCAAACACTTTTTAAGACAATAACTTGCATATAAGCCTTTAAAATTAGCAATTTTGATTTTTCATGTTCGTGTCCCATAGACTTTAACGGTGTTTGCGTGTTCAAACTAATTTCTTGCCTGTTCGCATGTCCTGGATGCGAACCGAACCGGGGGGTGTTCGGCCCATCCCTACTTATCATCAAGCCGCTCACCAGCTAATATATCTACCTGGCAAGAGCCTAAGCGCACCGTTGACCATTGGTCGGCACAGCAGGACAATCATACTCTACCCTACATTTCCACAGACATGGTAACAAGGCTGGCAGGTTGTTGGCGAAACTATGTTCTGGTCGCCACCCACCAACTCATATTGGAGCTCTGTGCTCCCCTGCTGGTGTTATAACAAATGAGCCCTCTGAAATCAGCACCCTCCTGACCAACTACTACACATCTCTCTACTCTGAAGATCCTATTGACACAGATGCAGCGTAAAAATGTATTTAAAAATCCAAACTACCTGTATTAACCCCGAACAATTGGAGGCTTTAAACTCCACCATCTCCCGAGAGGAGATTTGCTCTACTAATAAAATCCCTTCCTGTGGGGAAATCCCCTGGTCCAGACGGACTACCTGCCGAATTCTACAAACTGACCTCAGAGTTTATCCCTGATATATTACACCATGTCTATAAATCAATGTGGGCTGAGTGCCCCTACCTACCCTCTGGCTCTCAAGTGCACATAAAACTCATAACCAAGAAGGGGAAGGATTCCTCTTCTCCCTGGCTCCTATAGACCGATCTCCCTAATTATTGTAGATACCAAATTTGTTCCGGGGCGTTCTGCCACCCTTAACATCCACAAAGTCCTCCTGGCCCTTGAGTTTGCCAGGGCGCACTCTGACCATGATACAACCATTATTTTGCTTGATGCTGAAAAAGCCTTTGACAACTTTAGTTTCTCCTGGCTGTTCATAGTCATGATGGCATTAGGCATGTCGGACCCCATCTTTCATTTTATTCAAAAGATGTATGCCTCTCCAACTGCCCGTCTCGCCACCCCTGACTTTATGTCCCCCGACATCCCCCTTACCAAATGCACACATCAAGGGTGCCCTCTCTCCCCTCTTCACTTCAACATTGCCATTGAACCGCTATACAGAATTTTGAACTCCCCTTCAGGGGTCAGTGGTGTCACGATAGGCAACCAAGTTCTTTGTTCGGCTCTATTTGCCAATGACATTCTTCTCTTCTCAACTAACCCTTCATCTGACATATCTCTACTTCAAGAACTATTTGCGACCTACCGAGCCTGCTCTGGACTAAGTATTCATTTTGATAAAAAGTGAAATTGCAGCTGGATTGACTCATCCCCATTTATAGTAGCAAAGCATTTTATCACCTATTTAGGTATCCACATTAGTAGATTACCCTCCACTTTGTATAGTCTAAATTATCACCCTGTCATAGACAAGATTGAACGGGAACTGAAAGCATGGTTGGCCCTGCCCCTTTCACTTTTTGGGAGATACCACCTCTTCAAAATGGTCAAGTTCACAAGACTATTGCATTCAATGCAGACCCTTCCTCTTCTGAAACATACAGTTGTTCAAAGGTTACATACTGCCTTGCTCACGTTTCTCTGGCATGGTAAGAAACCTAGAATTGCTCTTCAAAAAAAATAAATGTCTCCCAAAGAGTGAGGGTGGAGCAAGCCTGCCCAATATTAGATTCTATAATCTTTCTTGCCTACTGTGACAGGGCATCGATTGGTTGTCTAAAAGGTCTTAATATTTCAATTATATGCTGGAGGGTGCCCTGGTGTCCCCGTTCAATCTTCAGGCAGTGCTTCATTCCAGGCTGCACGTCCTATTTTAAATTCTAATTTATTGATTAGACACCATTATAGCCTGGAGAGAGGTTTGGAAACTCCTGGGTCTACCCTACACCATTTCATCCCACCTGCCCATACTTGGCAACTCAATGTTCTCCCCCTCAGGGATGCATAAAGCCTTTGTATAATGGTCTGCCTCCGGCCTACAGACAGTCTCCAACTTCTTCAGTCCTACCCAAGGAACTCTCAGACCTTTCTCAGAAATGACCCAACAATACTCCTTACCACCGTTACAGGTGTTTCACTACTATCAACTATCCAGCTACCTCAAATCCTGCTGCGGTCCATGACAAAATCCTTGCCAGCGCTCATTCATTGATACAATGCTCAAGCGGGATCAATACTCTATTTCAGAAATATACTCTAACCTTGTCACCCACCAGGCCTCTAATTACCGCATCCTTCCTTTTAAATCCTGGGCTTCCATCCTTGACATCCAAGACGCCCCAGAAAAGATTCTTGCAGGATACTAAAAAAATCAGCTCCCTAGTGGTCTGCGAAGAATGGCGAGAAACTCAATTCAAGATCGCTCATCGTGCAAATATTCAGTTTCGACATAGCAAAGTAGATTCCTTCCTCTCTACTTGCCCCTGGTACAACACCTCTCGACCGTCTCTGTTTCATAGACTGTGGAGTTGCCAAGCTACCTCCACCTTCTGGGACCAGGTGCTTAAATATGTTAACAAGATACAACAGAGACTCCTCCCTAAAGACCCATTGCTGTGCCTCTTTAGCTGTGATGCCTTGATGTCCTCTTCATCCACCTGTGCCCCACTCCCACAGTGGGTCCATATTTGCCTTTGCTTGCCTGAGAGTCCTCATGCAAGCCTGGATTTATCGTACCCCGCCACATATTGCTTCAGTAAAACGTGCGCTACAAACCCTATCTCTCATGGAAAAGCTGGAAACTGTTACCCAACACTATAAGTCCTTGAAACGTTTTATCGCCAGATGGAGAGACTATATGGAGCACTCATTTTCTCCAGAAGAGATCTCTCAACATCTGGACATCCTTCCAATATACGGACTGGTACTTGCGTGCGGACCTTGCCAATGCGCTGGGTAAACTCAGGATCCGAGGTACCCCTGAATACCAGAATCCGCTCGTCCCCCCATAGCATTTTATATATTCCATTTGCTCTTCTGCTGCTCTATTTGATGTGAAATGTGTACTTGTTATTAACCCTAATAGTCTCTATTTTCTTATCCAGTTAGAATGTATACTCGCTTCCACTCCTCAGGTTGTTTCTTTGGTGCAATTTATTAGTTAGTTACTCTTGTTATACCAGATGCGCTATTAGTTAACTATGATTGTTCTGGAGGGGCGTGGCCTGGTTCCATTCTAAGATAGATGCTTAATCCCTAAACTCCTGTTCCTTGAGGTCCTGCTAATAGCCTACAGAAGTCATCCAGCGAGCCTACCATTGGGAGCACACCCCGGAGTGCCTCAGCCACCCGATCCTGCTCTCCCAGAGACCAGGACATGCAGCTAAGCCGCCATATACCAGAGATATTCCGGACGCAGTCCCAGGGAGGCACGCCAGAATCACGGGCCTCAACTCATGTATCCCACTCAGGTAGCAGAGACTCACACAGAGACCAGAGCCACAGTCCTCCTTGCGGAGGACCTCAAAATTAACTTTGCTAAATCTTCCTCAACATCTCTTTACCATCACAACTAGTAACACAATGCAAAGAAAACTTCCCCTTCAAATGGCAAACAGACGTGATTACTTACTTAGGCATACAACTCCCTGCCAAGTTGGACCTATATTCAAAAAACTACATACTAATCTTGAACAGACTGACAGCAGACCTCAAACAATGGACAAACCACTATTCTCCTGGTTTGGCAGGGAGGCGATACTTAAAATGAATGCATTACCAAGAATACTATATATACTGCAGACAGTACCGATACACATAACACCGGCCTTCTTCAAAAATTATAGAAGTCTTTGCTCGAAATTCCTCTGGGGAGGCCACAAACCCGGGATCAACTACATCCAACTGACTCGGCCCAAACACTGAGGTGGGATTGGACTCCCGGACCTGATGAACTATCATACAGCTGTACACTTGACCAAAATACTTGACTGGCACTTACATTCCTCCACCAAAGACTGGCTCAAATTGGAAGCATCTTTCACAAATCTATCTCTTAAATTACTTACATGGATACTAGAACGCCATACCCCTCTGGACGTCAACTCACCCCCACTGATCAGGCCTACGATACAATGCTTTCGCAGAGTATGTAAACCCCAGGCACGACAAAAGATTTCCACTGGTCAGATGAACAGATCTTGGCTCACCAATTCTATGACCAAGGTAAACCCTGCACCACCTCCTAACTTGCTACACTTATGGAAATATCCTCAATACCACCTTGGACATGCTTGATGATCACACACTTTCTAAGATCCCTGGACAGAAAATCCCCTGTCACCAGACAACTAACGCCATTTGAAAGGCTCTGCACACACACACATCCCCCCAAAATCACTTGATCTCTACCACCCACTCTATCCTCTTCACGGGTTGCCAGCCCAACAATTCCAAGGCTTGTGAAGCGTGGCAAAGGGATCTATCTCTATCCCTAATGCCCCGTACACACGGTCAGATTTTCCGACGGAAAATGTCCTATCGGACCATGCTGTCGGAAATTCCGACCGTGTGTGGGCTCCATCTGACTTTTTCCGGCAGAATTTCCGATGGAAAAAGTTTGAGATCCTGCTCTCAAATTTTCCGACAACAAGTATTATCTGACTTTTTCCGATCGTGTGTATGCAACACCAGTGTCGGACAAAATCCGTCTGGAAAAATCAGACGGATTTTGTGGTCGGAATTTCCGACTGTGTGTACGGGGCATAACACCAGAAGAGTGGGAAAAAATCGACATCAACATACACAAAGGCTCTATCAATGTATCTACACAAGAGAATGGATACAAAATCCAATCACGCTGGTATTGCACATCTGTTATATTACATAAATTTAAGCCAAACGATATCGGACAAAATGTTGGAGATGCCACGAACAACACGGCTCCCTGTTACACATTTGGTGGGATTGCCCTCGTATCCAAACTTTCTGGGCAGATGTACACCGCATCACCTCTCATGTCACATCCTACAATCTGTAACGAACACCTCCTCAGTTTCTTCTGCATCACTCAACCCTATCACGCAACTCGTACCATAAATCACTAGCGATGCACATGATCAACGCAGCAAAACAAAGCATACCACTACATACCACTACCCTGGAAATCCCCCAAAAAAAACTCAATTAAAGAATGGTTCAGTAGATCTAATAGAATTGCTGAGATCACATTGCACGAGATACCCCCAGAAAATATGGCATCAAATGGGCTAATTCAAAAACATTTCCAGACCATGACAGAATTTTCCCGTCTTAACTCGTCACCTACCTAGATTCTTGGAGTCAAAAATCCCTGAAGCCCAAAACTCAGAAATAAAACTCATTAACCTCATGATCTAACCTGGAACTCTACTAAGTAAAGGGCCGTCCCCCTACCCCAAAAAAACAATCTAAATTAAAAAATGATGGACCTCCGGGGAGGGAAGCAAGAGACGACCCAACTCAACATTAGAATCTACACCCTCCTAATCTTATCCCCCCTTCTTGTTTCCTCTCTTCTCCCTCCTACCTACCCGTAACTCCACTTACTACATCATGGGTCCTCCTTCTCTTACTTAACACCCACATTTCCCCCTTCTTGTTACTCCCCCCTTTTCTCCTTTTGTCACCCTTTTACCTTTTATTTTTAGTTGTACCCTCTCTCTACCGACCTGACACCATATGACCACTACAATAAGCTAATAACGACACACCCCACATACCCCACTTTAGACTCTCTTGAAACATAACTAGTCTACCTTGACAAACATAAGATACCTCCACTGGGTGAGAGACTCCTCAAGCCATCCAAGACACTCACGCCATGACTGACTCCCCCAAACTTATGAAATCTAATAACATCCATTAAACCTAATTTGTGCAACATATTAACAACATTGATGACACTTGAACCGGTCACTCCCACATGCAATAAAGCACTCTCAACAGACTAATTAGCACATCAATGGAGGTCATTGAAGATTTTCTTAAAAGACATGCCTGTATTCATTTTACTGTGGCAGAAAATGCTTTAACGCCCCAATTTAATGTTGTGGCTTGGTGCCGGACCTGAATGGCCGCTTGACTCCCAAGCTCCTGTTCACAGGAGAGTATATACTAAGCCCAGCCAAACCATCTGCAGCAACCTCCCCAGCTAGGTCCCGCTCACCCAGGAGACTCGTAATGCAACTCCCCCGTAAATCTTCCAGCACCCAGGTACACGAGGCCCCGGCTTCTAGTCGGGGGCCTGCGTGAGCGCCACACGATCCCCCAGCCTCAGCCCCTCAGGCAGGAGCCACACACAGCCCCAGCCCACAGCACTTGAAGCTCATACCCTGCAGCCTCTGAGCATACAGGACCTACGTTCTGTGGCAAAAGACATTAAAGCCACACTCTCATAAGCGATCACAGATCTCAGGAGAGACATCCAGGCAATGGCAGTGCGGATGGATGTCATGGAGGAAACGACAACCCTCCATGACACAGCCATCCAACAATTACAGGCCTCCTCTCACTCCCAAAATACCCAGCTCAGAGACGTCCAAAGACATATAGAAGATCTGGACAACCATGGCCGTCACCACAATATCCGGGTAAGAGGCATCCCTGAAACTATTGAAAACTCCCAAATTACAAGGGCTACTATTGCCATCTTTAACGATCTCCTTGGCAGACCCCCTGAAATGCCCATTGACTTTGAGCGCTTGCACAGAGCCTTAAAAACCAGAGGCAGAGCTACTGATTCCCCAGAGATGTTTTTTGCTGTCTTGTCAACTTTAAACCAAAGGAGGAATTCATAGGGCTAGAGACCGTTGCTCCCTACTCTATCAAGTAGCTGATATAAAGTTGTTCCAAGACCTCTCACACATTACCCTCCAAAATAGAAGAGACTTACGCCCTCTCCTCGACCTCCTATGTACCAAAGGGATCCAATACTGGTGGAAATTTCCCTTCTGCCTCTCGGCTTCCTTTCAAGGCCGCACAGCAAATGTACGCCTGCCGGAAGATCTACCCACTTTCTGTGAAACACTGAATCTTCCCCGCATTGACATCCCGGACTAGTACAACACTCTTCGCCCACCACACATGAGAAGATCAACTTCCACTGACGCCATTCCAGTCCACGACAACTTCCACATAAAATGCCTCAGATCCACCCCACCACCTCAGACCCCCGGAATGCCATGCTCAACAGCCCAGCGCCACCCTGGCTCACAGGAGATCCTGCCATGTAGGCTCTGACTGAATAATATCGCCCCTCACCTCCCACGCATCTCAACGCTGACTGTGCCACACCAGGATAAGAACCTTCCTACGACACCCACCGGCAGCACACAAGCCAACAAGCATATCTCAATTACGTTTACATCAGAGATAACCTCTTTTTCTTCCCAGTGATAGCTCTCCCTAGATGTTCCTGACCGATGTAAACATCACTCCTTAGAAGTCTGATCCATAACAAGTAAACTCAACCCCATCTGAATTGTGAGTTGGTTATTCCCCTTGAGAGACCCCCGTGTTCTGATTGACCTTCCTAGAAGAGTATGCGGTCTCAAGGGTTAAAAGGCACTCTCTTAGGGGTAACTACATGCCCTCCATTAAACCACATAAGACTGAACTGGGAGATCAAGTGACTCATTCAGATCAGTATACCTCCTCGAGGGTAGTACTCTCACTCCAATTACCTTCCCACACCCTTCCCTGATCCCTTTCACCCACCTTCCCTATTCCCTGTCCCCATCTCTCCCTCCCAAATTCCCCAACCCTCCCCCACCAATCCTATTTATCCCCAAAAGGTATTCCACACATAGACCTCCTTGATTTACGGTCCACGGTACTACCCTGAATTGAGGTTCAGTAAGTGTATTTATTGTTGTCTCAAATGTGTCTTAAAAGTTTGCATCTGGGGGTTGATGTTGCACAGAGGCACACTCGCTACAAACCCAAATAAATTAATTCACCCCCCCCCCCCTCTTCTAAATTGAGGAAAATCAGTCACTTTAGATAATCGCTCTATAAGCAACCAAAAGCTTCAGACTTTTCACATAGCTCCCCTGACTCTGCATCAGTGAGATTTCACCCCTCTTCCAATTGCCTCAGAATATAGAAAGGATGTCACAAGAGTATTTAAAAGTTAGACTGCATTAGAAGGCTTCTTCTCACTTATCCTGTTGTACCTTCGAAATTTAGTTATTTGATCGGTCGGAAGGCTCCCAAACCATTTGCGCTAAACCAATGGGTTGATTACATTTGCCTAATCAACTCCATTACAAGGAGCTACGGGACTGTCCCACTTTGCAATTTATGGGACAATACCCACATAAGGATCTGTGGCGATCCCATTCTGACCCAAGTGGAACTGTAATGTGCTACATGACCAACACAAAACAGGGCGCTGCCGGACCGCACCCACAGGTAGAGTTGTTCTCTGATACAGACGTAACTACACGTTGTACTATACATCTTTCTTATAAATACTGTTGCACTGTTTCACTGTTGGAGGTCTCTCCCATCTCCATTCACCTGGAGATACTCCTCAGGATACGTACATGTAAAGAGGACTCTGTGTCACTATTCTGGTTCCCGTACTAATATAACATGTTAAGCTTTCTACTCTAGATCTGTTATTGTTCGTTCAATACACTTACTAAGTGACCTTAGAAAATTGCCTCATGTTTGTTTCCCTTGAGTTTAGAACTACAGCTATTCTGTCTAGTACTAAAAAAATACTGGCTCCTTCCTGCGATCAGCAGCACAAATCTGTGGACGAGAGATATTGAATCTTGCCTTTCCATACCGACACCCTCCACCTCCCCACAAGACGGGGACAAATTTGTTCCTGTCAAAACATTCCAGATACATTTTTCATCTTGGGGTAGGTTATAATATAACCTCCCCAACTCCGGACTACTGCCTATGCCGTTTTCTCTTACCTCCCAGTTTACCTACCCAGTCCTCCTTCTCCCCCTCTTTCCCCCTGATCTCTCCCCCAAGCCCCCCCCCCCCATTTTTTTCTTCCCCTTTTGCCTCCTCTCTCTCCTTCCTTCACTTTCCCTTCCTCCCCTGCCTCACAGTCTCCGCCACCACCGCATCACTAATAGAACAAAACTACCCCAGAACCTGCTTTCCTTCAGATTCCCCACGTTCAGTGAAGAGATAATTGCCTAACATCTTGCAATCTCCCAACTAGCCTAAGACCGAACACTAACACACTATGTTACACTTACGTCCTACAAAAATAACCTCCAAGTCTCACTGAACACAAAGGGTCTCAACATCCGGAAAAACATAGCCATGTCCTTGATATGATGTATAAATTAAAGGCAAACATAGTATTCCTACAAGAAACTCACGTCCGCACCCATCTGTATCAAACAGTATTCCACGCCACCAACTTACTTGCTAAATTCAAAGGGGTCTCAGTCTAAATTTCCAAAAAACTAGACTGGCAACCCATGGACTCATTTATAGACACAGAAGGCAGATACATCCTTCTAAAGGGCCGACTCCAGGGGTGAACTGTGACCCTGGCCAACATATACAGCCCCAATACTGCGCAAGTAAGCTTCTTTAGATCTATCTCACGACTCCTCTCAGAATTTCACTCAGGACTGACCATCCTAGGAGGAGATTTCAATGAAGCCCTAATCCCAATCTTGGACACCTCCACAGGTACAGCTTCCTTACCATACAAAACCATTTGACAAACCAAGTTACAGATCCAAGAGCTCCTTTTACAGGACACTTGGCTGTAAAGTGGAGCCTCCACCCAGACGAAAAAGACTTAACTTTTTTTTCCGTCCCACATAATAAATATTCTAGAATCGACTATCTATTCCTATCCCAGAAAGATATGCCCTTTCTATCCTCTGCCACCATTGAACCTATACTGCTGTCAGACCCCCACCCAATCACAATGACCCTGACGTTCCCGGTCAAACGCAATTCCACAAACATTTGGTGCCTGGACTCGGCACTGCTTACCTCGGAAGAGGTCGTCAAAGACTTTCATAAATGCATACACACATTTTTTCTAGAGAGTGATACACCTGACACAGCCCCACTTACCCAATAGGAGGCCCATAAATGTGTAGTTCAAGGGAAATTCATCGCCCTTAGATCGTCCCTTCGAAAGGCCGATCAACAAACAATTACAGACCTAATCAGCAAGATTAGAAACCTAGAACGTGCCCACAAACAATCCCAAGCACAACAAATCGGAAACTATTACGTAATAGTTAAACCACAAAATGCAACGCTAATTATTCCTACACCAAAAACTCTTCTATGAATTCAGCAACAAATGCGGAAAATATCTAGCTAAAGCTCTCCAGACCAAGAAAGCACACAAAAATATCCACACCATCAAAGACCCCCAAGCGAAGTCCCATATCACCCTGACAGATATAGCAGCCCAATTTGAGACTTTCTACTCTAACCTATATAATCTCCCTAAACATACTCGACACACCTCGGTCATGTCTTTACTCAACAAATACTGCCTCTAAACCATAGACAAAGAGGGTGTCCTTCTGTTAGAAAACCCTATCTTGGAAGAGAAACAGCTTACAAAATGGTAAAAGCCCTGGTAAAATGGGTTTCCAGTAGACATGTTCAATTTGTTTCGTTTTTTTTGTTTTTCGTTAAAATTCGTTATATTTGTTCATTCGTTATCGTACGAATGAATGAACGATTCGCTAAAAATTTTTTACGAATGTTCGAATCGAACGAATACAAAAAACAATGAAAATCCCAAATAACCAAATTAGAAACAACGAAACTACGAAAGAAGAAAATCCGAAAAACAAAAACAGGAACAACGAAAATCAAAATGAACGAAAAAAAAATTCGTACATTCGTAACTTTTTTTTTTTTTGAATTGGTAATTTTCCGTGTCCCTTACAATGGCGCTGCTTAACGTGCTTCGAATGGATTGAACGAAAAAATTCGTACATTCGTAACTTTTTTTTTTTTTTTTTTTTTGCGATTCGTAATTTTCCGCGTCTCTTACAATGGCGCTGCTTAACGTGCTTCGAATGGATTGAACGAAAAAATTCGTACATTCGTAACTTTTTTTTTCTATTCGTAATTTTCTGGGTCTCTTAAAATGTAATAATAGCATACACATTACATAAAATTATGAATTATGCTCCGATTTCGAATCTACGAAAACAATGTTACGAAAGTACGAATAAATCAATCTAACGAAAGTACGAATGTAACTAAATCTATGAAAATACGAATGCGTCCGAATTTCGAATAAACGAAAATTGAACTAACGGAAAAACGAATCAACGAAAAAATAACTCTTACGAAAATACGAATCGTTACGAATACGAACACCGACAACTTCCGAATTTACGAATCGTTACGAATACGAACACCGACGACTTACGAAATTACGAATCGTTACGAATCAACGGAAACGAAAGAAGCGAAACGAAAATAAACAAATTTTTCTATTGTGCACATGTTTAGTTTCCAGCTACCTATTTCAAAGCCTTTACGGACACTTTAGCCCCACACCTTATTAAGACTTTTAACTCCTTAACATCGTCCACTCTACCCTTCCATAGATTCCTGGAAGTCCATATCACAGTGATGCCAAAGGAGGAGAAAGACCCTACATCAGTTAGTAATTAGAGGCCGATATCCTTACTGAATGTCAATATAAAGTTGTATGCCAAAATTTTAGCTTCCCGTCTATTACCCTTCCTGCCATCCCTGATAGGGAGAGACCAAGTGGGATTCATCCCTGGAAGAGAAGCCAGGGATAACACAATCAAAGCCCTGAATATACACCACTGGATTACAACCATAAACAAGAAGGATTCTTTCTATCATTGAAGGCAGAGAAGGCGTTCGACATTGGCATGGGACTACCTGGGAGCAGTCCTGAGACATATTGGTCTGCAGGATCGGATGTTCAATGCCATAACGTCCCTTTATACAACTCCAACCGCCAGAGTTCGTGTAAACGATCACCTGTCGAATGCCTTCTCCATTAGTAGTGGAACAAGACAGGGATGCCCACTCTCCCCAACCCTATTCATCCTAACCCTTGAACTCTTTCTCCAATGTCTCAGATCCAATGACAGTGTCAAAGGCTTTCTCATTGCTGATCGCACCTATAAGTTGGATCCACATAGCATAATACCGTAAAGGTCTTTTATTTAAGAAAAAAGGGTTTCACACTTACAGGATTGTAGATAAAAACAAGCTTGTTCTTTAAAAGGTAAAGAGTGATTGCCATGGACGTCACCCAACGTGTTTCATCCTAATTGACATCAACAGCGTCATGTGCAATCGCTGTGGTATATATAGAAGAACTCACCAATGAAGGAATAGCCCAAAAATAGATCACAAGTATCACCAGCAGTCTGACTTCTATCAATGTCCAGCCGAGCACTGGTCAAAGCTTGTAGGAGAAGTTTTCATTCTCCTCTGTCTGACTGTCCTATGAAACTGCATGACCCCTGACTTTCTGTCTGGACAGTGCTGATTGGGCCTGTGCCAATCACATGTACCCTCCCAAAAAAATAAAAAACTCTAGCAATACACACCAAACTGAGCATGTGCAAAGTGCCCCCAATGCTCTGTACTATGAGTAGATGGACTGGGGACTGTGGCAGAAGGGCAAGATCAGAGAAGACATAGTCAAACAGTCTTTTTACACAATGCGCAGGATTAACCCCTTAGGTTCCACAATGAGTGCAATAAGCATGCTTTACTGCATATACAGACTGATTTTACTGTTGTGGGTTTAATAACACTTTAATGTAATGTTATGGAAAGATCTGATCCGGCAACATAAAGCTAAGTGAAGTACCAGCAAGATCATGTTTAGTTGCTAATATTATTTATTCATAAATAGAGAGACATTACACATGCCTTTTTTACCTGCCTTAATGAACATAATCATAAACAATTGGAGTCATGTCTTAAGAGCTGTCTTGTCCTTACTTTGATAACAGTTAACTCATTGAATATTCAGCAGCATAGTAGTCATGTTTCCTATAGCCCTTTAGCAGGGGTCAAGTCCTGGGGAAAAAATTGTGGGAACTCCCACCTAAGATCCACTCGCCCACCAAAAAAAAAAAAATGATACGCTCATATGCACGAACGCTTCAAAAGTGTTATTTTTCATCCAATTTTCGTATTGTGTGTATGAAGCTTAACTGTTAGTACATTAAAAAAATAAACAATCCTCAATAAACATAAATACGTTAATTCTCTGAATAATCAGCATTCATTCAATTGTGCTTCCATGCATATGTGAACCTCATGTTATGATCTTTATTGGGGAATTTTATTTTGTATATAGAGTGTTTATGTGGTGAGTTTACACTTTTCATTGAACAGAGTTTGGATAACACCGGGTTAAACGGAAAGGTCATAAATGAACTGCACATTATCTGGACAGATTGCTTGGGGAGATAGTTATGTGTTCCTGCTTAGAAGATGTATGTTAGCTTGGGGGGCTGCAAACTCTGCAGGGCTCCAACACACACTCACTGCTATTCCAACCCTTCACATATTTCCACATAAACTTCCCCCCTGGCATTAAACATTGCCAGGTATTGTTCTCAGCTTACCACCCCAAACTGATATTCCTCCCTCAGCTCACCTCTCTCCCTGCATGTCCTGTGAGCAGAATAGCTGTGCCTTTTTTACCTGCCTTAATGAACATAATCATAAACAATTGGAGTCATGTCTTAAGAGCTGTCTTGTCCTTACTTTGATAACAGTTAACTCATTGAATATTCAGCAGCATAGTAGTCATGTTTCCTATAGCCCTTTAGCAGGGGTCAAGTCCTGGGGAAAAAATTGTGGGAACTCCCACCTAAGATCCACTCGCCCACCAAAAAAAAAAAAATGATACGCTCATATGCACGAACGCTTCAAAAGTGTTATTTTTCATCCAATTTTCGTATTGTGTGTATGAAGCTTAACTGTTAGTACATTAAAAAAAAAAAACAATCCTCAATAAACATAAATACGTTAATTCTCTGAATAATCAGCATTCATTCAATTGTGCTTCCATGCAAATGTGAACCTCATGTTATGATCTTTATTGGGGAATTTTATTTTGTATATAGAGTGTTTATGTGGTGAGTTTACACTTTTCATTGAACAGAGTTTGGATAACACAGGGTTAAAAACGGAAAGGTCATAAATGAACTGCACATTATCTGGACAGATTGCTTGGGGAGATAGTTATGTGTTCCTGCTTAGAAGATGTATGTTAGCTTGGGGGGCTGCAAACTCTGCAGGGCTCCAACACACACTCACTGCTATTCCAACCCTTCACATATTTCCACATAAACTTCCCCCCTGGCATTAAACATTGCCAGTTATTGTTCTCAGCTTACCACCCCAAACTGATATTCCTCCCTCAGCTCACCTCTCTCCCTGCATGTCCTGTGAGCAGAATAGCTGTGCTCCTCCTCTGGGTTCTCTCATCATATGGCACTGAAGATAGAGGAGGGGGGTCTCAGCGGGACACACAGAGCAAGTATGCAGGAGACTGGGGGGGGAGATGAGGAGACTGAAAATCAGGAAGGGCCGGCGGGGAGGAGCGCATCACGTGAGGTCTGACTAAATACAATCTCTTAGCAGCAGGGACCTGATCTACCTGTCAGCTAGCTGTGATTGACAAGTAGATCGAAGCGGAAGCTGTCATGGGGCCCCCTACTGGCAATGCCTGAATGGTCAGGTGTGCGGCACTTACTATTGCGAGCTGTGTCGGCAGCTGCTGGTGTAGCACCTGCCACACAGCTCGCATACTTCAAAGTCTTGCAGGACACGGCTGCTAACGGGAACTGAGTTCCTGTTGTGGAAAAAGTACAGGAACTCCGTTCCCATTCGTTCCCGCAGGACTTGAGCCCTGCCCTTTAGATCAACCTGCATCTCCTTCTTAGCAACAAGCAGTTAATCTGCCACATACTTTGCTGTTTACAGTGATAGCTAGAGTGCCTTTCAAAAGTATTCACCCCCCTTGGCTTTTTACCTATTTTGTTACATTACAGCCTTTAGTTCAATGTTTTTTTTAATCTGAATTATATATGATGGATCAGAACACAATAGTCTAAGTTTGTGAAGTCAAATTAGAAAAAATATATCATATTTATCGGCGTATAACACGCACTTTTTTCCCCTTAAAATTAGGTGAAAATCGTGGGTGTGTGTTATATGCTGATCCCCCGCCGATCCCTCGCTGATTATGAGCTTCTCGCCGGTTTCCGCCGCTCTCAGCGGCTTTCGGACGCAATGGGACCGCTCTCGGCAGCTTTCGGCCTCTCTTGGCCTTTCTCGCTGGCTTTCGGAAAGAACGAGAACGGCCAAGAGCTACCGAGCGCCACTGAGATACACAGGACATCCGCTTTGTATACCGGCAGCACCATTTTTAAACGGCAAGCTGACGCTGACAAGGCTGCAAATGACTGGCAAGCCTGCAAATGTCTGACAAGGCTGCAAATGACTGGCAAGGCTACAATGCAAGGCTGCAAATTACACTGACAAGGCTGCAGATGGACACTGATAAGGCTGCAATGCAAGGCTGAAAATTACACTGACAAAGCTGCAATGACAAGGCTGCAAATGACACTGACAAGGCTGCATTGATGGGCATTTAAATGTAAGTTTTTTTCCTTAAACTTCCCTCCTAAAAGTTTTCTTCCTTAAAACTCCCTCCTAAACTTAGGGAGCGTGTTATACGCTGGCGCGTGTTATACGCCGATAAATACGGTACATAAAACAATTTTTCAGAAATAAAAAAAATTATAATTGGCATGTGCGTATGTATTCACCCCCTTTGTTATGAAGCCCATAAAAAGCTCTGGTGCAACCAATTACCTTCCGAAGTCACATAATTAGTGAAATGATGTCCACCTGTGTGCAATCTTCTTGCCCTGCCCCTACATCCCCCATGCTTGAGAAAGGAGCGCCGCTATACACAACATCTATAGCGCTGCCAGCTCAGAAACGCGTCGCAGAGATATGACGTCACGCCTCGGCGCCTAACACTGTTTGCGGTGCAAGCCTCGTTCTGACACCATAGACACGGCCGTGCCTGAAAACAACACCCAGAAACGAACCTGGCCGCACATACCCTGCAGTAGGTGACTGGGCAAAAACGTCTCCCCACTCTCCATTCCTTCCTCTTTTAATTTAATTGGATACACAGACTTCTCCCTTTTACCACCTGGAACCCTCTTTAAATATAAAGAGCTGTGATACTTATCTGACTTTTTTAAATTGATGTGACAATCCCTTCGGAGGACCAGAGAGAGGAAACAAACCCACCGGCTACATCCATCTGCCTTTATTCATCTCCCCCAGGATTTGAGAAGAACGACAGCTTTGGGTGAACCTCCTGTGACTTGTAGTCCCACCGGCCCTCCTTTTATAGAGATGTGTCAGAACGCAACACTACTTTCTAAGATGTGAGTGGATATTGTTTTTTCCAATAAATGTTTATGTGATATATACTCAGAGGCGCCCCTTTCCTTGTGTTTCTCCTCTAGCTCTTATTGGACCTGGCTTCAGGCCTCTTCGGTGGCAGCCCTGACGACCCCTAATGCCCCATTGTGTATATCGTACATACACACCCAGCCGTTCTTTCCCCCCCTCCCCCCTCCCTTTCCTCTGGACTATTAGGAACCTCTTGCATACAAACGAGGTATTGTGACTATGCGCCTTTTTTACTTGTTTTTTTACTATGTACTGAAGCTTTTAGTGCTGCTTGCACATGCCACTGTTTTATGCTCCGTGTCCACTTATATTTGTATCATCCTATATTTAACCATTCAGGATACAATTGGTTCGTTGTTTTTTCCTTGAATTACACATTTCATGCATATTTATTTGTCATAACTGTTTTTACTGCAACCGCACTTTTTCCTACCTGTTGGTTATGTTTGTATAGACGATACCTATACAGATGATCTAAGTGTCCAATCACATGTTTTTAGCAAAACAGCATAATAATCTTTTGTCTACAACTGCAGCTTTCTTCTATCATTAATAATACGTACTTGCCTTTTATTTTATTTTATTACTATTTTCCATCACTACCTCTCTTCAGTATGGACCTTCTTACAGATATAGAGGCTTTTAGATACAATACACTAGAAGACCTCTATTCCACATTACTTCCCATTACTTTTTCCCGAGACATAAAACTATCCGGTACCATAAAATTTAGTCTCTGTGGAAAATTCAAACATCTCGAAAGACTTTTTAAACACACCAACCAACAATGGTGGGACAAATTCTTTTTAGAAAAATACCTAACCACCAAAATCTCACCTAGAGGTTTGAGGGTTACTAAAGAATGCCCCTTCCTTAACAATAAAAACAAAAAAGAATGAGAAAATATTTCCGAAATCTGCACCTCCAAATGGATGGAAATCTTGGTCGAACACAGATTACACCTTTTCGAAAAACTAAAAACAGAAATTACTACATTAATCCAAGAAATTATAGACCAAAAAACTTCTGTTCCCCTTTCTTGGCTAGACGTTCTCAAGAAAAATACTAGGTCCGATGAAGATTCCTTAATAAAAACCAAATTGGGCAAATTCAAGCAGGACCTGGATGATTTTAATTCTGATCATGTCTTCAATTGGAAACAAAAACCTACACCACCCATTAACAGCATACGTTCTCTTCCATATACCTTGGCCCCATCTCATGTGCATTCTCATGCTCCCCCCCCCTTTTTCCCACACAGCCTCCAACTCGCCCACCACCCTTGCTTATGGGAATAAACTTCTCTAAGATTACAACAAAAACTAGAAACCAAAATAGATCTCAATATACTCCATCAAATAACATCATTGGCAATTTTTCAAAAAACCCCACCCCAAAATCCCATTATTTACTAGCTGATCTCTACAAATTCTACAATAGACCATCCTACAAAAACAAAAAAGCTATCATCAAGCTTACCACACCCACTCCGCATGTCGAGAGTGGTGACATGGAAGTCCAAGAGGGTTACCAAACGATTCCCTCTGTGGCCGCACACCCATCCATACCTAGTACTGGTAACCACCTAAGGCCCACCGATATTGGTGCCCCCTGCCCTTCTCCCCACATTGATTCTCCTTCTTTTTTAGTGCCCAGACCCCCTCAAGCCGACCTGAGAAAAAGAAAATTCACCGGAGAGGCTGCAGAGGGGGACGAAAAAAGTTTACAAAAAACCTCACTGAAAGTCCGCAAACTATAAAAATCTTTAATTTATCCTCATTAAAACTTACAACAGCTGACACCAGCTTGCTTAGTAGAGGACTCAATTTTGCCCCCATTAATAAACCTAACCCTTTTCTTCTATTTAAAGACCTTAATAGATATATACGCAATCTAACTTTAAAACGTTTTTTTCAAGCCAAACAAAATAAGCTAACAACGAATCATGTAACCCCTCCCCTACCCATCTTACTCCCCCCCCCCAGAATTTTTTTGAATATGATGGTGACATCATAGATGCCCTAGAATTTTTTAATGATGAGGAAGAGGATATTTTAGACCTTTTTACCCAACATTTAGCTACTTCCCCACCCATAGTGCACTCCTCTTTTAAACCCAAATCTGTTTTTTATCCTGCTCAGTCAAAAGGTCCATATCTGGAAAGTTTTTATCGAGTCGTATATGCAGATTTTTTAAAACTCTGCCAATCCTCCTCCTCTATCCCACCACATAAACACAATATATCTTTTGCAGAAACCCAGGCCTTGGAATCCCTAACACACAACACAAATGTTATCATCAAATCTGCAGATAAAGGTGGCGGTATAGTCATACTAAACAAAGTAGACTACATCGAGGAGGCTTGTAGACTACTCTCTGGCAAAACCACCTACAAAAAATTAACCAAAGATCCCACTAGCGAATACGCTATAGAGGCCAGTCTCCTGATCCTGTCAGCCCTTAACAAGAAAGTAATTAGTAAAATGGAAGCATCCTTCCTTCGAAAAAGTTTTTACCAAATTCCTTACTTTTATCATCTACCCAAAATACACAAAAGTCTTACATCTCCCCCTGGTAGACCCATCGTAGCTGCCATGGATAGTGTCACTACAGGCTTTAGTCAATACATCGACCTATACCTGCAACCAATAGTCCAACAATTAGCATCTTACATCAGAGACGGCATTCACTTACTAGAGCTACTAAAACCCTACAGATGGGAACCCTCTTACATGTGGCTCTCTCTGGACGTTACGTCCCTTTACACCTCCATCCCACACCAGTTTGGCCTTTTAGCATTAGAATTTTATCTTGCACAGGATCCCCTTATCAACCTCAGACAAGCTGCTTTTATCCTTGATGCTACCAGCTTCTGTCTGACACATAACTATTTTAACTTTGATAGTGACTTTTATTTGCAAATCCAAGGTACTGCTATGGGGGCGAATTTCGCACCCTCCTATGCCAATCTGGCCATAGGTTATTGGGAGAAAAACTTTATTTGGCATGATAACCCTTTCTCCGCCAATATTGTCTTCTTCAGGTGCTATATCGATGATATCATAATCATCTGGGATGGCCCCGCTTTTTTAATCACCTCCTTTTTAGATCACTGCAACAAAAATTCCTATGGACTTGCTTTTACCCATGTGTCTGACCACACGTCCCTGGCCTTCCTGGATCTTGAACTGGGTCACATGGACAACAATATAATAGCCAAAAACTACATTAAACCCACTGCTGGTAATTCATTTCTTCATTACAGCAGCTGTCACTACCCTAAATGGACGCAGAACATACCTAAAGGACAGTTCTGCCGTTTGAGGCAGAATTGCACACTAGATAGTGACTATGTAGCCTCCAGCACTCTATTAAAGAAAAAAATTGCAGACAAGAATTACCCCAAGGAACTGGTCGACAAGGCCTGCTCACTCTTCGCCAATGGTAAACCTACCAAAAAGGAGAAAAATAATATAGACCATTCTACCAGATTTATCACTACTTTCAACTTCCAATACAAAAAAATGGAGAATATCCTCAGAAAACAATGGGGAATCCTGCTACAGGACCCTCGCTTGAAAACCAGTATTCCGCCTACACCCAGGATCACCTACCGGAGAGCACCCAATCTCAAAAATAAAATTGCTCCGAGTAAAATGAAAACCACACCCCTCAACACTACTCCCTAAGTGCTTATACCCCTTGCCGGGATGTATCAGTGTAAGAAAAGCCGTTGTAAGACTTGTTCATTTGTACTACATGGCCAAAAATAATTTTTTTCCAAAGGTAAAACTTATACGTTAGATTTGTCGTATATGGCCTCACATGCCCATGTGGTCTAATATATGTTGACCGAACCATATGCCCACTCAGACAACGTTTCGGCCAACATCGTAGGCTCATAGAAGGTGGGAGGGACCAACATAGTGTCCCACGACATTTTGCCGAACATCATTAAAAGTCCACCACAGGTTTAAGAGTTTGGGTCATCAAACAAATCTCGAAGACACTAACCCCTGCCGAACGCTTCAAAAAACTGTGCGCAAGAGAGATGTTCTGGATATACTATCTTGACGTCCTCTCCCCTGGTGGTTTAAACGAAGGGATCGAGATCGCCACCGTACTATGATATTACATTTATCTCTCTCTATTTATCTCCCTCCATTGCCACTTTTAGAGTTTCCCTTCTTTGTCTGACCCCTATCGATAATGTTATTAATAAAACATTTATTATAGTCTAAAAAATTTATTTTTAAACAATACTTCACATACCAGTACTAACCCAATATTTATATTTATATACCTTTTTTGTCATCCTTATCGCAGATTTTTTATAACCGTTCCTTATACATTAGCTTTTTGGGGGTAGCTTGGTCATCCTCTTGTAAGTACAACCCCCCAAAACATTTTTTTATATATGTGTACGTATATATTTATTTATATTTATTCACACATGTATTCCTCCATACTTCATATATTTATTTATTTATGTGTATATTTATATATATGCACGTATTTATTTATTTATATTCACACATATGTATTTCCCCCACACTGATAACGGATGTTGATGTCATCATTTATTGATTTTTGATAATAATTTCTCTATAACTGGCCCATCCACATGTGTATATATGTGTATATGTATGTATATATGTGCGTACATACATATATGTGCTTGTGCGTATGTATATATGTATATATGTACTCATCTTCTTGTCATCCACTTTATCCAGAAAATACCATGTCTAATTCACCATATCCATCCAGCCCAGTATATACTGGGCACAGTCACAGCCCCCTTTTTTGCATAATGTTATGCTATACCTTTTTTTTCATTTTTCTATTTGTAGCATCACAAGCCCCGCCTCCTAGCTTATAACGCCACTGTAATCATTTATCTACTCCCATCATTGTATCGGTCCATTTTATATATATAATCTACAACCCTTGTCCGTCATTTTCCACCCTCTGCTCTGTCATATTTTCATATGCACAGGGGTTTTATATAGTTCTTCCCCCCCCCTTGTTGATAAATACCATTTACTTTACACTTCCAGTTTATTCAACAGCCCCCTGCTTAATTTTATGCCCCACTCCTTAGGTTTTGGTGCCGTTTTTAATCACACATCAGTCTTTGTCACTGCTTTTATTTCTCTCTACATTCTTATTTTTTAACTGTTGTAATACTCCGCCCCTTGGCCAAACCCCTCCCGATTGAATAAAAGTAGCTTCTTGCCCTGCCCCTACATCCCCCATGCTTGAGAAAGGAGCGTCGCTATACACAACATCTATAGCGCTGCCAGCTCAGAAACGCGTTGCAGAGATATGACGTCATGCCTCTGCGCCTAACACTGTTTGCGGTGCAAACCTCGTTCTGACACCATAGACATGGCCGTGCCTGGATAAAAAAAACCGGAAAAGAACTTGGCCGCACAGACCCTGCAGTAGGTGACTGAGCAAAAACATCTCCCTACTCTGCATTCCTTCCTCTTCTAATTTAATTTGATACACAGACTTCTCCCTTTTACCACCTGGAACCCTCTTTAAATATAAAGAGCTGTGATACTCATCTGACTTTTTTAAATTGATGTGACAATCCCTTCGGAGGACCAGAGAGAGGAAACAAACCCACCGGCTACATCCATCAGCCTTTATTCATCTCCCCCAGGATTTGAGAAGGACGACAGCTTTGGGTGAACCTCCTGTGACTTGTAGTCCCACCGGCCCTCCTTTTATAGAGATGTGTCAGAACGCAACACTACTTTCTAAGATGTGAGTGGATATTGTTTTTTCCAATAAATGTTTATGTGATATATACTCAGAGGCGCCCCTTTCCTTGTGTTTCTCCTCTAGCTCTTATTGGACCTGGCTTCAGGCCTCTTCGGTGGCAGCCCTGATGACCCCTAATGCCCCATTGTGTATATCGTACATACACACCCAGCCGTTCTCCCCCCCCCCCTCCCTTTCCTCTGGACTATTAGGAACCTCTTGCATACAAACAAGGTATTGTGACTATGCGCCTTTTTTACTTGTTTTTTACCTGTGTGCAATCTAAGTGTCACATGATCTGTCATTACATATACACAGTTTTTGGAAAGGCACCAGAGGCTGCAACACCTAAGCAAGAGGCATCACTAACCAAACACTGCCATGAAGACCAGGGAACTCTCCAAACAAGTAAGGGACAATGTTGTTGAGAAGTACAAGTCAGGGTTAGGTTATAAAAAAATATCCAAATATTTGATGATCCCTAGGAGCACCATCAAATCTATCATAACCAAATGGAAAGAACATGGCACAACAGCAAACCTGCCAAGAGACGGCCGCACACCAAAACTCACCGAATGGGCAAGAAGGGCATTAATCAGAGAGGCAGCACAGAGACCTAAGGTAACCCTGGAGGAGCTGCATAGTTCTACAGCAGAGATTGAAGTATCTGTACATAGGACAACAATAAGCTGTACGTTCCATAGAGTTGGGCTTTATGGCAGAGAGGCCAGAAGAAAGTCATTACTTTCATCAAAAAACAAAATGGCACGTTTTGAGTTTGTGAAAAGGCATGTGGGAAACTCCCAAAATGTATGGAGGAAGGTGCTCTGGTCTGATGAGACTAAAATTTAACTTTTTGGCCATCAAATAAAATGCTATGTCTGGCGCAAACCCAACACATCACATCACCCAAAGAACACCATCCCCACAGTGAAACATGGTGGTGGCAGCATCATTCTGTGGGGATGTTTTTTAGCAGTCCGGACTGGGAAACTGGTCAGAGCTGAGGGAAAGATGGTGCTAAATACAGAGATATTCTTGAGCAAAACCTGTACCACTCTGTGTGTGATTTGAGGCAAGGACAGAGGTTCACCTCCAGCAGGACAGTGACCCCAAACACACTGCTAAAGCAACACTTGAGTGGTTTAAGGGGAAACATGTAAATGTGTTGGAATGGCCTAGTCAAAGCCCAGACCTCAATTCAATAGAAAATCTGTGGTCAGACTTAAAGATTGCTATTCACAAGCGCAGACCATCCAACTTGAAGGAGCTGGACCAGTTTTGCGAGGAGGAATGGGCATAAATCCTAGTGGTAAGATGTGGCAAGCTCATACAGACTTATGCAAAGCGACTTGGAGCTGTGATAGCCGCAAAAGGTGGCTCTACAAAGTATTGACTTTAGGGGGGTGAATAGTTATGCACATTGACTTTTTCTGTTTTTTTTGTCCTATTAGTTCTTTGCTTCATAATAAAAAAAAAACATCTTCAAATTTGTGGTCATGTTCTGTAAATTAAATGGTGCAAATCCTCAAACCATTCATGTTAATTCCAGGTTGTGAGGCAACAAAACACGAAAAAATTGTAAATCTCATCAATATGGGTGGTTCAGGCAAATGTCCACCCCCCATATTATTCAGGGAACAAAGGTTATTTGAGAGTGCCATATACAGTAGACTTTGGTGTGGCCTCTTGAGTGATTGCCCTGTTGAATACACCAAGTACACAAATTTTCAATTTTAATGGAGTTAAATCAACTCTAATTGTGTGCACAGGTTTTTATCCTATTCCAAGAAACGACAATCTAATTTATTATGAAAGAAGTCTCTATTAACATATTTATAAATTCAACCTTCTTTATTCGGCAGTAAGTAAAGGTCTCTCTTATATGAACCATCTCTTATTTAAATTTAACTAACTTCGCTCTTGGAAATAACACCATTGAACCTAATGTCATACAACATTATCGGCACAGTAATTTGCAACAATGGGCTCATTGTATTCATTTTCATATATTCCCTTATCAGAAAAATTCAGGGAGAGAGAAATTCACGTCTCTATGTGAAAGAAATTGAAGTTATAAAACAAAGATAATATGATGGGGCACACAATTACCTGAAAAAGCTGAAAGAAAAAGTCTACAATGATTTTCAAAGTTTTTTAAACTTTTTTTTCTCTTTGCAGTGCTTTTTTGTCATTCTATTCCATATTTGCCCTGATTAATAAGTTATTTCTTGAACATTAGATATATATACCATCTCAATCTACTTGATAAACTGCAGTTACGGGAACATTATAATGGAAACTGAGATATAGTAAATGAAAAATAACTTGTGAATTCAACTAGTGAATTCAATTATATTTTAATAATTATGGTTATCTCTAAGAAAAAAATATAATGACACAAATTACTAAATAATGATATACAAATTATATATTAAAACTGATCAAACTAACTTGAAGAGTTGATTTTAATTGCAAATGGAAAGTTTTACATTTTTGGGGGATTTATTGTCATTTTTTATTTCTTTATGGTAAATAACATGATATAGTAGCAGAACTAGCAAAGGTAAGTTTGTTGATTTACTCAAAGACAACTAGAAGTCTTGCCTCTCATAATGCTTTTGTAGGTCAAGTTTGGTCTAACTTTTTATAGTGGATTTTTTTTTATTTGTGGTATATGTATTTACAGTATATCTTTTCTTTTATACTCTGTTATTGCCCCTGGATGAAAATAATTGTTAATGTGCAAAATTGAATCTTCTGATTATGCCTTATCTATAAGCAGAAAAGGATGGCCAATGACCTAAGAATGGGGTTAGACATACATTGTACATGCATGATCCATCTACTTGGAGACTTGTTTGTTAGCTCACTGTGGGAGAAATATGATTGCTCAGATAAAAGTGAGGGGGCTACTCTGGAACTGCTTACCTTATTGAAACCACAACAATCAAACAAGATTTTGTGACTTGTAAGATCAATATTTGCCCAAGAAATTGGTCAGCTGGGATTGTTTACTGCTGTGAGTTTAGGTGAGTATGTCATGAGTTGGAGGCTGCTCCGTCCCTCAATAGTATATCAAAGAATGCATCTCTCATGGGACTCTATGGCGGCCAAAAAAAACTATTAACAAACACTTTAAAAGTAAAAAAGTTTATTTGTACAAAAAGATTAAAATTCCATATTCACATACAATGATCTGGTCTATTGGTTTAACAGCATGGTCTACTGTTCTCCCATCGGGAGTGAAAATAGCATACAGCATACATCAGTAAATAATTAGTTTGCTACCGATTTATCCCATCGGGAGCAAAATTACTTCATACATAAATGACTGATTAGGTGCCACCGGTTGTTCCCGACACATTTCATTTGTAAAAAATCTTCTTCAGAGAATATTAGGTGGAACTCACATAAGTAGAAAGACCAAATTAGAAAAGTGTAGAGTTACTACAGCCCATCTCAGAGAAGTCCCAAGTCAAGGCGATGGAGTCATAATCCCACACGGGTCAGAGGGATTGTTTACTGCTGCCCAATCCAGAGAAAAATTATAATTAATATATAGGGTTGATTCAGCCATGAAAACATTTCTAAAATAATTGGCAAACCTCTGCAAAGCACAGTGGAAGCTTTAAATATAAAGTCCAAATGTTTATTTTGTTTTGGGAAAGGTTAGAGAATGATTTAAACCATTTTTTTTGCCAATTGTATCCTATTGGGGATATCTTCCTTAATTACCAGTCCTGTAGACAGAAATGGAAGTAAGAGGACATTTCTCCAACGTGAGGAAAAATCTTTTTGTAGACAGTAGTCAATGCAACATCTTTCCCCATTAATTCCTTCTTCTATTTACTTTCACGCTCAGGCCCAAGACTATGGTCAACAGGATAAACCGATCTCCCCAGCGGGAACATAGGTAGTAATAAAAACCTGAGAGGTACTGTATATACTCGACTATAAACCGACCCGAATATAAGCCGAGGCACCTAATTTTACCACAAAAAACTGGGAAAACGTATTAACTTGAGTATAAGCCTAGGGTGAGAAATGCGCAGCTACTCTAAGGCCGCGTACACACGAAGGGACAATCCCGCGGGATTATCCTCTGGACTGAAGTCCAGAGGATAATCCCCTCGTGTGTGGGCGCCGGCGGACTTTTTGGCGCCAAAGTACGGCGGACTAAAGTTTCAGGTTTTGTTCTCAAATTATCCGCTGGACTTGGAAGTCCAGCGGACAATCCCGCCGTTAGTGGGCAAGTCCGCGGGACTTTTGAAATGAACGGACTTGCCGCTCATCGGCAAGTCCGTTCATTTAGCACGTGACTTCAGGTTACGTAGCTAGCGTAGGCAGTTACTGCCGCCGCGCTAGCTCCGTGACCTGGCATGGATTTAAAGGGAATCCCCACGCCGAAAAAAACGGCGTGGGGGTTCCCCCCAAATCCATGTCAGACCCTCATCCGAGCACGCAGCCTGGCAGGCCAGGAAAGGGGTGGGGACGAACGAGCGCCCCCCCCCCTCCTGAGCCGTACCAGGCCGCGTGCCCTCAACATGGGGGGTGCCCTGGGGAAAGGGGGGCCGTGCGGCCCCCCCACCCCAAAGCACCTTGTCCCCATGTTGATGAGGACAAGGGCCTCTTCCCGACAACCCTGCCGTTGGTTGTCGGGGTCTGCGGGCGGGGGCTTATCGGAATCTGGGAACCCCCTTTAATAAGGGGGCCCCCAGATACCGGCCCCCCACCCTATGTGAATGAGTATGGGGTACGATGTACCCCTACCCATTCACCTAAGGTGTAAAATGTAAAGTAAAAAAAAACACCCACACTTTTGAAAAAATAGTTTATTGCACTGCTCCGGGGGTCTTCTTCCGTCTTGGGGGTCTTCTCGCCGGACTCCCCCGCCATTTACCAAGCTCTTTTACCGAGCGAGGGGAGTCCGGCTACCTTCTTCGTCGTCGCCGCCGTCTGGGGGTCTCGATCCGCCTTCGGGGGTCTTCTTCCGTCTTGGGGGTCTTCTCGCCGGACTCCTCCCCTCTCTTCTGCTCTTTTACCTAGCTCTTTCACGAGGGGAGGTGTCCGGCTACCTTCTTCGTCGTCGCCGCCGTCGTCTGGGGGGCTCGATCCGCCTTCGGGGGTCTTCCGGGGGTCTCTTCTGTTCTTGCGGCGGTCGTCGTCTTCCGCGCCGCCGGCGCCGCCTTCTTCTTCTTCTTGTCCTTCTTCTTGTTCTTCTTCTTCTTCCGATGTTGACCCGTCGCTGTCTCTGCCCGGAATGCCTGTGCCGCTCTGAGCTCGGACTTATATAGGGACATGGGCGACAGGGTCACATGCACATGTCACATGGTGACCCCGCCCCCTTGTGTTGTCACAGTCCCGGAGGATGCTGGGACTGTGACATCGCAAGGGGCGGGGTCACCATGTGACATGAACATGTGACCCTGTCGCCCATGTCCCTATATAAGTCCGAGCTCAGAGCGGCACAGGCATTCCGGGCAGAGACAGCGACGGGTCAACATCGGAAGAAGAAGAAGAACAAGAAGAAGGACAAGAAGAAGAAGAAGGCGGCGCCGGCGGCGCGGAAGACGACGACCGCCGCAAGAACAGAAGAGACCCCCGGAAGACCCCCGAAGGCGGATCGAGACCCCCAGACGACGGCGGCGACGACGAAGAAGGTAGCCGGACACCTCCCCTCGTGAAAGAGCTAGGTAAAAGAGCAGAAGAGAGGGGAGGAGTCCGGCGAGAAGACCCCCAAGACGGAAGAAGACCCCCGAAGGCGGATCGAGACCCCCAGACGGCGGCGACGACGAAGAAGGTAGCCGGACTCCCCTCGCTCGGTAAAAGAGCTTGGTAAATGGCGGGGGAGTCCGGCGAGAAGACCCCCAAGACGGAAGAAGACCCCCGGAGCAGTGCAATAAACTATTTTTTCAAAAGTGTGGGTGTTTTTTTTTTTACTTTACATTTTACACCTTAGGTGAATGGGTAGGGGTACATCGTACCCCATACTCATTCACATAGGGTGGGGGGCCGGTATCTGGGGGCCCCCTTATTAAAGGGGGTTCCCAGATTCCGATAAGCCCCCGCCCGCAGACCCCGACAACCAACGGCCAGGGTTGTCGGGAAGAGGCCCTTGTCCTCATCAACATGCCCATTTGCAGCCTCTCGTGCCCATTTGCATGCCTCACTGTGCCCATTTGCAGCCATAGGTCCCCTGAACTTCAAACCTGGTAGTTAAGGGTTCCTAGATGCCCCATAGCTGCAGCCAAATTTTATGGTCTCTGGACCCAAAGGGTCCCGAAATGACATTGCTGCAGATGGACACAGTTGACCAACTTTGGGGCCCTGTATCTCGGGGCCACTTGGTGCTAGGAACCCCAAATGGATATGTTGAATAGTTAGTTTCACTGGGTTTGCACACAAAATTTGGGGTTACTAGCACCAAGTGGCCCGAGATATGGGGCTGCAAAGTCAGGTCGGAAAATTTCATTTTTTGCTGCAGAAAAGTGCTTGACTCGAGTATAAGCCGAGGGGGGCACTTTCAGCACAAAAAAATGTGCTGAAAAACTTGGCTTATACTCGAGTATATACGGTACTCACCTTCTGTGCCTATCAAAAAAAAAATTGCTTCGTTATTTTTTAAAGGGAATTCACCCTTTTACTGGACAAAGCTTTCCTATGGAGCATAAAATGATTTTAAAACCCAACTTCTCTTATTGGATACCTTTTGGCCTGTTAAATATACAACTGAAAATGTTTTGTTACATATGTTCAAAAAGTGCAAATAATACTTGTTGATCATGTCAGGAAGTCAGAGCTGTCCTGTACACATCTCTCATGTTATTCAAGGAGGATAATTAGCCCTCTTACCAAAAGAATCAGCCTCTATGTTTTTGAGAATAGTATAAGGGGAGCGTTTGAATAGTTTAGTAAAAGACAGCTGGGGAGGACTGACAAAACTCAGTCCACATGCTGTATACATTGTGTGTTTTTAGCACAGAAGAAGACTTAAGCTGGTCATAGATGGATTGAAACACAATTAAAAAAAATATATAAATTGTCAAAAATAATAAAAAAGAAAAATTGTAAAAAATAAAATTGTAAAAAAAATAAAAAACTACTGAGACAGTCCACACCTCATCAGTGCCCATCAGTACTGCATATTATTTGCTTCTCATCAGTGGCACCCCATCAGTGCCCTTCAGTGCCGCCTCATGAGTTCAAGGGAGCCCATCAGTGCCACCTATTAGTGTTGCATATTAGTGCCTCCTCATCAGTGCCACCCCATCAGTGCTGCCTCCTCAGTGCCCATCAGTGTCACCTATCAGTGCCTATCAGTGCTGCATATTAGTGCCACTGTCACATGACATTAAAAAAAGTATCAGTAATCGGTATTGGCGAGTACTTGAAAAAAGTATCGGTACTTGTACTCAGTCTTTAAAAAGTGGTATCAGTACAACCCTACTGATTATGTTAACCACTTAAGCCCCGGACCAATTTGCAGCCAAATTGGTTTGCGCAAAAGTTATAGCGTTTACAAAATAGGGGATAGTTTTATAGCATTTTTATTAATATTTTTTTTTTACTAGTAATGGCGGCGATCAGCGATTTTTATTGTGACTGCGACATTATGGCGGACACATTGGACATTTTTGACACATTTTTGGAACCATTGTCATTTATACAGCAATCAGAGCTATTTAAATGCACTGATTCCTGTGTAAATGACACTGGCAGTGAAGGAGTTAACCACTAGGCAACAGGGAGGGGTTAAGTGAGCCCTGTGTGTTTTCTAGCTGTCTGGGGGCGTGTGACGTCAGTGATCGTCTTTCCCTATGACAGGGAACAGACGATCAGTGACAGTGTCACTAGGAAGCACGGGGAGAGGTTTGTTCACACATACCTCTCCCTGTTCTTCAGCTCTGTGAACCGATTGCGGGACACCAGCGGCGATCGGGTCCGCTGGTCCCGCGGCCGCGGTCACGGAGCTCAGGACCGGGTCGCGATCCTACCGCCGAAGGAGTGCACGACCCACGGCTGGGCTCTTAAAGGACAACGTACCTGTACGTTGATGTGCCCAGCCGTGCCATTCTGCCGACGTATATGTGCAGGAGGCGGTCCTTAAGCAGTTAATGAGTGATTCGGGCAAAAATCAAATCACTTATGGCTTGCCTTAGGAGTTGAGGGAATTTCTATCAGTCTTATGCCCTGTACACACCGTCAGACATTCAGACCATAAAATCCGTCATATTTTTTCTGCCAGATTTTGGCTGAAACTTGTGTTGCATACACACGGTCGCACAAAGTTGTCGGAAAATCCGATCGTTCCGAACGAGGTGACATACAACACGTACGACAGGACTACGTAGAGGCCAGTAGCCAATAGCTTTCATCCCCAAATTTATTCTGAGCAAACATGGCACTTTGTGCATCAGAATTCTATACACACGATCGGAAAAAGTCTGATCGGATTATGTTGTGGGAAAATTTTAGATCCTGCTCTCAAATTTTTTATCACGGAAAAAGCGTGTTAGAGCCCACACATAATCCGACAATATAATCCGATCGGACTTTTCCCGTCAGAATTTCCGACCGTGTGTACGGGGCATTACAGGTATATTTCTGTACTAGCAGATTCTTAAAAGGGAGAAAACATCGGGAAAGGTGCATGTATTGCAGAGATATGTGGTTTTATTTTGCCCTAAGCAAAATCAGCTTTGTTTTATTTTGCTCTGACATACACTTTAGGCAGAAAGTACTTAACTTTCATTTGCTCACCAGTTGCTCTGATCTGTAGCAGCTCCCTTCTTACCAGAAATATCCAAAAATTAATAAACATATGATGTTCCTCCTGCCACATTACAATGCAGTACATGAGAGGGAGTGAATCTTTAGTACACAATGCTTACACTATATTGAGTAAAGTGAACCTGTTATTTTGGCTATTATGTAAGACAGGCGTACTTGGCATTTATTATTCCAATTAATATGTTGGCTAATGCATTTAAGCCAGTCTATAGTACTTCTAAATGAGAACAATAAGCAATCAGCGGGAAAAAAAAACAACTAGGATGATTTACTTTGTCAAGCTTAAGTAGCAAAATAGTTCTAAAATATATCTATTTGCATCTGGACGAAAAGAGGAAATCCAAAGACACAGCAGAAAATCAAATAATGATAGCCCAGCTATGCGTTGTATAATGAAGCCTATTTACTGGCTTAGCTCCAAGAGGAAGACTCCTCAGGGAAATAATACCCATTTACAGATCTCATTGATTTTGTATAAAATGAAGTCTAGGCTGTCAGGAGAGTTTAAAAGATCTGAAATATACAGCAAAATGACCGGTGTATCCTCCAATAGGGGAGAGAATGGTTATGTCAGAAGGATGCAAGTCACTTCCAATAAGACATGCCATTTTCACTAAAGTGGGGTGCCCCTGAAAAAAAAAAATTTTAAAGTCAGCAGCTACAAATACTGCAGCTACTGACTTTTAACAATCGGACACTTACCTGTCCCAGTGTCCCGCGATGTGGGGGAACGAAGCCCCCCTCGTTCCCCGTTCCACTCGCGGCGCCGGCATTCTTACTGTGGGCACCCGGCTGTGGCTTCACAGCCAGGCACCCACTGCGCATGCGCGAGCGGCACCCCGCGCCAAGATACGCTGCGGGCACTGGAGGAGGCAGACTACGAGGGACCCTCTAGCAACAGGCATTTAGAGGTGAGTTAAAAAAATTTTCCAATTATTTTTTTTATATTTTTAGGAATTTTAAGCTATTTTTTTTTGGGGGGGGGGGGGGGGAAACACCACTTTAATACTATGGGTTTTAACAGAAAGATTTTAGTTGTTAAATGTACTATACATTGTATTAGTGTTGCATAGAGTATATTAACGGAATAATGGGTCCTCACTATAAGATCACTCACAAAAGAATATCTTAACCACTTATAGTAGTATATTGCACCCTGCTGTGTACACTCATTTGAACTAAACGTTTCTAAACTAATGCTAAAGGAACTGATTATTTTCAAAAGTGCACTATCGTCCACCTCAAACATCCATATGTTAATCCCTACTGTTAAAGTGATAATAAATGCAATTTTTTAATAACGAACATGTCATACTTACCTGCTCTGTGCAGTGGTTTTGAGGATTTGCTCAAAGCAGCCCAGACCCTACTCTTTTCAGGTCCTCAGATGGTGCTCCTGGCCTTTTCCTCTTGTCGAATGCCCCCAGAGCAAGCAGCTTGCATAAGAGGCACCCAGGCAGGTGCGCTTCTGAGCCGCTGCTCTGTGTGTCCATTCAGACAAGGAGCAGCAGCTCGGTCCTGCCCCCACTCTCGTCATTGTCTCACTGTCTGTGATTGGCTCAATGGCTCCCACTGCTGTCTCAGCCAATGAGAATGGAGGTCCCCAGAGAGCCAATGTTCTCGTGCACATTGCTGGATTGAGAGGGAGCTCAAGTACGTATTAGGGAGTGGCTGGGGGGGTGGAGCTGCTGCACATGGGAAGTTTTAAGAATGCATAAAGGTAAAAAAAATCTTCAGCATTTAGAACCACTTTAAGGCTCCATGCACACTGGGCTTAAAAAAAACAATTTTCTCTGGAGTAAAAAAAAATGCTCACATAGAGCATTTTTTGTACAAAGTCTAGAGGAGTTTAGGAGAGTTTTATGTTTTTTTCTGCCTCCAAGCTCCAATCAGATATGCAATCCAGAAGGTTTTTTTTTCTGCCTCGAAACGTTAAACTCAAAATATGCCTCTTAACGCCCTAATGTGCATGGACACATAGGATAACATTTAAATAGGTAATGGTGGTGCTGCACTGTGGGCTCTCTGATAATGGCTGTGAATAAACTATAATAAAATGCAAATGCGAATGTACATGAAATAATAGAGTAACAGTGTGAAGGCTCTAGGTCAGGGGTCTCAAACTGGCGGCCCTCCAGCTGTTGTGAAACTACAAGTCCCAGCATGCCTCTGCCTGTGGGAGTCATGCTTGTAATGTCTCATGGGCTGTCAGCCTTGCAATGCCTCATGGGACTTGTAGTTTTGCAACAGCTGGAGGGCCACCAGTTTGAGACCCCTGCTCTAGGTGCTATGAATAGTCTGTGGTGAAGCGCATGTACAAATGGACCTTGAATGAATCATAAAAAACAGTGACAAATGTGAATACTAAAGTGCAAAATGCAAACAGTGCCTGTGCAATACTGAAATTAGCACATAATCATACTGGTTAGAGTAAATGCAACGAGTAAATGTCTAGAGAGCCACCCTGAGCTCAGGTGGCCAATAAACAAAATATGTGACAGTCCCAAAAAGAAAACGAATGCATCCACACAAAAATAAAAAAATAATAAAAACATCCTAAGTTGATATTTAGTGATGATTCCCTTCACTGTGAATAGTGAGACAAAATGGCCAATGCCTGACCAATCCAGATTGAGGTGACACCTTAATGTGCACCAGCCCTTCACCTTACTGCTGTAAGGTTACAGCAATACTTGGGTCTGATGCTTCAAAAACAGGGGATCTTCAAACGGTCACACCAGTGAATCTTTGAAATGGATACAGCCACCTCTCTAGTACTCCTTGGAATGGGTACAGCCTCCTCTCAAATGGGTTCACTCAGGATGGTATAAATGGAAGAAAGATCTCAGATAGCATAATACCGTTTGGACTAATATTTATTAAAATTACATTGAGATAATACACTCACTATTATTAAAGGTAACACTCCGCTTTCGTCACTTCCGGTTATCGTCACATCATGTGACTTCATTAGGGGATCATCATCACGTGATGTGACGATACTCGTCGGGATTGGAGCAATAGGCGTAAACCGGAAGTGACACAAGTGGACGAGCTTGTGGCTCGGCCGCTTACCGGTGCCATATGTAGCAGCGGAGGCGATCGAGTCCTCTTCCATGTGTGGTGTGGAGATGCGTGAGGGGAAGATGGCCCCCACTAATCTCCATACCATTGCAGGGCAGAAGCAACGTCAAAACATCACTTCCACCCATAGACATAGGCAGGCGTCAAATAATATCCTCGGCTTCCTGGCGGTATTGGGGGCCCGCCGCGTCACCGAGGAGCTGATGCACGTGCCCGGCGGCCGCGATGACTGCCAGGCACTTGCGATCACTCGTTACAGAGCAGGACCGAGGATCTGTGTGTGTAAACTAGCACTGATCGCTGTGTAAATGTGAATGGACCCAAAATAGTGTCAAAAGTGTCTGATATGTCCGCCGCAATGTCAAAGTCATGATAAAAATCGCAAATCGCCGCCATTACTAGTAAAAAATAAATAATAATAAAAATGCCATAAAACTATCCCCTATTTGGTAGGTGCTATAACTTTTGTGCAATCCAATATACGCTTATTGCAATTTTTTTTTTTAAATGTGATATCTATTATAGCAAAAAGTTAAAAAATATTGTGTTTTTTTCAAACTTGTCGCTCATCTTTTGTTTATAGTGCAAAAAATAAAAACTTCAGAAGTGATCAAATACCACCAAAAGAAAGCTCTGTTAGTGGGGAAAAAAATTCAAACAATTTCATATGGGTACAGTGTTGCATGACCGCGCAATTGTCATTCAAAATATTACAGCGCTGAAAATTGGCCTGGGCTGGAAGGGGGTGATAATGCTCTGTATTGAAGTGGTTAAAGAGACGTTTTTTTTTAAAGGACATTAAATTTATTTATTTTTATTGCATTTTAGTGTAAATATCAGATCTGAGGTCTTTTTGACCCAGGATCTCATATTTAAGAGGTCCTGTCATGCTTTATAGGAATAAAAGTGACACAATTTTTTTTAAAAGAACAGTGTAAAAATAAAAAATAAAAGTAAAATAAATTAGAATTTTTTTTAAGCAAGCTCGCGTGCAAAAGCGAACGCATACGTGGCAGCGCCCGTATATTAAAACGGTGTTCAAACCACACATGTGAGGTATCGCCGTGATCGTTAGAGCAAGAGCAATAATTCTAGCCCTAGACCTCCTCGATAACTCAAAAGATGCCACCATGTACAATTTTTTATACATCGCCTATGGAGATTTTTAGGGGGAAAAGTTTGTTGCCATTGCATGAGCGGGCGCAATTTTGAAGCGTGACATGTTGGGTATCAATTTACTCGGAGTAACATTATCTTTCACAATATAAAAAAATTGGGCTAACTTTACTGTTGTCTTATTTTTTAAATCAAAAAAGTGTATTTTTTCCAAAAAAAGTACACTTGTAAGACCGCTGCGCAAATAAGGTGTGACAGAAAGTATTGCAATGACCTCCATTTTATTCTCTAGGGTGTTAGAAAAAAAAATATAATGTTTGGGGTTCTAAGTAATTTTCTAGCAAAAAAAATGTTTTTAACTTGTAAACACCAAATCTCAGAAAGAGGCTCGATCCTTAAGTGGTTAAGATGTTGGCATGAATGTTTTTCACATGTATTAGTGCTTATACATTTCTTGATTTTATGAAATGTTTAATGTTTTTGGGGAGTATCAATAAAGTCCCTAAACCCTTCCCCCTTGGTTGTCCCTTAAATAAGGTTCTTTGTGCCTTGTTGATGATGGGTCTGGGATGTGGCACCCCCTTTCTAATTTAAAATTCCCTTTGATATAAGACTCACACAACATATTATTTACTATTAGAGAATCATATAATTCTGTTAATCTTTACAATGTAGAGTTTCACGTGAATAAAAAGCTATCACTAGAGACCATAAGTTATCCCTAAGGGACTCTCTTGAACTTAGGTAGATTCTTGCACAGTACACTTGCATGGCTGGCAGATTTCCAAGAATAAAAATGTTGTACAGTAGGTACAAGATGATTTGTGGAATTTTCAAGGTGCAAGTAGGATACAGTAATCTAAAAAATTGTTTAGAATAAAATAATTTCATTAAACAGAGATAAAAAATTGTCTAAAAACAATTGTAGCAAGTACACAAAACATGATTATTATGGATACAGCACTTTAGATGGAATTCCCAACAAGTTTCGCTCACATCCTGGGCTTTCTTAGGGGATGCTGTCCACTTGAGGTACAAGCCTTCTAATAAAGAAAAAAAATATATAACAGTCAAATCTAAACAAAACTTATGTAAGAAAAACACTAATTTATTTAGACAGTGAAAATTTATTTTCTAGAAAGATAAATATTAACATACATGTGCACATTCAACCCAAGAATATCCTTACTCATGCGGTCTTTAAGAGCAAAGGCAGGTTTAGACTCATGTTCGGACCCGCCTGCATTAATTTCTACTCTAATGTGACCGGAAGAGAAAAATTATTGACAAATGTCCAAGAATTATCTTCTACCAAAAAAAATAAAAAAGTCAAACTTTAATTATGTGACCCTATGAAGAATGCAGGGGTCTTTGTATTTTGCTGTCAGTGAAACAGCTTCTGCATTTGTCATTGATTGGAAACCATGGACAAGTTTGTGAGAGGAAAAATAAGATCAAGTTCTTTTATTTCTTCAAAAGTCTAGTTTTTATCAGAATTCTTTTAAAACTCTTAATTGCTTTCTCTGGTATCTGTGTGCTGGCTAACTGCACCTTACATTGTGTAGGTGCTCCCCAGAGACTCATAGGTCATGGCCTCATCAGTACCCTGCTGAGACCTTTATCAGTAGCAAGCACTGAGTTCCCTGATTGGATTAAAGATTGATTATATACTAATCACAGCATCAAGATAGGCAGTCAGACTGCTTGTGGTCAATGGGAGCCAGCAATCAGTGCTGGGATAATGAGATGCATGCTGCTGGCATATAGAAAAAGATGTGTGAACACAGAAAATGCACATTCACATTAAAAACATGTTTTTTTCCATATGTATTATAAATAAATCAGACATTCGTGCTATGGTCGAATATATTTTATTTTGAAAACATCTTAATCTCATCTGAGGGAATCTACAAAATGTTAAAAAAAAATACAGACAGATCATGCAAATGGATTATGCAGTTTTGGCTTGGGTCAGATCCTCCTGCAATTTGTTTTTCTCTGAAAAGTAAGAATATATTTTTGAAAACCCAGTTCAGTTGTGTAAAGGAACCAAATTAAACTGATTCATTTACTAAATGTGGAAGATATCTATTGCAGGGCTAATAACCTCAATTTTTATAGTCGTAGGCGGGCCATGTCCAAATTGTAAAGCCTCATACACACGCTTAGATTTTCGGACAACCGAATGTCTGATTTTTGTCAAAAGTGCATGGCCATGATTTTAGAGATGCTATTGACCATCCAAAATTTTTCGTTCCACAAAGACTAACGTAGCTACATACTATGAGTGTATAAAGAGGAAGTTAGTTTCTGTGCATGACCCCTCTGGGCCCCTTCCGCTAATTCCATTAGCAGGCTTCCCGTGATTGAGTTTTCATCATAATACGTTCTTTCGTGCAAAGACCAGTTATTATGGCAGATAATAGAAATCTTGCTATTGCAGGGATAGGAGTAATTGCTCTGACCCCGAATTCTTTGCAAGAAAAAGAGGATCTCTTGAACCAAAAATTGGTTGCTCGTGAACAATTTTGACACATTCCTTTGCTGCGGAAGCTTCAGGAGAATAATCCTGATGATTTCACGAACTATCTCCAGATGACAGATCCCTGTTTTCACCGCTTATTAGCCTTGGTGTCCCCCTATATCCAGAAGCAGGACACATGTAAGCGGATTTCCATCAATGCTGCAAGAAAAAGAGGATTTCTTGAACCAAAAATTGGTTGCTCAACCGTGAACAATTTTGCCACATTCCTTTGTTGCGGGAGCTTCAGGGGAATAATACTGATGATTTCAGGAATTATCCCTGGATGACGGATCCCTGTTTTCACTGTCTGTTAGCCTTGGTGTCCCCCTATATCCGGAAGCAGGACACATGTAAGCGGATTTCCATTAATCCTGAACAGAGGCTAATAGCAACCTTGTGTTATCTGGCCACAGGGAGAAGTCTTCAGGATCTGAAATTTACCACGGGCATCTCCCCCCAAGCTCTGGAAGTGATCATTCCAGAGACATGTTATCATTCAAGAGCTGCAGAAGGACTATATCAAGGTAGGTTTTATCTTAATCCAACTTTCATTCCATGTGTTTGTGCTTGCAAATGTTTTTCTGTCAATTTTTAGGATTACATAATTCTGAATATTGTAATATGTTGGGAATGTCCTCTTTGGAATCATGCATACTGTTTGGCTTTGCTGCTCCTTTTTTTGGCTACAGGCATATTTTCCTACAGTAAAATCCCCAGCATGTTATCCTGTGTCCATACACACCTAGTCTGTTAACATTCCTGTGTTTTTTTCCCAGTTACATCTACTTACTGGCTTATCAAAAATTCTCAAAAATGTGGCTTGGATTTGTTAAGATGCAAAATCGTACAGAGTGCATGAGGCCTTATTATTCTGCAAAAGAAGTTTGCCCCAATGCCTCAGGCAGAAATGCAAAGTCTAAATAGTGAAATTCATGCGAGCTACCATAAAAATATAACAATTCGTTAATCTAGACAGCTGCTAGCACTGGTCGCATCCCATATGACCGTGCAAACCAAACTAAAATACAGAGGAGAGTGCTGCACTATCTTAATACGATCCACTCATGTGCACCCCTGCATATACTGAAGGGGGGTGCACCTGAGTGGACACAAGTACAGGTTTGGTCATTACCGATATAGTCTGTGGATCTGATTAAATTGGAATAGACTTTATATGTACATCAACGCATTTTATCGCATGAAGGATTTTGCACGTAGCACTTTAGTGCACTGGAACACTTTCTGTTTTATATTATTGGAGCAGTTTACAAGGATTTTGTTAATAAGATGTTATAACTGTATACACTGTAGACTAAGATAGCGCAGCACTCTCCTCTGTATTTTAAAAATGCAAAGTCAGCAGTTGCAAATACTGTAGCTGCTGACTTGAAAGATTATGACATTTCTTACTGTCCACTGGGCAGGCAATAGAGGAAACGATGAGGGGGCCAAACTAAAAAGGAATCTTGCTGCCTCAAGCGGCCAAAACAGGTACCCATTACCCCCCCCCCCCCCCCTGAAAGGTGCCAAATGTGGCACCAGAGGGGGGGGGGGGGTGAGGAAGCAGATCAGTTTATTTTCCACTTTTGTCTGGAAGTCCCCTTTAAAGTAGGAAAGTAGGCTATCATTTTTGGTACAGGTTTGGACAGAGTGTAGAGGGATTTGAGCCCCTGACAGTTTTTTTTTGCAGTCTGTGCCCCCGTTGGGAAGATTCCCCCTCTCTATTTGTCCTGTTTCCCCTTATCATTGAAAGTTAAAGTAAACCTAAAGACCCAAATTTGGGGTTGTCGCACGAATATTAATAGCTGGAAGTTTTTGAAATATTTTTGGTGATTTTGTGGTCCCCAAGAAATTTCTTGAAATAGCTTATATTTTCTTTCACTTCCTGTTTGTCTATGGGACAGGAAGTGAAGGTAAATCTCCACAAAGGGAGACAGATGTGGCCCCAAAATGAGGACAGGGGTTAGAACCCTCCCTTGCTCTATCCTAACTGAAACACCAAGATTTGGCCCCTAGTTCTACTTTAAGTGTATCTTTATTTTGCCTAAGCATTTGTGTATCAAATATGTTTGCAATGTTATGTGCTGAAGTAGTAATTTTTCTTTCTTTTGTTTTCTCCACAGTTCCCATCCAACCCAGAGCAGTGGCAGGAAGTAGCAGGCCAGTTTCTGGAAGAATGGGATTTTCCAAACTGTGGGGGTGCTATCGATGGAAAGCACATCTGCATTGTCCCACCGCACAACTCTGGCTCTATTATTTAAATTATAAAGATGCAAATTATGAATTCCTTTATCTGGACGTCTGCAAGAATGGGCGGCACTCAGATGGAGGAGTCATAATGCAAACCGAGTTCTATTGCCGTCTCCAGAACGGCTTGTTAAACTTGCCATCCTGCATCCAAAATGTAGATGGCCACAATTTGAGGCCTTTGCGCTAGGGGAACATCTCCTTAAGCCCTTTCCTCAGCGCAACCTCACCCCAGAACAAAGAATTTTCAATTATCAATTTTCAATTTTCAATTATCGGCTATCCCGAAGGGTGGTGGAGAATGCTTTTGGGATCTTGGCAAACCAGTTCAGGCTCTTTATGACACCTATCAATATTGCATTATATAAAATCAACCATATTGTCCTGTGCTGCTGTATCCTGCATAATTATTAAGGAAACATTATTAAGGAAACATGCAGGATGCAGACAGGTATATCAGCTCCCTGCCAACTGACAGGGACCCTGCAAAGCCTGGGCCTAGTGGAGAGGCCGAAGGACGTCAGGCTGTTGAGGGGATGACAGCCATTGAAATTGCCCGTGCTGGGTTTCCCACCGCCCCGCTGATGAAGTTCTATGAACGTAGCGCTTACGGGGGAGGAGCTATGCACGAATGCCGACCTGCATCTTACACATCACTAAGCCATCTGTGATGGAAATGCCATTTTTTAAACAGCCGTTTGTGAGTAACCATTTTTAAAATAAAGCTGCTTTGTAACTGATCCACAGTGAGCACTTAGAGTTGTTTTGGCTTCACCCTTTGTATATTCCAGGGAATCTACTGGAGTTCCTGTCTTTGCCTGGATCATCTACCCTATGAAGGGACCTGCCTATTTTACCAACTGGTAATTCGGTGGTCCAGTCCTTAAGGTGAGCAAAGCGATTGCTCTGAAGGTTAAGGGTCTCTCGCCATTATCTTCCTTGAATTGTGCGATTGTCACGTGAAATCCTCTTGGTGCTTGCTGGGACTTTTAGACCTCTTCCCCTCTCTTGTTGGACTTTTTTGTGATTGCTTTTTAATACTGCATTTATCATTGTATTTTTAATTTACCTGTTCTTGCACTGCACCTTACCTTATGCCCACAAGAAGTGCCTGAGAATTGCGGCAAAAATACATGGACTTATTATGGGGAGAGAGGCAGTTTCATGGCAGCAATTTCTTACTGATCCAGTGATTTTTCTTTGTTCTTTAAGGGGGGGGGGCTGTTGTTTTTGTTGTGAAATTAGAATAACAACCTGTTTTTTTTCCCTCATGTGTTAAACATGTCCTTTTGTTTGGCTTTTTGTATAAATAATATGCTTTATCTACTGTTGTCTCTCACTCTATGTGTAAGATATGTTCCAAAATGGGATTTTGGTTTGACACTTGCTCCAAAAGTGAAATAGGACCTTAATTTAGCCATAAGGTCACAATATCCTCTTCAGCTAAGTGCTTGGGGGTGCTGGGGAGCTGCTACACACACACACACACACACACACACAATTGTTTTGTTCTTAAAGCATCAAATGCATTAAGCAGCAAATCATTATGCCTTTACATCTCCCTTAAAATGTGGCTTCTGAAATTAGCAGGAGATGCCAACATGTACAAAGAGCACATTGTAAAATCAAATATGACAACTTACTAAGATTACAGGTATAGAGCAAGGAAATAAGAAGCCACACATTGTTGTGTCCAAACATTTTTACTCCAAGCACATTTACAGGTGCTTTGTAAGGTGCTTTAACAAACAAAGGTCTTTGTTGAGAACATCTGGGTTCTTACACATCTATCCTTGTTTTTTGGTAAGCAGGCATGTGAAAAAACATTAGCTACACTTAAAAAAGTCAGTCACTTCCAATGCTAAATGGTCTTAGAAAGTGAAGAGCAACAGGGACATCAGTATCCCAAGACTGGGTGGATGTTGCCTTTCTTAGATGGGGTCATCTGCTTTAACTCCCAAAAAAACACAAAAATGGAAGGCACGCACAACTAGTGCCTTAGCAATTAGAGTTGAGCGGACACCTGGATGTTCAGGTGAGGCGGGTTCGGCCGAACTTCGGAAAAAAGTCTGGGGTTCGGGACCGAACTTGACCCGAACTTGACCCCGAACTCTGAACCCCATTGAAGTCAATGGGGAACCCGAACTTTTGAAGACTAAAATGGCTATAAAAAAGTAACGGAAAGGGCTAGAGGGCTGCAAATGGCAAAAAAAATGTTGTTAAGAGCATGGCAAGTGCTCTGCAAACAATTGTGGATAGGGAAATAACTTAAAATAACATAAAAAAATAACAAATAAAAATAATATGCTGGAGGCCCTCTTCTCAGCAGAAGAGGTACATGAAGTCATTAAAAACCTCAGAAACTCAACGGCACGATGCCGCACATATGGTGGGAATGCCCCAGAAAATAAAAATAATATGCTGGAGGCCCTCTTCTCAGCAGAAGAGGTACATGAAGTCATTAAAAACCTCAGAAACTCAACGGCACGATGCCGCACATATGGTGGGAATGCCCCAGAATATGCCCTTTCTGGAAAAAATTATAAAATTTAATGGATAAGATAGTGGGAAAATAAAATACTTGGAAATTAAAAGAATTATAATCTTGACCTAGGACGAGGTCCATATGAAGTAGGAGGTAGAGGTGGCGGTGGAGGTGGAAGCGGCAGTGGAGGAGGACGAGGTAGCCAACACTGGTTCAAAAATACAACAATGGCTGGGTAAGGCTGGTGGTGATGTGTAGAATTCTGTCCCCCGTCGCATAGTGTCCACCCTGTACTGCACTTGCTTAGTACGTAGGACAAGGAGGTTTCAAAACCTTCCGAAGACGATGCGCAGGACGAGGTTCAAGCCACATCATCCGAGGTTGAAGCCGAGCCAAGCGAGGCCGTGCCCGAAGCGTGGCAAGCGAAGCGAGCCCGTGAGGGGCCCTGTTACTATGTGCTACCGTATGTCCACTTGAATGGTGGGGCTTGAACCTGCACTCACGGCGTGAATGTGAATCTCCTTGTCCTCCGTACTGTGCAAGTGCTGCACCTGTGCAGTAAGTGACCGGACACTATCCGATGGCCAGACAGTTTTTGTCAGAACACATGTCTATTCTGCACAAGGTATGGACAAGTCCTGTGGGATCCATGCCTGGTTCATTTTAATGAACGTGAGCTTGTCTACATTGGCTCTGGACAGGTGGCTGCGCTTGTCTGTGATAACGCCCCCTGCCGTGCTAAATACACGTTCAGATAATACACTGGCTGCCTCCAAGGCGTAAAGGGCAAGACTGCAAAACTGCAGAAAATGCTATGAAATTTTTTTTTCACTCAAATTTTTTTGGGGGATAGCACAACAGAACAAAAATAGATTGATTGAATATGTCACACTCCTGCAAACATGCAGAAAACACTGCAAATTTTTATTTTTTTGCAATAGCAGAATACACCCAGAGTATGTACAGCGTGTATCTCAAAAACTGCAAAACTGCAGAAAATGCCATGAAAAAAAAAAAATTCACTCAGATTTTTTTTTTTGGAATAGCACAATCGAAGAAAAATAGATCGATTGAATATGTCACACACTCCTGCAAACATGCAGAAAACACTGCAAACTTTTAGTTTTTTGCAATGTTTTTGCAATAGCAGAATACACCCAGAGTATGGTATATCTCACAGTAACATATGCAGTGCTGGTGCACTGAGCTTGCAGATAAAAGTTATATTTTGTCTGGCACTGGGCTCATGGCAGTGTAAAAAGACTGTGCAATGCAATCCAACCAGGTCTTAGAATTGATTTCTAAATCTGGATAATTCTCTCTCCCTTAAAGCAGACACAGGAACCTTGCCCTACACTCTATAGCTATATAGATCACTGACTAATTAGAAGATATTTCATGCATGTGGACTGACTCCTATCATGTAATTCTCTCCCTCACAGCAACAGCAGCCAGGAACCTGTCTAAAGCAGAGTGACGTGCTGTGCTGTGTGCCTTTAGCTTATATAGAGGCTCGGTCACATGCTACACTGGCCAATCACAGCCATGCCATTAGTAGGCATGGCTGTGATGGCTTCTAAGGGCACACTAGTGAAAGTAACGTGGATTGGCTGCCCTGCAGCTTTTAAATAGGCGTCAATATATCGCCGAACACCGGACCCGAACCCAAACACACAGTCAATTGTTCGGGTTCGGGACCCGGACACCCAAAAGTCCGGTACGAACCCAAACTTTACAGTTCAGGTTCTCTCCACCCTATTAGCAATGCCATTTAATACCAGTTCAAATTGTGCCTATGGTGGGTACTCCCAAACAGCAAATCTTCTAAGCCTAAAAATCACATAGTGTCTAAACATGTACTCTATACCACATCGCAGGGCATAAACTGATGTGTTTTGTGGGCACACCCCCTTCCTCTGGGATAGGCTACTCTGAGGAAGGGGAAACGCAACAGTTTAGACCCCATGATGGGATATAGCACATGTTTAGACACTCTGGGATTTATTTACTATAGGCAAATCCACTTTGCACTGCAAGTGCACTTGGAAGTGCAGTCAATGTAGATTTAAGGGGGACATGCAAGGAAAATAAAAAACAGCATTTTAGCTTGTACTTGATTGGATGATAAAATCAGCAGAGCTTCCCTTTGTTTCAGATCTTCCCCTCAGATCTAAAGTGACTGCACTTCCAAGTGCACTTGTAGTGCAAAGTGGATTTGCCTTTAGTAAATCAACCCATGTGTGTTTGTAAGGCTTAGAAGAGTTGCTTTTTGGGAGTACCTACTTTTTAAGAATTTGATCAAGAAATAAAGGTTAGCCACTAGTAGGGATGGGCCTGGTGTTCGATTCGAACCCATGTTTGAATCGAACATCGGGCGTTCGCCCCCTCGGCGAGCCCAGAACTATTTGGGCCGCTCGCATCAAATTCGTGTGATGTGAGCGGCCCGCAATGCACTGCGCCAGTCGCAGTGCATTGCTGGCTGATGATTGGCCAAGCATGCACTGTGACCCGCATGCTTGGCCAATCATAGAGCCAGCGGCGAGGAGAGCAATAATTGGCCACAGGCAGGATGCCTGTGGCCAATTATAGCTCAGGGGGTTTAGTACACGCCCCACATTATAAAAGGCCGCCCCGCCGGTGGCTTCGTATATTGTGTTCCAGTGTCAGTGTGCTGACTGCTACATTATCTGCTGTGATTCTGGGGATTAGTGTGTGCGTGCTGTTAGTACAGCATTGCAGTATCACATCTGGGGGGTGTCTATAGTATGCCTGTGAAGGGGCGCATGTTTCCTGTGCTTAGAACTGTCCCTGCACAAAGTGTCCTTTTTGCAGGAAAAAAAAAGCTATTTCAAATCTCTCGCGGCTAATGAATTGATGGCTCCAGTAACACAGAGACCAGTCATTCATTGAAAGTCATTGATAAAAAAAAGTCATTGATAAAAAAAAAAAAAAAAAAAAAAAAGCGTGGGTGTCCCCCCAAATTCAATTACTAGGCCCTTCAGGTCTGCTATGGATATTAAGGGGAACCCCGGCCAAAAAAAAAAATGGCGTGGGGTCCCCCTCAAAATCCATACCAGACCCTTATCCGAGCACGCAATCTGGCAGGCCGCAGGAAAAGAGGGGGGGGCGAGGGCAGCCCCCCTCCTTCCTGAACCGTACCAGGCCACATGCCCTCAACATTGGGAGGGTGCTTTTGGGTCCCCCCCAAAGCACCTTGTCCCCATGTTGATGAGGACAAGGGCCTCTTCCCCACAACCCTGGCCATTGGTTGTAGGGGTCTGTGGGCGGGGGGCTTATCGGAATCTGGAAGCCCCCTTTAACAAGGGGACCCCCAGATCCCGGCCCCCCTTTGTTAAAAGGTAAGGGGGTACAAAAGTACCCCTACCATTTCACCAAAAAAGTGTAAAAAATTGTAAAAATGACAGTAGACGGTCTTTGACAATTCCTTTATTAAAATCTTCTTTCTTCTGGTCTTCCTTCTTCCTTTCTTCATCCTTCGGTTTCTTCATCTTCTCCTTCCGGCATCCTCTTCCATCTTCTTCTTCCATCATCTTCTTCCTCCGATCCGCTTCTTCTTGCTCTGGTCTTCTCGTCCAGCATCTTCTTCCACGGCATCGGTGTCTCTTCTGGGCCGCTCCGCGCAATGGGAGGCTCCCGCTGTGTGAGGCTTCGCTGTATCTGACAGGTCTTTTATAACGGAGGGTGGGGCCACCTGGTAACCCCGCCCCCTCTGACGCACAGGGACATCATTGGGAGTTCCCTATGGCTTTCCCCGTGACCTGCATGCGCGGAACTTCCAATATGCATAAGCCGGGAGCTCCTCACTGCCTGAGCCAGCAAGTTGCACTAGCCCCGGATCCAGGCCAGCAGGGTGCCCGCAGACAGCGGGAACCAACCGGGGAACACCCACACAGCATTTTTTTGCCAGGCAGCTCGGTCCGCCGTGACCTGGGACTGCAATTCACATCTGAGGGAACCAAGATGGCGGCCGCGTCTCAGCCACGAGACATGGACACAGGGGGACAAGCGGAATTCAGGCAAGTCATTGCCACAGCCACGTTAGCCTACACACCCCAGGCAAACCCCAGCATCTCCTACAACGTGACCCCATCACCTACATTCACAGAATCGCTCATAGAGCGGTCGATGAACAGTTACATGCTATCCCCTCTGGGTAATACCCCAGTTCATCAGGACACCATTATCTTCCAAGAAAGCCCAGGCACTGATATACCTCAGAATGCAGGAGACTTGTTTTTTAAACTGTCTGAGTCACTGGAAAGGGGCCTGTCTCACACTGCCAACAAAATCACTAGCTCATCTCACAAGACCCAACAATGGACTCATCAAATCTTCAAGCGGATCCTCTAAACGTCCCACGCCTACAAGTCCGATCTCCCCCTCGTGGAAAACAAACAAAAGCAAACGAGTGAAGGAACCCATGCCTACCTGAAGACGGACAAAACACTATCTATTTTATCTTACTACCCAGCAACCCTGTTCGTCAAATTTAAAGGGGTCCTCCTTCCTGATCTGGGAGACCGTCCTGATTCCCTTACACTACCCCATCCACTTTTCCTCACAGGAATGACTATTCACCTCCTCTGTTTAGACGCAGACACCCCTCAACAAGGATATGGATCAAGGGGAACCTTACCCAACAAGCAACTTGCCTGAGATGCTACATCCTAAAAATATAAAGGAAACCATGCTGGTCCCACATCCATCAGCCTTAAGGACTGTTACTAGTATCCCAGGATCAAGAAGGGATGGACTTAAACAATTTTCTCCTGATTTAGGGGCCACTCATGGCACAATCCGCTAAAATATTGTGCAATGTGAAGTCAGGCCTAACCTCTACCCAACCTTCCTCCCTAGACCCCTTTCCTCCCCCCACCCCCTTTCCCACATCCCTCTCATCCCCTTCCCCCTCCTTCCCCTTCCCCGACATCTTACAAAGGACTAAGTTCTAATTGTCCTGCTGGTTTTGATTCATTGTTGCAATAACGTTACAGTTTCTTATAAAGATACCGTTTATATATTTTTTATTGCTTTTGTATAATTACAGGGATGGCTTTGGCTGGGGCAGCAGTCATGCGCCTCCATCCATCTCTCGATCATGGGTTCATCATCTTCGGGTGATGGAACATTAGTCCTTTTTAGAGGACTACCACTGTTGTGTGTATGCCTGAGATCGCTCCATCATCTACAAAGAGGGGTAAGTGAAGTCTATATCGATATACTCATTTCCTCCATTGGTCATGCCAAATAACAGCACGCTCCTCCCCACCCTCAGAATAGTCTCCCACAACGCGCAGGGCCTTAATTCAACAATTAAGAGAAGAAAAGTCATTCAGACATACCAATCACAAAAAATGGCAGTAGTTCTGCTACAGGAGACACACTTTCCAATACGATACACCCCTTCTTTTCTCCATGCTCACTACCCCCAAATATTTTTAGCAAATGCGGAAGACAAGACAAAGGGTGTATCAATCCTTTTTGCAAAAACATGTAAATTCAAAGCCTTTCAGGTACACAAGGACCCTGAGTGTAGGTATATTTTAGTGAAGGGATCGATAGAAGATCACTTGTATTCATTCATCTCTTACTACACTCCCAACAAAGGCCAGGCTAAATGTTTTCTTTCCATGTTCCAAACCTTAGGGCCTCTATTGGAAGGGACGGTGAAATATGGTGGAGACTCCAATATCGCACTCGACCAAAACCTTGACAAATCTAAACCACCTTCAGCACAACTCACCCACCCCACGAAAATTAGCTTCAAAATAGCGAAATTGATTTACCAAAAAGGTCTTGCCGATATCTGGCGAGAACTTAACCCGACCAACAGGGACTACACACATTTCTCGTACCCTCACCAATCTTATTCCAGAATCAATCACATTTTTATCTCTTCGATACATATCCCCGCAGTAATCAAAGCCTCCATAAAGGACGTGGCCCTATCAGACCATTCTATGGTTATACTCACATTACAGGGACACCTCACCAGGCCTCCCCTTCCACACTGGAGACTCAAGGAAACTTTACTTAATGACCCAATCCAGGCTATCATACTTGACAAAGCATTGAAAGACTATTTCCTCCTTAATGACGTAGAGGGAATCTCGGCTGAGATGTTATGGGCGGCCCACAAAGCTACAATCCGGGGAAAGTTAATCCAGCTTCACAAATTAAAAAAGAAAGAGCCTCGGACGTAGAGAAACTAGAGAGAGACTTCTCCGCTTTATGCAAACAGCACAAAAAAGACCCGACAAAGGTCCAAGTCGCCCAGCTAGATGCTGCCCAAACAGCTTTAAACCTTGCGCTCACAGTCAAGGCCGAGAGTACCTTGCTTTGGAGTGGAGCGAGATTTTATCAACAAAAAGATAAAATGAGCACGATGTTAGCTACTAAGCTACTAAAACTGGCAATGTAGGGAATGAGATTAAACAGTGTCACCTTATGCATCAACCAAACAGCTCAAAATCTTATCGAACTTGTGTGGACAGTTCCTACTAGCATAGGTTAACTTATACAAGGGAAGGGTGGCATTTATAGCCAGTTTCCATCCACTCACAGTAGAAGGAGATGAGGATTTCCAGTGTAAAATAATTTCCCTACATGCATACAGTAGTATGCAGAGTAGAACACAAAGAGTTGTGTATATTTAGCAGGTACCACACCATGCACAAGACTCAGTAACCAAATGATCAGGTTCATGGGAAGAGAGAGATCACTCACAGTATTTACCATAGCCACTACTCTGTTTCAATAGTGTTGTAAAGCTGAGCACGACCAAAAGACATAGAAATAAGTGCCCACCTCTGTGCCACACAAAAGGAAAGTGTCTGATGTCCCAGGGTAAATAAGAGATAATCATTGGGGTGTACAATATACACAATGGAAGAATTTCAGTTGAAGGAACCGATCTCTAGAGGAAATCAAGAGTTTCAAGAATTGAAGCACACAGTCTTATCAGTCATCTTCCGTCAAAGAAAGGATGTCAGCCTTCCATTTGTTATATAGAGCCAACATATTGGGCAGAGTTAAAAAAATCAGCTGAGAATAAAGTGCCCACAGTGGTATGATGAGGTCTTCAGAGGAGTTCTTTCTAAGGGGTCAGAAGTCAGTATAATGTTATGGGGAAATTGTGCATTAGCAGCATGACGTAACTGTATTATCCAGAAAAACATATGACTGGGCAACCGGTAGCAGTTCCGCAGTTCACTAAAAGACAGGAGGGAGCCGTGTGGCATATGTTTTAGAATAATTCTGTGCCTGGCCCAGATAGAAGGGTCCAGAATTGTGCGAAAGTGGGGAAGGTTGGGGTATATGAAAAGTACGTATTCTCCGCTGCATACTGAGTCCAAGCTTGTTTACACACAATAAGTGTTGTTTTTATCTGGATATATAGTGTCATGGCTAATTTAAGGTCCACAGAAGGGCAAATTTCCAAGGGTCGCATAGGAGCCAAGCAATGCAGCCTCGAGTGTAACAGCAGCATTGTCTCTAGGCTGCGTGAACCACCAGCGAAGAGCCAAAGCACCACAATCAAGTGGAAGATACAAGACCGACTTAGCAATTCTAGGGAGGCACCCGACCCATACAAAGAAGCTAATTGATTTATCCAACTTGTTAAAAAGATATTTAGGTATAGGAACTGGGGTTTGACTAAAAAATATTAAAAATGTAGGCAGAAACACAACTTTTATTAAGTTTACCCGACCTAGGTGCTAAGGGGGAGAGATGTCCATGTGGAGCATTTCCTAGTAAAGGTATGGAGCAGCGTGAGAAGGTTATCGGACATGTAACAAGAAATATTACGTTGGACTTCCACACCCAGATAAACAAAATTTCGTCACAACCTTAAGTGGAGTGAAGGGAATTGTAGGGAGGGGTCCCAAGGTGAGAAGGAACACCAAGGAGGGGGAGTAAACTCCAAACCCAGCTCACTCTCCCATTCTCTAATAAAGTAAGGGGTGGACATTGATTGCACACTCAACACAAGCTTATACATAAGTGAAAGGAGATGCCCTGATTCTGGAAGCCTCACTCACTGTGATTCACATGGAGATAGAAAGTCTTGTGGTCGTAGGCTATTAAAAAAGTCTGCCAACTTGCGGTATCTCCATTCCTCTAGTGGAAAAGTACCATAAAGAGACTGTAGGTCGTTCAGTGACAGTAGTTACTCTGGGGGGCACATTTAGTGCAAATGGTATCCACATCATTCCCCAGGATCAGAAAAATTGTATGTCTTCACCTGGCAAAAACTATAGAAGCCCTCTCAAGGGTGCCAAGGGAGCCAGTGAAGAAGCAAAGTGACCTGCCCCATTTAATCTGTCCCACACCGCAAGCGTATTATAAGTTAAGGTAGATGTCCAGTTCTAGATTCCCCTGTAAGCCGCTGGGATCCATGTTTCTAACCGCCATCATTTTTTCTAAGGGGACCCAGAGATTAGTTGTAACATCATGATGCCAATTCAAAACCAGTGCCAATTGTTTAAAAAAAGACCTTGGATGGGCTTTAGGAAAAGTATATAGTAAATAAACAATACGTGGTAAGATGGTCAGTTTTAGTACATTTATTCTCCCAAACCACGTCAAAGGAAAGCCCTGCCATTGCTTCAAGTTCCGCAAAATGCCACCCAGTAGGGTTCCATAATTAAGTTAAATTGTAATTACTGTCTCAAAGACACAGACATACCCGACGGAATATGAATGGTTAGGAGTTCCAAGTTATTATAATTAATTTTAAAATGAGATAATAAGCCAAACTGACGTGTCTCCCCCATAAGCACAGGCAGAGAGATTTGTGGTTGCGTTAGGTAACAGAGGAGGTCATTGGCATATGCTGAAAATTTGTGTTCTGTGGAACCTATACGGATCCCAGTGATGTCAGGATTGTTTCTAATTGTTCTAAGAAAGGGTTCCAGCACCAGAGTAAATAATAAAGTGGACAGCAGGCATTGATGTTGTGTCCCATTTCTTATATGGAACGGATCAGACAACATTCCGTTTATTTTCACTAAAGCTTGGGGCTTACAATGCAAAGCCCATCATTAGTTTGCTGAGACCTATCCCTTGAAGCACCTCCGTCATTGATGTCCAATTGACCCTATTGAAGGCTTTTTCTGCTTTTATCGACAACACTAGCATTTGCTCAGGACCATGCTCGGCCCAATGCAAAACATGCCCACTGGCTTCACGGCCCACTATGAAGCATGTTTGGGCTGGATGAATGACGGTCACCAAATGGTCCTGAAGACAGACAGCTGACACTTAGTGCTCTTAAATGAGACAAGGACAAGACAAGACAATGACAAGGTCAAGAGGTATATGCTTTGTTCATATTTCATGTCTGAGGTTTACAACTGCTTTAAGTAAGGAGATTGGCCTGGAGGAGACACTATTCCCAGGGTCCTTCTCTGGTTTGGGCACCAACACAATAAGGGCCTCTGACATAGGATCCAGTAGAGATCCCAGTGAGGTAAATTGACCAAGCAGAGAAATGAGCATAGGCGCCAGCAGCTCTTGATAAAGAGATCAGAATTTAACTAAACAAACAAAGATTTGGGGGGCGCACCCTAAAAAATGCATTAAAGATTGTGAATAATTCAACTAGAATCCCATTGACTAAAATTTATTTTACTGTATTTTCTACTGAGAACAGATTTCATAAACATTTGCACAAAAATTGTGCAATATAAAATGTAATATTAACATAATTTGCATACTTCCGGTTTCCTGCTTTTAGAAAATGTATAGTTTATCAGTCTTTTGTACATGTTTAACTCAATAATGTATATTTTAGGTTGTGTTTGAAAAATAGAACAGTTGACCTACCATTGAATGGGTTAAACCCTTTACATTTCCTTTCATGCAAATACTAGAGTACTAAAGGCCAGGGGTACATATACGTGGCTATGATGGCCAAACACTTGACAGATAGAGGAGAAGAGCATTTAATATCTGTTAATTAAGGTTACACTCACCAACAAATCATTATGCTCCTTTGTCAAATAATCGAATCAACGTTTAAGAAAACCCCATTCAATTGCATTCAAAAAAAGTAATTATCACATTGAGTGCACAAAAAGAAAAAACAAAAAAGGTTAGCGCTAATTAACAACAAAACCTGATGGTATAGGTGTTACTGTATTGAGGTGCACATAGATGTAAGATGTTCATGGACCTAGCTGACCAGTTTCAGTCAGGGTGAGATACTGATGAACATCTTCCTCAATTACTCCCTGACTGACCCATTTTGGATTTTTCCCATAAGATTAATTGATGCCAGGAATATCTATTCTCCTGACAGGTATAATAAAAAAAATCCAGACATACATGTTCATGTAGAGATTTTGCAAGAAAATGTTTTTTCTGTGGCAGGATTATGTCTTTATGTCAAACCTCTGGCTGATAAATCTGGTTAGCCAGGATGTGAGGACGAACAATAAGAGTTATTTGATTAATGTCACATAGAATGTGATCTGTTTTCTGACCAGTCTTAGCCTTACCTCTTTCCTCTCCTGCTACATTCCAGATTCTTTGAAGCACTGATCTTCAATTTATTTTGAATGGGGCTAGGGATTTTACTGTCAAACCATGGCCATTGCAAATTGTCAGACTGCGCTACATCAGACAAGGCAGGGAAAGAAAGCTGAATTATCTGCACTGTAGACCTGATAATGCTGTAGCAGGTCAGTGCTAGGGGCTAACGATTTAGATTTGTAACACAACATTGGCTCATTAGCCAATGCATTTTGATAATGTCGCCTATTGATGACGAAATGCAAGCTGATGTTACCATGCGTCACTTCCAGCCCAGTGAGTGGAACGCAAAGAGTTTTCTATTTTTATTACCGTAAGACTGGTTTGTAGACATAACGATGCAGGGTGTATGATTTAAAAAGCATATCTTGAATACATATTTTCTTACAGGTGGTGGGTTTGATATCAAGTAACCTTACTGTATGGAATTTATTGGCTTGTTTCACAAGTCTTTTTCAAATTAATAAAGTAATTTTCAAATCAAATATTTTTTTTTAATATATTTAATATTTATATTAAATAGATACAATTTATATATTTATATTAAATATATTAATAACAGGCATTTTTCCAGGTTTTCCGGTAATATGAGATTTTAGTGATTGGGTGTAAAAAATAATCTTTAAAATTCTATTTTTTTTTTAAATATGCATATAAAAATAATAAAATAATATACAAACCTTGAGAAACCAGATGTATAACATTATTGTTAAGTTTGGTTAGGGTCCACTCATACTAAATGCGTTAGGGCTGCGATGGGCAGCTACTCCAAGGCAATCCCAGTGCAAGACAAGGTAAAAGGCCTTGTCTCCTACCTGAACAGTTTATGCCACCACATTGCAGTGGTGTGAACTGCAAAAAAATAATTTTGCAAAGCAATCCACCGCCTTACACCATGCTGAGTGATACTAATGGAACATTTTTTATTTTTTTTAAATAACAAACATGTCATACTTACCTCCACTGTGCAGCTCGTTTTGCACAGAGTGGCCCCGAACATGCATTTCTGGGGTCCCTTGGCAGCTCTTGCGGCTCCTCCCCGCATTAGATAACCCCCTTGGAGAAGCTCTCTCCCAAGGGGGTTACCTTGCGGGCGCACTCCAGAGTCCAGCATTCGGCCTCCATAGATACCCAATGCAGGACTCGGCCTTGCCCCCCGGCACCCGTGTCATTGGATTTGATTGACAGCAGCAGGAGCCAATAGCTACGCTGCTATCAATCTATCCAATCAAGAGCTGGGAACCTGTGGAGAACCTGTGGATGGAAATTCGGGGGGTTAGGTAAGTAAAATGGGGGGGGGGGGGCTAGGGGGCCAGTGACTGCAAGGTGTTTTTTCACCTTAATGCATAGGATGCATTAAGGTGAAAAAACACGAGCCTTTACAACCACTTTAAGAAGATGTCACTTTATTACATTTCAATAGTGTTGGTTTATAAAAAAATAAATAAAATGTAAGTGTGATGCACCATGATAGGCACATCAGTGCCACTGTCATTGTGCGCGCGATCGCCGCATGCTGCGTGGCCGTGACCGCGGGTTCCGTGGACTCGATGTTTGCCGGGTGCCCGCGATTGTGTCACGGAGTGGAAGAACTGGGGGGTGCCTTTGTAAACAAGGCATTTCACTGTTCTTCCCAGTGATATGACAGAGATCACTACTTCCTGTCATCGGGAGCAGTGATTGCTGTAATGTGTATAGTAGCCCATCCCCCCACAGTTAGAATCACTCCCTAGGACACACTTAACCCCTTAATTACTCCCTAGTGGTTAACCCCTTCCCTGCCAGTGTAATTTACACAGTAATCAGTGCATTTTTTTAGCACTGATCGCTGTATAAATTACAATGGTCCCAAAATAGTGTCAAAAGTGTCCGATGTGACCACCATAATGTCGCAGTCCCGATAAAGATCGCAGATCGCCGCCATTACTAATAAAAAAATGAATAATAAAAATGCCATAAAACTATCCCCTATTTTGTAGACGCTATAACTTTTGCGCAAACCAATCAATATACGCTTATTGAATTTTTTTTTTAACCAAAAATATGTAGAAGAATACATATAACATAACCGAGGAAAAAAAAATTTTTTTTTTTTATATATTTTTTTGGGGGATATTTATTATAGCAAAAAGTAAAAGATATTGTTTTTTTCAAAATTGGCGCTATTTTTTTGTTTATAGTGCAAAAAATAAAAGCCGCAGAGGTGATCAAATACCACCAAAAGAAAGCTCTATTTGTGGGGAAAAAAGGACGTCAATTTTGTTTGGGTGCAACGTCGCACAACAGCGCAATTGTCAGTTAAAGCGACGCAATGCTGAATCCCAAAAAGTGCTCTGGTCAGGAAGGATGTAAATCCTTCCAGGGCTGAAGTGGTTAAACTAAAAGTGATTTGGTAAAGTTAGAGTTAATTAACATTAGTGCTGTACAAGATTGAGCTAAAGAGTAAATGTAACATCACGTACTGCCATTTCTTAAGTAGGGATGATTTCTAATGAAAATCTTTTTCCCAATGAATACAGTATTTCTATGCAGGCAATTTAGCCTCATAATATCAGTGAATGAAGCTCTTTATTAGAACAGGGCCTTTTCTTTCAAAGATGGCCTAAAATCACACTCTATCTGAAATATTCAGAAACATTGGAAAAACGTTTAGCTAAAAGCAGAAGAAAATGTCCCATAATTTAAAGGGAAACAAAGCCCCTTACACAAAAAAAAGAGAAAGGATCTAAATAGAGGAAGATGCTGAATGGCCCTTTCATAAGTTTCGTCACAGATGAAGGGATGCTAACAACATTTGATTGCTGGAATAGCCTTATATAATGTACTTAATGGCCTTACTGTCACTTTGCAAAGAAGTATTAGTGGTCAGGAACAGCTGCATGGATCAATAGCAGTAAATCAATGACTTGAGATAGAATGCCACGGCAAGTGCTATAGGAAATTATTAGGATTAAGTCAAGGCACTCAATTACAACTGACATTAAATACAAGTAATACAAATGAAGAGGGTGTATGAGGTGTACAAAAACGAACAAATATTCTGTGATTTTTTTTTTTTATATCATTTGACAGCATTAAAAGTTTACTTTTTTATTCTTTGCTAATACATTTGGTCTCTAGCTTAAGTGAGCTAAACTAAAGTCCCACTGTAACTGTGATCAGGCAGGCTTTTTATTGCAGAAGAGGCATGCAATACCTCTTCTACAATAACTATACCTACCCGATGATCACAGCGATCCCCGAAATGTAAGCTTACTGCGGCCGGCCCAATCCTGTGTTTTAGGATAACTAGCTCCTGTGCATACACAGGAGTGATGTCATCTCGCACCAGCCAATAAAGAGGCCCAAAAACTGGCACACAGGGGAAGATGCCGGGGCCAAAGGGACGTCGGAAAGTTGAGTATCTATGCCTTTAGCTCCTCTTTAAAGTTTTACTAAACCCACAAAAAAAAATGTGTCTGTATATGCAGTAAAGCATGCTTGTTATACTCACTGTGGAACTTACGGGGTTAATCCTGTGCATTTTGTAAAAAGTCTGTTTGATCCTGTCTTCTCTGATCCTCCCCTTCTTCCACTGTCTCCAAGCCATCTCCTGATAGAACAGAGCTTTTGGAGTCACTCTTTACATGCTCAGTTTGGTGTGTATTGCTAAAGAGTTTTTTTTTTTCTACTGGGAGGGTGCATGTGATCAGCACAAGGCCAATCACCACTGTCCAGACCGAGGGTCAGGGGTTCTGCAGCCTCTTAGGAAAGTCAGAGGAGAATGAAAACTCCTCCTACAAGCTTTAACCAGACACTGATACAAGTCACAAGACTGTTATTTACTGCTGATGAGAAAAGGTATAGCAGTTTATATTTACTAAAATAATAGCTTTTTCCTGTTCTGTGTACACTTTAAGTTAACCTTTATATAAGGCTATTTTATTAAAAGGACCATCTGGGGAGGTTACTAGAAGTAGTTTTGGCCGAACGGTTCAGTTCGAGCATGAGTTTGGGCCGAACATTGGCTATTCGCCCGTTCGATGAACACCTGAAGTATCATTATCGACTGTTTGGGCCGCCGAATGACCACAACACACTACGCTGCCACACAGTGCATTGGAAGCCCTGATTGGCTGAAGCAATGAAAGCTTTGCCCGATCAGGGCACAAAGCACTGTCAGAGTCATGATTGGACACTGTCATGATGACTCTTTCCAATCATGGCTCATTGCTCTTAGTCCCACCCACACTATAAAAACATTCTTCCCATAGCGGCCATTTGCAGTGTGTTATTGGCATGGAGAGAGATAGAACAGGGCTCTGTTCAGTGCTACTAGTTAGTGTGCTTTAGTGTACTATTGTGATTCTATTGTGAGTGTAAAGTGTCAGTTTAGTGTGAATCTAGTGATAGTGCAGTGTGAGTGTAGTGTGACTGTTCATTTTTACTTAAGTGTCATTTTTTTTCCATTAGGGCAGGTCTCCTGCAGTATATTTCAGTGCGTTGCTGCACGTTTACCGCAGTATAGTTCTGTGCATTGCTGCGTGTTTATTGCAGTGCTTTAGTGCACGTTTACCGCAGTATATTTCAGTGCAGTATTGCACGTTTACTGCAGTATATTGCAGTGTGTTAGTGCACATTTAATGCAGTATATTTCAGTGCGTTGTTACATTTTTACCATAGTATATTGCAGTGCATTAGTGCATGTTTAACGCAGTGTATTTCAGTGCATTGATTCATGTTCACCGCAGTATAATGCAGTGCATTAGTGCACGTTTAACACAGTATATTTCAGTATCTTATTGCATGTTTACTGCAGTATATTGCAGTGTGTTAGTGCATGTTTAACACAGTATATTTCAGTGCATTAATGCATGTTTACAGTAGTAAATTGCACTGCGTTAGGGCACATTTAAAGTATATTTCAGTGCATTATTTCACATTTACCGCAGTATATAGCAGTGTGTTAGTGCATGTTTAATGCAGTATATTTCAGTGCGTTGCTGCACGTTTACTTTAGTATATTACAGTGTATTAGTGCACGTTTACTGCAGTATATTGCAGTGCATAAGTACAAGTTAATGCAGTATATTTGAGCCTTAGGGCATTCCCCGGCTCAAATTACCACATAAAACGGTACCTAACAACAGGTTATCTGCCTAAAAAACAGTGCTGTTAGCGACAGAAAAACAGAAAAAGAAAAAAGAAACAACAAGATACAAACAATAGAACATCACTGCTCAGCCACTCCATTTAGAGAAATTATGAAAGGAGAATGTGCAACTCGTCTTCGATAGAGATGAGGTTTCCCAAGAGGGAACTCAGGTACTAGGCCTAGGATACTAAGGGTTCAACTAAAGGGTTGTCATGAGGGCCTTAGCAGGTGTTAGCACGGAAGGAGTAGTTAATGGGTGTCAGATAAACCATCTACTCTTGAGCGGCGTTAGTGGAGGCAAAGTCAAGCCATAGTTTCCACACTTCCACACAAATTTAGCAGTACACCCACGGGGGTGATATGTGGCTTTATATAAATGGTATTGTAGAGCTGACCAGGGCTTTCCAAGAGTTCAGAGAGGGCGCTTCTGATTGTTTCCATTTTAGTAATATTGCTTTAAGGGTGTAAAAAAGCAGAGTCCTATGAGGGTCTTAGTTGCTGTGCAGTGCGCTAAAGAGCCCACCAGGCCCAGCAAGCAGACTGGTACAGTCAGAGCCGGTCGGCCCTATAGGCACACTATGCAAGCTGCTTAGGGCCCCGCCGCTGTGGGGGGGCCCCCAAGACCCAGCATCCCCCCTGTACCTCTGGCTGGCCGTTTAGAGTGCAGTGAGGAGAGGTGGGAGGAGGTGGAAGGCGGTGATCGACAGCTCTATGGTGCTTGAGTGGGCAGCGGGATCTCCCTGGGGTTTGTAGTACTCTCAGTGTATACAGTGGAGAGGAGAAGGGAGGGGCCTCTGACCCAGGCAGGAATCAGTTTCACTTTCACTCTGCTTGAACACTGTTGCTGATGCCCGATGATGCCTGATGATGATGTATACATTCGGAGATAGAACTACTAGCCCCAGGGAGATCCCCCTGCCTGTGGACACCATATAGCTGCCGATCGCCGCCTCCCACCTCCACCAGCCAGGTACAGGGGAACCTCTGCAAGGAGGGGAGTCAGCTGTTTGTGGGCCCAAATGTAAGAGGGGGGGCTTTCTGGGGACACTAATGTAAGGAAGGGGGTCTCTGGGGACATCAATGTAAGAGGGGGCTCTCTGGGGACACTAATGTAAGGAAGGGGCCCTCTGGGGACACTGATGTAAGGACGGGGCCCTCTGGGGACACTGATGTAAGGACGGGGCCCTCTGGGGACACTGATGTAAGAGGGGGCCCCCTGGGGACACTGAAGTAAGAGGGGGCTCCCTGGGGACACTAATGTCAGAGGGGGGGCTCTCTGGGGACCCTGGTGTAAGTGGGGGCTCTCTGAGGACCCTAATGTAAGGGGAGGCTCTCTGGGGACCCTGATGTAGGGGGATACCCTCTGGGGACCCTGATGTAAGTAGGGGGGCCCTCTGGGGACACTGATGTAATAGGGGGCCCCCTGGGGACACTGAAGTAAGAGGGGGCTCCCTGGGGACACTAATGTCAGAGGGGGGGCTCTCTGGGGACCCTGGTGTAAGTGGGGGCTCTCTGAGGACCCTGATGTAAGGGGAGGCTCTCTGGGGACCCTGATGTAGGGGGATACCCTCTGGGGACCCTGATGTGAGTAGGGAGGCTCACTGGGGACCCTGATGTAAAGAGGGGCTCTCTGGGGACCCTGATGTAAGGAGGGGCTCTCTGGGGACCCTGATGTAAGGGGAGGCTCTCTGGGGACCCTGATGTAAGGGGAGGCTCTCTGGGAAACCTAGAGTAGGGGGAGGCTCTCTGGGGATCCTGATGTAGGGGCAGACTCTCTGAGGGCACTGATTTAAGGGGGGCTCTCTGGGGACCCTGATGTAAGGGGGGGGCTCTCTGGGGACCCTAATGTAGGGGAGGCTCTCTAGGGACCCTGATGTAAGGGGAGGCTCTCTGGGGACCCTAATGTAGGGGGAGGCTCTCTGGGGACCTTGATGTAGGGGGAGACTATCTGAGGACACTAATTTAAGGGGGACTGTCTGGGGACCCTTGTGTAAGGGGGGGCTCTCTGAGGACCTTGGTGTAAGGAGGGGCTCTCTGAGGACCCTGATGTAAGGGGGGCTCTCTGAGGACCCCATTCTGTTCTATATTGTTGTACTTATTCTTTGACTGTTTTGTTTAAAGGAGAGAGGATTGTTTTGGGAGCGCTGAAGTGTCAGGTGTGACTGTGTGGCAATGGCAAATGGTTTACATAGCTCACCGCATCACGGGTCAAGTAGAGGGCCCCTTAGCAGAATTTTGCTTAGGGCCCCAGGGAGGTCAGGATCGGCACTGGGTACAGTCAGCAGGATTGGGATTGTTACGTCACCTCTACCCAGAAAGAGTGTACTATGGGACAGGACCACAACATATGACAGAAACCGGCCTCTAGATTACCACATTTCCAACAGCTAGGATAGGCCCCAGGATAAAATTTGATCAGCCATTGCGGCGGTAAATACACCCCATAACTGCCACTAATTGGAGAAAAGGGTATTCCCACATATCCTCCCAATCCTCTGTGTCTAGTTCAGGAAAGTCCACCCTCCATTTGGCTTGGAGAGTTTTAAGCCCGAAATGCATTTATGGTAGTAGTGCCCTATATATGGTGGATAGGGGTTTTACCAGTTCATCCTTCCGGAGGAGGGATTCTAGAGTGGAGTGAAGGAGTAATAGTGGTTGAGATTCAAATTGGGAAGAGAAGGCGTGTCTAAGCTGTAGATATCTAAAGAAGTAGCAGTTGGGTAAGTCATGTTTCTGTTTGAGGGTGTTAAAGGGCAGGATAGCCCCGTCAGCACATACAGTGGTGTGAAAAAGTGTTTGCCCCCTTCCTCATTTCCTGTTCCTTTGCATGTTTGTCACACTTAAGTGTTTCGGAACATCAAACCAATTTAAACAATAGTAAGGACAACACAAGTAAACACAAAATGCAATTTGTAAATGAAGGTGTTTATTATTAAAGGTGAAAAAAAATCCAAACCATCATGGCCCTGTGTGAAAAAGTGATTGCCCCCCTTGTTAAAACATACTATAACTGTGGTTATCCACACCTGAGTTCAATTTCTCTAGCCACACCCAGGCCTGATTATTGCCACACCTGTTCACAATCAAGGCATCACTTAAATAGGAGCTGCTTGACACAGTAAGGTCCACCAGAAGATCCTTAAAAGCTACACATCATGCCGAGACCCAAAGAAATTCAGGAACAATTGAGAAAGAAAGTAATTGAGATCTATCAGTCTGGAAAGGGTTATAAAGCCATTTCCAAAGCTTTGGGAATCCAGCGAACCACAGTGAGAGCCATTATCCACAAATGGCGAAGACATGGAACAGTGGTGAACCTTCCCAGGAGTGGCCGGCCACCCAAAATTACCCCAAGAGCGCAGCGACGACTCATCCAAGAGGTCACAAAAGACCCCACAACAACGTCCAAGGAACTGCAGGCCTCACTTGCCTCAGTTAAGGTCAGCGTTCATGCCTCCACCATCAGGAAAAGACTGGGCAAAAATGGCCTGCATGGCAGAGTTCCAAGGAGAAAACCACTGCTGAGCAAAAAGAACATCAAAGCTCGTCTCAATTTCTCCACAACACATCTTGATGATCCCCAAGACTTTTGGGACAACATTCTGTGGACCGATGAGACAAAAGTGGAACTCTTTGGAAGGTGTGTGTCCAAGTATATCTGGCGTAGAAGGAACACTGCATTTCAGAAAAAGAACATTATACCAACAGTAAAATATGGTGGTGGTAGTGTGATGGTCTGGGGCTGTTTTGCTGCTTCAGGACCTGGAAGACTTGCCGTGATAAAAGGAACTATGAATTCTGCTGTCTACCAAGAGATCCTGAAAGAGAATGTCCGACCATCTGTTCGTGTACTCAAGCTGAAACGAACTTGGGTTCTGCAGCAGGACAATGATCCTAAACACACCAGCAAGTCCACCACCGAATGGCTGAAGAAAAACAAAATGAAGACTTTGGAGTGGCCTAGCCAAAGTCCTGACCTGAATCCTATTGAGATGTTGTGGTATGACCTTAAAAAGGCCGTTCATGCTCGAAAACCCTCTAATGTAACTGAATTAGGACAATTCTGCAAAGATGAGTGGGCCAAAATTCCTCCAGGACGCTGTAAAAGCCTCATTGCACGTTATCGCAAACGCTTGGTTGCAGTTGTTGCTGCTAAGGGTGGCCCAACCAGTTATTAGGTTTAGGGGGCAATCACTTTTTCACACAGGGCCATGATGGTTTGGATTTTTTTCACCTTTAATAATAAACACCTTCATTTACAAATTGCATTTAGTGTTTACTTGTGTTGTCCTTGACTATTGTTTAAATTGGTTTGATGTTCCGAAACACTTAAGTGTGACAAACATGCAAAGGAACAGGAAATGAGGAAGGGGGCAAACACTTTTTCACACCACTGTATATGGTCAAGTACCTTAATACCCCTTGTTGCCCATAAGCTCGGGTCAGGTATAGTGTGGAATAGGGATGAGCCGAACACCCCCGGGTTCGGTTCGCAACAGAACCTGCAAACGGACCGAAAGTTTGCACGAACGTTAGAACCCTATTAGTTACAATGGACGCGAACATTCAAAATCTAAAGTGCTAATCTAAAGTGGCCAATATGCAGGTTATTGTTATAAAAAAGGTTTGGGGACCCGGGTCCTGCCCCAGGGGTCATGTATCAATGCAAAAAGAAGTTTTAAAAACTGAAGTTTTTTCTGGAGCAGTGATTTTAATGATGCATAAAGTGAAAAAAAAAGTGAAATATTCCTTTAAATATGGTACCTGGGGGGTGTCTAAAGTAGGCCTGTGAAGTGACATGTGGTTCCCGTGTTTAGAACTGTCCCTGCACAAAATGACATTTGTAAAGGAAAAAAAGAAGCCATTTAAAACTGCTTGTGGCTTTAATGTCATGTCTTGTCCAGGCAATATGGATGAAAATCTTTGAGAAAAATGGCAAGGCTACCCCATCCCTCCCTACCCCAGCCTATTACCAGCCCCTTTGGGTCTTGTATGGATATTAAGGGGAACCCTGCACCCAAAATAAAACCCTATACCTAAAACCCTATATACTCTGAACCGCAGTATACAGGCGGTGCAAACAAGACAGGGACTGTAGGTATATACTGTATGTATGGACTGTTGGTGTATACTGTGCTGTGCTGGAGGCACACAAAACACACTAACTCCTGCAGATGGCTGTCTTAGGTGACAACAGGGCAGATACAGTGTAAGGTGGTTTAGTGTGCTACTGCTGTGCTATACTCACACAGCACACACACACACACACACACACTAACTCCTGCAGATGGCTGGATTGGTATAGAACAGCACTGAGAAGGACACACTATCCCTGCCTATTTTTCCTCTTTCTCTACACTTTCCCCACACAGAAATTATTCACATATAGTGTGTACATGTACAGTACACTGTCACTGTTCCTCCAACCGGAACACACTACAAAAGGCCGCCGGCGCGGCGGCCTTATATAGTGTGGGGCGTGTACTAAACCCCCTGAGCTATAATTGGCCACAGGCATCCTGCCTATTGCTCTCCTCGCCGCTGGCTCTATGATTGGCCAAGCAGTGCATGCTTGGCCAACCATCAGTCAGCAATGCACTGCGACTGGCGCAGTGCATTGTGGACCGTTCGCATCACACGAATTTGATGCGAATGGCCCTCAGAGTTCTGCCCTCAACGAGCGGATGAACGGCCGATGTTCGATTCGAACATGGGTTTGAATCGAACACCGGGCCCATTCCTAGTGTGGAACTCTGCGAGGAGTGGGTTGAGCCATAAGGGGATATCAGGGGACCATCTGTTTGGTTCTGTTTTATGTTTACAAATTTACAGTTGCCACACCTTTATCACAGATGTCATAGAGTGTGTGAGAGTCACAGGTGCTCGGGGGCCTCTGTATAGTGCATTTCTCAGTGATTCAAAGAACCCCAGCGATGCTGTCTCCAGCACCACTGAGGCATTTGTATCATCCAAGATCACCCAATTATGTGCGTGGACAAGTAGGGCTGCAAATAAATACTTTTGGAGGTCTGGACAGGCCAGACCCCACCGTCCAGGTTCTACGGAGGATAGACTTGGTAAACCTGAGGGTTTATAGACTTCCATAGGAATGAAGAGAGGATGGCAGAATTTTTTGGGTATCCATACTGGAGTATGTCTGATGACATATAGAAAAATGGGGAGGCACTTAATTTTGAATAGGTTTATTCTGCCTATAAGAGATAGGTGCAGATTGTCCCAAGCTCTTAGTTTGCATTAAAGGGTTGATAATAGGGTAGTGAGGCTCAAGTCAATAAAGTCTGTCACATTGGGGGTGATGTTGATCCCCAGGTAATGGATTGTTGAGGCCCAGGACAGGGGTAATGAGGGGTCCGTGACCTGGTCAGCCGCCAAGTCGATAGGTAGGAGTTGGGATTTTTCCCAGTTGACTTTCAGTCCAGATAAAATTGTAAAAGGGGAAAAAATATTAAGAGACTCTTGGAGGGAGGGCCCAGGGTCATTAAGGAAAAGCACTAAGTCATCAGCATATAAAGCAAATTTTTCAATGATGGAGCCCACTCGTATGCCTACCACAGCATTAGAGTGACAGATGGCAGTGGCTAGGGGTTCCATCACCAGGGCGAACAAAAAAGGGGGAAGTGGACATCCCTGCCTAGTTCCCCGTTGTATCTGGAACTGTTCTGAGAGCATGCCCCCTAGTTTAATTTGTGCTGTTGGGGATTTGTACAGAATGGTGATCCATTTACAAAAGGTGGGGCCGAATCCAAAGGCTTGTAGAACTATAAGCATATATTCCCAAATGACAGTGTTGAAAGCCTTCTCCACATCCAAGGTCACCAAGACCCTAGTCTGGGAGGAGGTTGGGGGAAGTTGCAAATGTGTCAACACTCGTCTCAAATTTATGTCTGTGGATTTTCCAGGCATAAACCCAGTGTGGTCTATGTTGACAAGGGAGGGTAATACTTTAACCAATCTAGCAGCGAGAATATTGGCCAGGATTTTTAAGTCATAATTTAGAAGTGAGATAGGCCTATATGAGGCACAAAGGCTCGGGTCCTTCCCAGGTTTGGTAATGAGAACTATGTGGGCCTGGTATAAGGTAGGTGGGAGGGACCCATTCTCTAGACATAGCGCGTAAAGGGTTTTGTAGTCTGGGGGCCAACCTCTTTGTGTACATCCTATACCAGTCTCCCGGTAGACCGTCTGGGCCTGGCAACTTAGCAGGGGGGAAGGGATGAGATCATTGTCTCGATCTCCAGAGTGGAGATCTGGGCTACCACAGCCTCTACATCTTCCCGCTTCAGAGAGGAAAGGGAGAGATTCCAGATTTCCTCTATCATGAGTTCAGTAGAGACAAGCAGAGATTCGCTATACAGCTCCCTGAAGTAGTTCCCAAATTCCTGAAGTATGGCTTTCGTGCTCACAATCGTCTCTCCATCAGGTTTATGTAGTTTAGATACTAGCGTCTGATGGCGTGGGTCAGCAACAAGATTAGCTAACAGTCTGCCGTTCTTGTCTCCTGACTCGAAAATTCTACCAGCTAATAAATTAACGTCCTTGTTTTCTAAGGCGGTATAGTGGAGGTTTACCTCTCTTCTTGCCTGTGCCAATAGCAGATAGGCCTCCGGAGAGGGGTTACGTGCAAAGCAGTCAGCCGCTTCAGATGCACGGTCTTCAAGTTGTGAAGTCAAGAATTTATAGTCAGCCCTTGCCGCTTTAATGGCCGAAATGTAGTAACCCCTCGTGTTCGCTTTGAAAGCTTCCCATACCGTTTCTACAGAAGCCGTATCCTCATTGGCAGGCCAGTAAGTGTCTAATAGTGGAGTGACAGTGTCTGCAACTTTTTCATTTTGGATCCATCGAGGAGCGCTTTAGTGCATGTTTAACGCAGTATATTTCAGTGCATTGGTGCACGTTTACCGCAGTACATTGCAGTGCATTAGTGCACGTTTAACGCAGTATATTTCAGTGTGTTGCTGCATGTTTACTGTAGTATATTACAGTGTGTTAAACTGAAAAGATGGTAGAGGTTCAAATATCTGCTTGGTATAGCCACATCCCTGGGATATTTAGAAAAACAAAGGGTTCCCCCTCTCCTGGAAAAGGGACTTTAAAAGCATTAAAAAGTATGTAATGTTTACTTTAAAACTCAAAATTGTATTATCCAAGTAATTTTACAAAAACTTTTTGTAAAATTACTTGGATAATAAAATTCTGAATTTTAAAACATTAC